>OX465298.1:176860531-177460531 GCA_949987735.1 Leucophora obtusa | reverse complement strand
TTTTTGGATTTATATAAACCATATTTTCTTAAATCTAATTTGATTACAAATAAATTATTATGTTTGACCCAAGTATTGCTGAAGAAATATGGTCCATTGGCCTTGCATCGATATTATGTTTGATTTTATATGAATTACGAAGATTTAGAAAGAGACAATTTTAGAAAGAGAACGCTTTTATTAAGGTCTCCTTTCCTTTTTCAAAAAGTATAATTTACTAATTACGCGTTTCAAAAAATAGCACTGTACTAAAGAATATTAAAAAAATGCCCTGTCCGTCTCCAATATACACAAATTGCCTGCTCTTGAACGTAAACACTATACACCAATGTGGCAAAATTTGCGAAAAAGGGGACACGGAGGAGATTAGAAGATAAACAAAAAATCTAAAGTAGAATGTTTGTATGTGTCTTTTTTATCACTTCTGAAAGTAAAACACAATAACAGAAAGCTGAATAGGAAAGAAAACTATGAATTAGCTGCACTACATGCAAGTCCTTACGTGGGTTAGATGGCTAAGCTGTCAAACTCTAGTATAGTTACGTTTGTAATGTAGGAGCACATGGGTACGATTCATACAGCCGATGGGTTGTTGAAAAAATTATCATATAGAGACGATCTGACAATAAAACATAAACAATAATACAATTTAATGAAAAATCACTGATTATGTTATGATTTTTTTATTTTTTTTTGCAAATATAAAATTTTACATGCCCTAGCCAAAAAGGCCATAAAAAATATTAAGAAACGCAAAACTTACTTTTTCGCTGCTGTCAAAAAAGTTCCCTCACCAAAAGGGTTGGTCTATATGGTTTTAGTTTAATTAAAATATTTCTCCGAAGTTTTAAACAAATGAGACTCAAACGATGCTTATTAAAAACTATTTACGGTAAAAATTAGGAAACTTTTTTGAAAGGACTTTTGGATACATTTTTTGTCGTTTACAACAATTTTTGTAATAATTGGTTATGTAAATTAAACAAAATCCCCGAGCAAAAATTATTTTTAAAAATTGCATTTGGTGCGGAAGGTTTTTTTTTTTTTACCGAAATGACCCGAAACACGATTTTCATTATTAGGTAAAATTTTTGTTAAAAATGAGTCATAACCCTACTGTCCATAGAAAAAGGCAGAAACTAGATCTAGTTTGATTTGCAAATTAATATGTTTATAAGTTTTAGAGAAAAAGGTTTATTCTTCTTTTTAACCTCAAACCTACTGAACCAAATATGCATTTGAAGCCAAAATATGCAAAAACATGCATTTTTATTAAAACATTCAAAAATTTGCAACTACAAATCGATGCCATTTTGTTTTACAATTCAGAGTTTAATCACAACTGTGTCGATTGTCGACCGACGACAGCAAAAATCGTCGCAAATAATTTAAATTCAGCGACAATCGATTGTCGACATTTTTTGACATTTAGAAAAAAATTAAAGCAAAACAAGAATATGGTTGTATTTTTTTGGCCACAATTCTTCACCAATTCAATTGGTTTTCCATTAATTCTTGTTGGTTTACATTTTTTTGTATTTAATTTTACTTTTTTGCGATAAATTATGCATTTTTATTTTCAATTATATTTCTTCTGTCAAAAAAATAATTTTTTTGTAAACAAAGTACGAATTTTTGCAACTCTAATACGAATTTCTGCAACTCTGTTCCCTTAATTAGTTAAAAATATGGCAACTACTTGACAAATATTTTGAGTGTGTATTAGTGTGTCGTCACGAAAATAGTATAGATTCTATTATGACGACAAATCGCCGGATGACATGGCGACATTTTGCTTTCCATACAAAATATATGAAAAAGCACATGTCGTTGTCGACCCAGTTCTGATTAATCTCTGATAATTCAAATAAATATTTAGTACACTAATAGAAAAAAAGTCAGTAAAAAATTTAGTTAAAGCTACTAAAAATTAGTTAAAAATGATGCTGCACAAAAAAATGCTAAAATTAGCAGATTATTTTTGCTATATATTAATAATAACATAGAAACAGCAAAAATAAAACTGTTAAATGTACAGAATTTTAGTTGTATTTGAGTTCAATTTTTGTAAATGGAAAATAGTAAATTAACCTGCTAAAATCAGCAAAAAATTTTGCTAAATAATTAGTAGCCCAAAAAAAAAAAAATTAAATTTTCAAAGTTTTTTCTTCGATTTTTTTAAATGCATATAAAAATTGAGCCTTTTGAAAATAGCAGTTTACAATTTTTTTTTAAGCAAATATTTCTGCTGATTTTAGCAGTATAGACTGCTATTTGCATTCAACTAAATTTAGCTTAAAATAAACAGCAAAAACTTTATAAATATAACAATTAATTTTAGCTATTTGTAGTCTACTAATATTTAGCAAAATTTTCTGCAGATTTTACAGTACAATTTGTTATTTTCAATTAGCTAAAAGTAAGCTTAAATATAACTGAAATTCTGTAAATTTAACAGTTTTAATTTAGCTGTTCTTATTTTACTAGTATTTAGCAAAAAAAAAATCTGCTAATTTTAGCAGTTTTTTCTGCATAATCATTTTTAACTAATTTTTAGTAACGTTTTCTACTACTTTTACAGATTTCTTGCTATGAGTTTAGTAAAAAGACAAAAATAGTTAAAAGAAAGCTTATATTATAATGTTTTTCAAGAAAACTTTAGACTTTAAATAAATTTGGACGTATGATAAAGCGATCTAAATTTATCAAACATGCTCTATTCTTTATCGGTCCAATCTCACATTTTAGGCTCAAAAAGGTGGGGTCCAAAATGAGCCTAGTTTTTTTTCTATGCGTATTTTTTGCTTATGTCTCAAAAATGGGTGTGAAATGAAAGGTAAATTGCTCATATTAATTCCGGCTCTCCTGATTACAAACACACTCTATAGGCTGTGACTGACAAAACTTCAATTAGCAACACTCATCGCTATGCCGACCGTGGTGTATCTCGTTAAGAGGTGATGCTACTTGTCATATCCTGTGCAGAGGGTAGCCGGTTCGATTTCCGGCCATGCGAAAAGACAAAAAGTTTTTCATATAGAGACAAATTAACAATTAAAATTACTTTAATAAATTGACATATAAAATAATCACTGACGAGTCTTTGGGTGAGATAAAACTGCGGTAGTCTGGTGATTCACTTGTCTGTTAAATTTTTTAATGAAAATGTTTTCTTCATCCTGTAGATTAACTTCCCAGTGTAGAAAATCATTACCAGATATGTGGTTATGTAACTACATACTTGGTAATGGTAACTAGTTACTTTTGTTATTACATTTCTTATTACCTTTATATGGCGATGTCGCGAAAAATAATGAGTTATGGTTACACACCAGCATACGAAAAATCAAAAAATATATCGTTACCTATGTGCTTACCAGTACTGACAAAAATAATGAGTCTAAAAATAGATTTTCAAAAAAATAAATTATATAAAAAAATAATATTTTTTATTGTATTTTTTTTTAAATAAAATTTGCTGGTGCGGGAATCGAACCTGGGTCTACAGATTGCCAGTCAACAGCTCTAGCATCTGAGCTATATCGACATGTAATATTTAATAGATAAAAATATAATTGACCTGCTGCACACAAGTAAGCTTACTCGCCATCATACGAAAAATCATAAAATATGTGGTTACATATATCCTTACCAGTGTTTAAAAAATATTGAGTCTAAAAATAGATTTCAAAAAATTTTAAAAAAATCTAGAAAATTATTTTCTATTTGAAATAATGATAAAAGTAAGTCATTATCAGTAACTCATTATTATATGTTTTGAAATAATGAAGAAGGTAAGTGGGTGTCATTACTGGTAGTCCAAAAAATAATGATATGTCATTACCGTTTCTAAACTGGGTTTATAAAAATTCTTTAGTAATTATTTAATATTATTTACGATTGTACTATGCGATGGTTACAAATACTTAACTGAAAACTTTAATTGATACTTTTTGGAAAATTCTGCAAAATTTGGTGAAAACAGGCCAATTCTATACAATTTTTAACAAAATAACCAATTTTCTTAAAATAATAATTTTTTAATTTCTGTTTTTTCTTTAATTATAACAAAAATAGCTTTAAATTAAGAATTTAGAAAATTTTTTAAAAATAATTAAAAAAAAGACCTTTTTGCGTTTATATTAAATTTATGGGTCATTTTCGGTTTCAGGTTAAAGCCCAAATTAGTTTGGAAGTATCGTAAAAAAAAGTAACGTAGCATCTCATAATGAATAAATAGAGTATAAAAAATAAAAATATTGTATTTTTTATCTTTTTCTTGTGCTCTATGTCAAGTATTAAAATAGAAAATTTTCTATTTTCAACAGAACTTTTCTACGATTTTATTTGACAACAGTTTCAGTGCATAGAAAAAAGATAAAAATATTTTCTATATTATTTTAACACATTGAATTGATTACAGACACGTTTTTTTACTTTACGATTAGACTAATGAAGCCTTAAAGTGGGTTAACGTAACCAAAATTCAGTATCTGAATAATTTTAAGTAAATATATGTATTTAAAAACCAAAGTAATTTTTGCATTTTCAAAATATTTTTACCTAAATTCTCATTTCTGCGTTTAATACCAGTTTTAGCTTACATAAACTGCTGCCAATGATTAAATTTGTTGACCAATAAAGAAATAATTTCATAATTTTTCTATACGAGTATAAGTACATACGTATTTAAAATTTAGTTATAATAAAATCACAAAAATCCATTAGTCCATCATTTTAATTTAAACTAATAGACTTTAATAGTCTATAACGTTTATTGCATTCGTAAAATTGTTAAAATATTGTTTGCAGACATTTCCTCTTAATGAAAGCAAAAAAAAAAATAAAAAAACACCATCGATGGATGCTCTTCATGAAACAATAATAAAATAAAAGTTTTTCGTTTTGTTTTGTTTAAACATGGGTTATTATGCTTTAAATTACCGATTGTGTGTAACGGTAAAATGAGTATGAAATTACTTCGTTTATTTATGGTTTCGCTTTTATTTAACAGTTGAAAAAATTTAACAGTTGAAGCAAAATATTTCCCCTACTTTGAAATGTTAAATAAAGTTGGAATAGATTAACAGCTAAAGTAAAATATTTCCCCTACTTTGATATGTTAAATATAGTGGGAAAATGGACAAATAAATTCATTCTTCCTAAGGTAAATACCCCTTAGAAAGAAGTAAAATTTTATTTCGCCGAAGGAATTGTAGGTACAGTTTTACTTTCACCATTGAATTTAATGGTTTCACCAGTTTCACTCAGTGTTGTCAAATAGGGGATGTGGCCCCAAATAGGGGATTTCAACCTCGACCTTGAGGACATATTTTTGCAGACATATTAGTTTAAGTGTAAAATTGATAAAATTGGATCATTTAAAAATATTTATAAATTATTCGTCTTTATTTTAATCCCATGTATTTCGATCAATCTTCGCTTATCACCTTCAGGGATATTTAAATAATGAATGATAAAGTAGAGTTTAAAAACGCCTTTTGTATGTTGGTTATCAATTTTCTATTGAAAATATATTATTTTTGTTTCATCATTCATTATTTAAGTATCCCTGATGATGACTAGCGAAGATTAATCGAAATATTTAATAATTTAAGTTTCTATTACATTTAAAACACACGACCTAAAGGGAAAATTACCCAATATTATAAGACACAATATTATATGACCCAATATATAATATTATAATTTTATGATCTTATTGAATGTATTTATTTCAATGTTATCTATTATTATATTTTTTATGATTTTTGTGAAGTTTTTTGTGTAAGTATATGAATTTATTAATATTTCCTAAAGGATTGAAAATCACTATTTATAATATTATATTCAGTAAAGTAAATTTTTATTTTCATTAAAATAGGTTTATATATCAAATTTGTATATATTGGGGAAATATTTGGGGATTTAGAAATTTTATTTGGGGATTTTTGGGAATTTCCACGTGTCAAGTGGGGATGTGCCCATAAACTTTTCTGGCATCGCTGTTTATGGATTCCATTTGTGTGCTTACAATATCTTGGACACTTTGTGCCTAGTTGGGATACATTTTCCGAAATATTAAGGTTCCCGAATTTGCTAAGCATTCATGTGGAAATACTGGTTCTTCTATACATTTCGAATTACTGCTGAATGGTGTTGCCAGAAAAGTTTTGGCTCATATCCCCATTTTGCAAGTCAAAATCCCCAAACAGTCTCACAAAAAAAAAAAAAAATTCCCCAGTTTTGCTCTTAATAAATTTTAATTTATACCATGTTTCCCTTACGATGTTTTCCTCATGTTTTGAGCAAAACACTTATATGGAAATGCAAAATTAAACAAAATCTCTTTTTAAAAGAAAAAGTACCCAGCCAACATTTTTCTGACGCTCAGAAATTATGACTCATAAAAGACTCTAAAATACGAGCATTTTCAGAGTGCTCAAATTTTAGAGTTATAAATAAATAATAGACTCTTAATTATGAGTATATTGAAACATTTTTTAAAATTTTTTAATACTCATAAATGACTCAAAAATTATTCATAAATGACTCATAAATTGCTCAAAAAATTTAAAATTTTCCAGCAATGCTCATAATATGGAGTCTTTTATGAGTCATAAAAGTGCGCTCAGAAAGAGGCTTCATCGATGAAGGAAAACACCCTCATATATCTATGATTTCAGAAGGGCTCTTTTATGAGTCTTTTCGGACTCCAATTGTACACTGGGTATAAACAAAATTGGCATCATAAATGGTACTAACTAATTAGGTAATTAATAATTGATTATTTCGTTAACATGATATCAATTGTAGGGTAGAGGGGGATCCTTCGCCAGTGAGGCACATACACTAATCCCATTTTTCTCCGATGTTAAGGGAGATACAAAGTTGGAAAAAATATATTTTGTGCATTTTTCAATTAGCTTTCATTGACATCCACTTTGATGAATTTGCATGTAGTAGCATGTTTTTTTGGGTTTGGCCAGAGAAGTTATAAAACATAATTTTTTAAGGAGGATCCATGCCATTCCGTTATACTTCACCTGGATATAAATAACAATGGAATGGAAAGAAATATTTAATTTCAAATGAGCATTAGCCTGAATGAGCAATTTCCATACCAGATTTCAGTGACTTTCTCAAATTTTACGTTTTTCTCTCAATGGCAATTATTATTTTTTAATTGATTCTTTATCAATGGTAATGAAATTTAAAATAATTGGCCCTTACTATAAAAGAGTATTTTAAATTTAAAGTCGCCTTTATTTTTAATCATTCGGTTTTGTTCATTTTGTGTATGAAACCCCTACAAAAATATTTGTATTTTCAAACATTTTGATTGGTTGAAAATAAATTAACCAATCAGAATGCTCCAAAAATAAACCAAGTCAAGGCATACTGCCACCCATTATTTTAACAAAAGTCGACTTTAACTAAAATATACATTTGAAAAATTTAGAGAGTAAGGGCGTATAATTTTTAAGCTGCAAATTAGTACTGCACTCAGATAAAAACGTTAGTAAAAAAATTTGTAAACAGTTTCCAATCGCACTATACTATTTTTATACTGATTTTTAGTACAATTTTTATTTTTAATTATCATTTTTGCTATTTGTAATAAACAAATTACAGATTTTTTACTAATTTTCGCTGCTGATTTCAGCAAAACATTTTAGAAATTTTTCAAAACCGAGTGCTAAATTTAGCTGAAAAATATACTAATTAAAAAGAATTCCTTTTTGATTTTTCACAATTCTTGTTTAGTTTATATTTGTTTGTATTGATATATTCTTAGTTTGAAAATAACACTCAGAAAATTTTATTGTATCTCCAATGCATAAAAAGGTAATAACTGGACAACCGTTTGCATTTTTGACTCCAAATTTCAAGTACGATGAAGTAATTATACGCTTGTTACAATCGAAAGAAATAAAAGATGTTTTTATAATTTTTTTTTAAGATTTTACAGTTTTTTATTTTTGATACAATTTTTTGCTAATTTCAGCAGATTGATTTTAAATTACAGTTTACAACAATTTATTGAAATTTAGTAGCTGCAACTAATTATTTGTACTAATTTTATTGTACTATAATTATGATATTTAGTAAGTTTTTTAACTGATTTTAGCAAATCGATTTTGAATTGCAGTTTACATAAATTTTACTAAAATTTAATAGCGGCTACTAATTTTTTGTACTAATTTTAATGAACTATAGATCAGCAGACATGTGTTGCTAAAATTAGCAAAAAATACCGCTGGGCTCGAAACAGTTTAATTTCCCGTAATAACAGAAAAATTTTCAGTAGCCATTGAAAATTTTCAGTAGCCTTTTTTGGTTGAGTGTAACTATCAAAAAAAATTTTTTTTAGTCCCCAAAAATTCATAAAAATAGTGGTAAAGTTCCCAATATTTTATGAAATCCCCAAATTCCTTCCCTCAAAAATTTGTCCCAAAACCAAAGCTAAAATCCCCAATTTGTGGCCAAATCCCTCGATATGACAACACTGCTGCTGAATTGTAATCTATTTTGGAACTTGTGGATTCTGCAAGTGTCCGGGCGAAAATTCGTGAAATTCGCATTCTAGCCAATACACTTTTTGAGTTCCATTTTTCGTAATACATTGTCGAATATCGAATTTCACGCTGAATAAAATTGGTATTCGAAATTATGACACTTTTGGACGTCTTGCCAGAAGTGTTTAGCCTATTCGGTAAGTTGAAATACCCAACAAAATTGTGATTAAAGTGTATTGGTTTTTAATTTTTATTTAAAAATAAAAATTGTTTTTTCGACATTTATAATTGATACATTCAACGACCATATAATTAAAAGACTATCCAACTCTCCCATAAAAAACCATAAAAAAAATCTAAATTAACTCCTTTCTTCACATTTTTTAAACAACAATTTGTGGTTTCTATATACATTTTTCAGCCAACCAGCGTTATTTAACACAAAAAATGGGTAATTTTGACACCATTTTCTGAAATAGGTTAATTTGGATTTATTTTTTTTCAGAAAATGCTTAATTAATGGTTTTTATATCGATTTTCAAGCCAAATGGCACTTTTTTACATTTTAAAAATTTGGGGTCATTTCGATTAATTTCTAATTTTTTATTACTATGTATATAATTTGGTGTTAATAGAGTTATTTGGACAACTTTCACTAAAATCCGCAAGAAACAACACATTGTTTTGGTATACTTACAGGAAAAATCAAAAAATTTCAAAAATTTCACCTTTGACTTTGCTAAAGAAAGGGTTAACGTTGTCGGAGTTTTACAAAATTTTCGGAAAACAATCTTTCGTATTAAGAATAAAAGAAATCGCAAGTGATTTTGTTACAGCTAGCTAAAAACACAAAAATTAATACTATTATCTAAATTATTGGCCAAAATCACACTTTTCTCTTTAAATTTTCAAATTTAAAACTTCGTCACTGTTAAGTTAAAAGAGAGATATATGTAATTTTAAGTAGAATTATTCTGTAAGGCGTATTCAATAAACCCCTATGCGTTGAGTACTTTTTTTTATATTTTGTTGAACAAAATTTTAAAAAACTCAAAACTAGAGTTTTGCAAATTTATAAAAAAACAAATCCCATCTTTGGCCATACCTGGGACTAGGTTATCATAAGCCAAGAGAGACAAAAATGTATATCAGAATATTTGTGGATCTTAGAAATAAAACTAGAGTATAACATAGGAAATTCTTGAAAGAAATATTTTATTTTTTACGATTTTCATAATTTATCTCATTTTAACCCTATAATGGTGTGAGGAAATTGTAATTACTTAACTATTTTCCAACCGATTTGGAATTTTTATACATTACCAGATAGGGCATTTAGTCTAGATTATGATTCTATTTATATTTTCCAAAAATACAGTTACTTAAAAGCCAGTATTTTCAAAAAAAGCCAAAAAGTGACATTTCACCATATAAAGTGTGTTTTTTTTTAAATTTTCAGTGAACTTTGGGCAGACCTTAGCGTTAACCGATCAGCCCCAAAATTTTTTATTGGAGGCTTGTAGGCCAAATGGAAACTTTTTCGGACCGGCAATCAAGCATCGCAGCAACTTTTAGTTTCTGCCTCATATGCTATAAACGGTCTACTGTATATCTTTCTTCATATTACACTTCATATAGTGCAATATATAATAATATCTAATTATGAATCTATCTATATGTCACTGCATATGCCACATACATATGTTTATATACGAGTGTATCTAATTGGATAAAATTGAACTGTTTTCATTTAAGAAAACACATCTTTGTGAAAATTTAAAACCATTTTAAATTGTTTTATGTTTTTTGAATGTGTCCAAAAAGGAGACTTTTTAAAAAATCTAAAAAAAAAAAAATTAAATAAATATTTTTTAAATAATTTTTAAAATTTCTTTTTAGCAAAAGTATTAGATTTTCTGAATTAGTAACATCTTTTTTCTGTGTTTTCATTTGGATTTTCGGCAGTCACCTAAACTTAAAGTGTCTTTAAAGACAGAATTCTGATAATATTATCAGATTGGAACTTGTAGTTAAAATTCAAATTCCATACAAATTAAAAATTAACAGTTCATAAAACTAGTTTTTGGTTGTAGTGTTAATTGGTCTTTACTCAATTGCTTACATTTATTAGTACACTGTGACGTATGAGTGTTGCTATATATTTTAAATATAAATCATACGCACTGTTGTACACTGTCATCTGTGAATAGTTTAATTTTCCCCCTTTTATTGTAGTGAAAAAATCGATGTGTGTGTGCTTATGTTAAAAATTAACATTTATTTCCGAAAAATAACATTTACATTTGTTTACACTGCTTATGTTTAACATTATGGCGAAATGTTATTAACATAGCTACGGTATTGTTACACATTTCTTCGATTTACTATGATAATGTACCAGAAAAAGTCAAAAGCAAAAAAAAAAAAAAAAAACAAGAAAGCAAAAAATTAAAACACAACCGAATGCTAATGTTACAATAAAACACGAGCAAACCTTAACAATATACCGCTATATGAATTCAGTTCAATGCGAACCTTTAAACTAAACGGTACGGTTTGAACAAAATAAACGAATTTATGTGAAAAGAAGAAGAAAAAATAACAAATTAACGTTTTGTAATAAAGAAACAACAAGCAGTTTTTGCAATGAAACGTTATTTTTTGTTGGTAATATGTAATAAGAAATAAACAAAGGAATATTTTGAAAAAAAGAAGAAAATTTCTTTTAAACTCGTTAAAAGTTTCGGAAATTGTTTTTTGCGAGCAAATCGTTATTGTAAAATTAAAACAAAAAGAAAACAAATGTAAGGCGTTTGCATTTTTTGGGTGCAACCATAAAAATGGAATAGTTGTGGCATTAAGAGAAAAAAAAAAATTAATAAAATTAAATTTTGCTGGAGTTATTTTTTATAAATTTGTTGTTGAGTTTTGCTTAAAATGCTGTTAAAAGAAATCTCTCAATGTGTTTGTGCGTGTTTTTTATATGTAAAATTTTAAGAGACACAGTTTAAGTTGTAATACAACTGTCTGTGTATATGAAGGACTTGTTGTTGTTTATTTGGTCGGGTGTGTGTGTGTGTGAAGGCCTGTTTGCATGTTAAAAAAAACGGAAATGGCACAAACAAATAAAACATGATGCTGCAGCAAAGTGTTGCATTTTTTAAACGTTTGTAATACCAACACAAAAAAATATTATTGTAACCCCAAAAAAGCATATAAGTGTCAAACAAGTTTAAAAAAAATGGAAAAAGAATAATGTAAAATTAAATAAATGTTTGAAGGAAACAATATAAAAGTAAAATATATAAAAATTAAAAAAAAAATTTAATTGGATTCAAAAGTCTAAATAAGTAACAAGTTGAAACAAAAAAAGAAAATAATAAATAAAATATTTAAGACGCTTAAATTAAAACAACAAAATTTCAAAAATATTTCCTATCAGTATTAAGAGAAAAAAAAAACAAAATATAAGAATTTAAAAAAATAAAATAAGCAAAATCATAAAATTTTATTTGAGCAAATACAATAATATGAATGTAAAAAATTTTATTAAAAAAACTGCATTATGAAAAAATACACAGTTTTTTAGATACAAAACACCATTTTAGATAAAAAAGCATCGAAATTTCTAAGCACCATTCTTATGAACAAACACAAATGTTGCCAAAACGAAATCACTTAAATTTAAATAATAAAATCATTGAGATTTACATAATAAGAAAATAAAGTGAAACAATATAATTAAAGTGAATTTTATGTTTTCATTCAAAAGAATTGCAAATATATTATCATTCAGTGTTGTTTTTTTTTTTGGCAAATATTTTATACACTTTACTTTGTCATAAAAAATTAAATAAAACAATTAAGTACTGGATAAGCATTAACTTTTAAGGTGGGTAAAATTTTGTGAAATAAATATTTTTTAGTCCTATATCTCCATTAGAATATGATTTAAGTCTGAAATCTCTAACTCAAAGTTTAAGTTGTTACAATTAAGGCTAAAGTTTCAATGTAAAATCGTAAACACTGAAGGGCGCTATCGCCCTGGTTTCCAATTGTTTGCTCTTCAGCCTGTGAAGCAGTCAAAACTACTTCTAATCTTGGATAGACAGGGTACCATTTTATAGTTTTTTTTTTGTTATTTATCTTTTTTTTTGGGGGCTTACATTTTTAAATTTTTTCGAAATAAAAATTTTATGGTCATCATCAGGGCAAGTTTAAAGTGGCAAAAAAAGATAAAAAAATCGCTGGCAAATTATTACGAAAAACCTGCAAAAATTGCTAAAAATGACATGTGATTCCCAATAAATTTAAAAAAATAAAAGTGAATTTAATGTTTTTATTTTAATATTCCAGAATAAAAAGTTTCAAGGCAGCTCATTAATTCGAACTATTTTCAATCATTCTTCTTAAAATAGAATCACTTTCGATATGAAGTAAATTCTGCATTTTGAAAATTCTCGCACAATTTTTTTTTTCAAAAATTTTATTAATTGGGATACATTCCTAGGAAAATTTTTAAAATCGGTTGCCAACAACACCCATTCTACAACTGGTTCCACTGCAAGCGAGTCCATGGAACTGGTTCCCGAACCAGTTCCTGGGATCCTATATGAAAGGTGACGTAGAATCAGTTCCAGAACTAGTTCCAGAACTGATCCTAGCGTAACCGGATCCACTTTGGAGCTATAGAAGGGGTTGCTTTTGGGACAATTTCAAACAAAAAGAATCGGTGTGAGAATCGACAGTAAAAGGGGTTGTGAATGAAAAGCAGCTATTCTACAACCGATTATTTGAAACAAAAAATTTTCCTGGGTTGATTAGTCAAAATTTTTAAATTTCTCAATGTTATTTTAACATCCAACAATTTCGCAATTAATAATTCCTTTATGCTTATTTTAGTGTCAGAAACATAGTTTATCCAATAAATATAATGCTTCCTTCATACTGAACCCAAAACTAGTACTTTTCAAATTTATTGTATTTTCGATTGTCAAATCCCATACAAATTTCAAATCGAAAACTTAAAAAAAAACAAAAACTTTTAGTTTTGGGTTCAGTACACTTAAAATAATACGTCAGTAGAAAAATCTGTCAAACCGGTTTCAAATCGGTTTGAATAATTTTTAACAAATTTTTAGTTGAAACACTGATTTAAGCAAAGATTTTAGTTATCTTCATTTAATACAATACTAAAAATCCTCAGTACTTTAACTAATTTTGTGTGTTAATTTTCAAAATTATTTAAAACTAATTTTCAAGAACCTATTCGATCAATTTTACAAAATTTTAAATATAATATTTTCATGTTACTGTTATTATTATGGTAGATGGCGCCACCGATGTCTCCGAAGTTTTAAAGATGGCGCTATTTCTTTCCCTCCCAAATTTTTTAAAATATCCTCCCGATTTTTTAAGATCTCGAAAACTAACAGAGGTAGAGCAAAATTGATGAACATTTTGACTACCCCCCAGCGAAAGTGGTTATCTCTATCCAAAAATGGACATTGGCGGGGCCTTGGACCCTCGGAAATTTTTTATAAAAATGTTCCACTTCATAAAATGGCCCATAACTTGAAAACTAAGCGAGATAGAGCAAAATGGACAAAATGTTTGCTCCATCGGAGTGCCCACATATACCCTCATATGATATGGACTAGGCCCGGGGGGCTTCCAAGACCCTAAATTTGAGTAAATTCTACGACTCAGTATAATTACAGATAAACTGTAGTTTTACAAATTTTTGCACTTTAGATTTGTTAAAATTAACGAAAAAAGTCTTAAAATCAACAAATTTTATTTTAAGCCAAAAAACAGGAATAAATTTTGTTAAAGTAACAAGTTTTTCTGTCCAGACAACAGACGTATTATTTTGAGGGTATGAATGAGGCTTAAAAGATGAAGGGCGCTGTGGTGGAATGGTAAGCGCATAGGACTGTTACACGTGAGGTTGCGGATTCGAGCCCCAACCAAGACAACAAAAATTTATGAAAAATAATAATATGTATGAATCTCTCTATCCCTCATACATATCGCAGCGTCCTCCTTCGGTGTTCCCATAGCACTTAACCACACCGAAGTAAATATAACACGGCTATGAACTAAAAAGCTTCAACAAAGTTCGCCAACTCACCATCAGATGGCGCGTAACAACTGTTCTAAAATCCAACATCTCGCGCAATTACAGTGTTGCCATATTTGAAGTCCTTCATCTTTCACCACCTTTCACTTCTTCTTTAACCCCTTTCCAAAGGAAGCAACACGTTAATTAATAGGAAGAATTTCCTGAGTGTTGCTTTTCTTAAAAAAAAAAAAAAACAGAAGAGACTAGTTACACAGAAAAAATTTTTGCCAATAAAATTTCAATTAAAATTTAGTTGGATTTCAAATTCATTTTCAATTAAAAGTTTAATGACATCAATTAAATTTTTATTCAAAAATGAGTATGGTGACAAAAAATTTTTCATTTACCAAGTACACTAAAAAAAATAAGTTAGTTGAAAAATTAGTAAAACGTCTTGTATATCAAGTGTACTAGTTTTCAGCAATTTTTTTGCTGAAATTCCGTTTTCAGCAAAAATTTTAGTTATAATTTTTTAGCACTAAACTAATTTTGAACTAATGTTTTACTAATTTATGTTGCTACAAAAATTGTGCTGATAACCGCATTCATAGCGTGGACAACAACAAGCAGAAAGACAAGATGAAGAAAAACAACTCTACACATATTCTATATTTAAATTTTCAGCAAATAAATTAACTAAAGTAAAATTTCGCTACAAGTTTTTTGAGTTTTTTTCAGTCTACTAATATTCAGGAAAAAGTTTAGTGATTTTAGCAAGGATTTTTTTCATTTGCAGTCGACTAAGTGTTAGCAAAACTTTTGCTGAAGATTACTATTTTTTTGGTAAAAATCAGCTCGCTGATTTTCAGCAAACCTTTTGCTGAATTTACCAACTTTTTTGCAAGCACGCTCCTGACTAAAAATTTGCTGACACAGCAACATTTTTTGCTGACTTTACTGACTTTTTTTTTTTGAGTGTACTATTTACTTGAAACCGATAGGCTAAAATTTCAATTAAAGATTTAATTGAGGTGGCTAAATAAATTCTAAACTACCCAACCAGCAATTTCGGAGCGCTCATAAATAATATTTTTAAATGGCTCATAGAAATGATTATTTTTTTTTTGAAAACACTCTTTTTTTGGTAGCAAATACGAACCCTCAGAAAACAATCCAAAAAGTTGTCTCTACAATCTAAAAAGCTGTCTCAAAACGAGCGTTCATTTTTCGGACTCAAAGAAGATTCCAAAATTATTTAAATTTATGAAGAAAATTTCGATTTTGTACGTTCTTTTTTTTTGAGTCATTTCTGAGTACACAAGCGGCTCTTATGTTTTTGGAGCTAATTTCTGAGTCATTAATGATCATCTTTGTTTGCTGGGTAAATACATAAAATGGTTTACAATTTCTATGAACATTTTTTGAAAACTTTTTCAAATTTCATACACTCATAGAAATAAATCTATAAAAATAGCAGAAAAAGTTACAAATAAGAACAGCAAAATTAAAACTGTTAAATTTACAGAATTTTAGTTATATTTAAGCTAACTTTTAGTTAACTGAAAATAACAAATTGTACTGTAAAATCAGCAGAAATATTTGTAAAAAAAATTTTAAACTGCTGTTTTCAAAAAGCTCGATTTTTATCTGCATTAGGTTACTAATTATTTAGCAAAATTTTTTGCTGATTTTAGCGGGTTAATTTGCTATTTTTCTTCGGCCCAAAGACGAAGCATTTTGATTTTAGTTTAAATCGGTTCATGTTTAGATTTTAACCGGTCAGCCGCTACCAGTCGACAGCTTTGTCAAGCCGATACAGCCAACGACAATAATTTTTTAACGAACTAAGTCAATTGCAACTATAGTTCTTTTTATTAAATAAAATGAATAAATTCACTTGTGAAGGCGTGCAATTTAATGAATTGAACGAGTAGAAATTTAAATAATTCGAACTGAATTAATTGACTTAGGCCCGATTACTGAAAGTCCAGTTAAAATTTAGCCAACAGTTAAATTCAAATTTTATATGGGAAACAACAACAAATTTGTCAGTTAAAGTCCCAGTTAGTAGCTAACTGAACATTCAGTAATCGCCCTACGGGAAATTTTAACAAACTGTCACCGAACTGGCCCCTTTATATGAAATGGAGTGGTCACTTTTACATGACGTTGTCATAGGAAGGGGAAATTGACCCCTTGTGGCATGTCACAAAACAAATACCAGGACAGGTCCCTGAACTTTGTTTTTTATGAGAGTTCAGTAACCTGTCCTAGGATTTGTCTTGTGACATGTTAATGGATCATCCGCCGTACAGCCATATTTTGGCGCACAATAACTCTTTCTTGTTCCCGCATACCTCGCACATGGGCAATGATTTTCGTCAGCAGAAAAAGCCATATATGCACCCAGAAAACAGATTCAGTTCTGATAACTGCATTTGTAGCCAATCGCATGGTTCGGTTGTGGTAGCCGAATTTTTCAGTTGTGGCAACAGAAAACCAATTGAGACAGGACTAATTTGACTGTGACAACGGAATTTAAGTTGTATCAAGAATAATTCAGTAGCCACAACCGTAAAATTCCTTTGATGCAACTGAAGCATTCGATTGGCAACAAATAGGGTTGTCAGCAACGAATCTGTTTTCTGGGTGTACATTTAAAAACCATGTTTTGGGGATGTCTCACGCAGAATAGAGAGCGAATGAAAGCAAAAGTGTATAGATCATTAAAGAGAATATTTTGAAAAATAATAAAGACATTTTCAATAACAAATTTCTGTTTTTTGATTAATAGGTTCAAGACATAAATAGTTACCCTCATAATATGCAGTTTCCAAGAGTAATTTAAAATGGCAATCGTGAATTTTTGGAGTTTTTAGGGGTTGGGTGGGGTCTTGAAATTTACACATAAAAATTTTGGCTTTGTAGCTAGGTTAGTTGCCGAAAACGTAGTGTATCAAAGAGATCTCGAGTTCTACTTTCCAAATTGGTATGAATTATTCAACAAGTTTATGTCAAAGAGTGAAAAACACCACAAAGAACAAAAATATTTTCGTAATTTTACAAAACAACCGCGAGGAACTGGGATGATTTATGTGGACCGACGAACGGACATCGCTAAATCGGCTCAGGAAGTGAAGTAAGTCAGTCGGTATACTATTTACACAATTATTTTTGGTAGTTACGAACATTAGAACAAACTCAAAATTATCCATTCCATAGAGTGGTGCAGGGTGTTATAATAATAATAGACACCATAATAGGGGACTTTTAACTATTTTATTTTCCCAGTATCTACTCACAAAATATAAAAATTTATATAAATTATAATTCATAAGGACTATTCACATTATATAATAAATGACTTGTATGGAACACATGCGTTTGTATACTTTTCATTATATATTCACTCCAAGTAAAGCCATGGGAATTTTTTCCATGATTTATTCATATGTGCAGCACTACTCAGTATAGTACTAAATATGTATTATATATTCCAATTTAAAACAAAACTAAGTGGTTGATTTGGTTTATAGCTAAAAATCGAACTTTTTTTGTAGTACAATCAGTTTCAAGATAAATATTCAACATGCTTCATTTAATAAAGCTTTATGAATATTCAATTAATAGTAAAATTACAATATTCTAAGAAATTCTTAAATATGTTATAAGAATAATTAAGAAGATCAAATCTTAACGTAACATATTTATTTCCAGCTAATTGGAATCATTAATAATGCTCTGTAAACACACATACGCACTCACACATCTAACACATTCTACCCTGTGTGTAAGTGTAATGGTAGTTGTAAACAAATTTATTTATATGTAGTTAACATGACAAGTTAATGCGGAAACTATTACATACATATTTGTAAATGGGATGAGGGTTTACAAGTCAACACAGACACACACACACACACACACACACACACAGGCACACACACACATGCAGGCAGTCATAAATAACAAATAAGCATCACTTGACAGTTGATACTTGTACCGGTTTTAAACTAAAAAAAAAAACAAAAAAACAAAATGTCATCATTATGTCTTCAACGCCAGTATATTCTTAATATAGTATCATTTACAACAACAGCAACAACAACACCAATGTTCTTCTCAAAAATTGAGTAAGGTTTGATAAAATCTTTTTTCCTTCTAATAGCAGTCTAACTAACTTTAAAAAAAGAAACAAAACCAAATTTATTACTTTCCTTCTTCTCATTTTCTGATTTGGTCTTCTGGGTTTTGTGTACCATAACATAAGTGTACTACCCCTGTATGTGTGTTAATGTGTTTGTGTGTGTGTAAGTATGCGTTTTTTTACATGTTCGCCTACACATACGTGTTTAAGTGTCAAAATAAATATACGTTCTTTACTGAAAATGCCCACAACAGTATACGCATGGCCGGGTATTTGCGGTTGAACTCAATACAGAGATGCTTATTTATGTGTATGTATGAGTATTGTTTGTTAACGGTAATGTTAGTTAGGGTAGGGAGCAAAGCCTATTTTCCTTTCTTTTTTCCTTTTTAGGTAAAGGGGTATATTCCTAACATCCTTCCGGTAAGGTTTTATTTATTTTTTTTTAGTTTTTTGTCTGCTATTTTTTTATGGAGTTTTGTAGCGTTATTCAGTCAAGCGTTGTATTTAAGAACCAATATAGAAAGTTCAATAAATAGTAGAAGTTTGTTAAATTTTAAATTTATATAGTTAATTGTTTAAGAGTAGCAAAATAAATTTTACTTTATAAAGTTTTTTTACACCTTAAATAATAAGTGAGTTAAAATAATTAAAATATCTCTTATTTATGCCCATGTTCTATAACTTTAACATCCCGATCAAAAATTTTCATATATGAACGTACACTCATAAAAAAAGTCCGTACAAATAGGTAAAAATTGTGTTGGCGCAAATTCATGTACTATTTTCTCTTATTTCAGCAGAATTTTTACCTGTTTGTAATTCCTTTTTTAGAGAAAATAACAGAAAAATTAGTTTAATTTAATCAGAACGCGTTAAACAGACTTTTGTACTAACTTTTTTTTATGAGTGTATATGTATGGATCCGAAAAATAATGTAAAACTTAGGTATATGTTCATATATGAGGTGGGATAGTGCAAGATTTTTCGATTTCGAAACACTAGGATCCCTAATTAAAAAAAAAAATACATGAACCAAAAAATGGGGGAGGTGGGCTTGGGGCAAATGGCTCCTCATCGGAGTCAAATGTGGTGGTGAAGGGTTAAAAATCCACAAAAAGCCCCACAACTGCCCCGGAGTCGCCCCAGACTGCTGAAATGTATGACCGACCCCATTAATTTTTCCTTCGAATATTTTTTCTAAATATACAGTAGTGGACTAATGTGGATACATATTTGAATAGTTTTAAATCTGTATTAATAACTTTTGTTCAATTTGTGATATCCAAGTGTAGTTTTTCCAGTTTTTGAAGTGGCCAGGTCAGAGCGCCGATTTGAATCCAATCGAGAATTGGTGGGCAATTGTCAAAAGAAAACTCTCCCAATGCGAACGAGCACCGACCAACTTAGATGATCTTTGGTCAGGAGTTTCAGCGGAATGGGCTAATATTTCACCTCAAACTATTAAAAATCTCGTAGAAAGCATTCCTTCTCGCATAAAATCTGTTTTAAAGAACAAAGGACTTTCGACAAAATATTAAAAAAAGAACTTGCCGAAAATTTGCAATTATTTTTTTCATTAACTTCTTAATGATATAGTCTACTGTATTTAGGTTTTTATTGAAGAAGAATGTTTCAGTTTTATGCTTAAAAAAAAATCATTTAAGTTTCTATAATAAAATAAAAAGTATAACAAATTTCGAAAAATCTTGAATTAATGTATCCACTTTAGTCCAATACTGTACATATCACCACTCGGTAAGGGGTCTCCCATACAAAACGACATTTTTATAAAATTTTCTCCCACCGCTCTAATGGTCCTAAAGGGTGGCCCTAGAGGAGTCAAATGTAGGACAGACCCCCAATATTTTTTCCACCCACACAGTTTTTCGGAACATATCTACTCTCTATCTTCAACCCTTAAGGTAGTCCTCATTCAATTTTTTTTTACATAATATTTGTTTTTTTTTAATCAGTTCTTACACTACTGGAAAAAAGTCCGTTAAAATTTAGTTAAAACTACTAAAAATTAGTTAAAAATGATGCTGCAGCAAAACACTGCTAAATTAGCAGATTATTTTTGCTATAATTAGTAATATAGGAACAGCAAAAATAAAACTGTCAAATATACAGAATTTTAGTTATATTTGAGCTAAATTTTTGTTAATGGAAAATAGCAAATTAATCTTCTAAAATCAGCAATAAATTTTGCTAAATAATTAGTAGCCTAAAAAATCACCAAAAAAATTTAAAATTTTTGAATTTTTTTTCGCTTTTTTTTTTAAATGCAAATATAAATCGAGCATTTTGAAAACAGCAGTTTACAAATTTTTAGCAAATATTTCTGCTGATTTTAGCAGAATAGACTGCTATTTGCATTCAACTAAATTTAGCTAAAAAATAGCAAAAATGTTGTAGATATAACAGTTTATTTTTGCTATTTTTAGTCTACTAATATTTATAAAAATTTTCTGCAGTTTCTACAGTACAATTTGCTATTTTCAATTAAATAAAAGTTAACTCAAATATAACTAAAATTCTGTAAATTTAACAGTTTTAATTTTTCTGTTCTTCTTTTACTAATATTTAGTAAAAAAATCTGCAAATCTGCAGTTTTTTCTGCAGCATCATTTTTAACTAATTTTTAGTAACTTTTTCTACTGTTTTTACAGATTTTTTTCTATGAGTGTATATGTGACTATATACATTTTTTTAATCGTTTGGATATGGTTTGAAAATGAAAATTATGCTGTGTTTTTTTTAATAGACCCCGACAGTAATATTCCTACTGGAAGCTCTTCATCTCCCACCACCTTTTATCTCTCCTCTATCCCATTTTCAAAAGAAGCAACATATTACTTAATAGGAGGAATTTCTCTTTAAAAAAGGATATGCCCGAAGAAAAATATATGATTTATTATTTCATTACTATTCGTCTTAATACAGATATTGAGAGAGTATACTCCGAATATTATATTACAACGTGTGCAATAATAAGATTATAATGACTTATTTCTACAAAAGCATTTTGGATTCTAAGGCCTATTTCATAAAAAACTCTATATTTTTGAACACTATCAAAAAATATCACATATCAGATGGCATTATTTCCCAAAATTAAGATAGATGAAGCAAAATGGACAAAAAATCACTACTCTGTACCTATAATACTTATAAACCACCTATACTTCCAATACTAAATATGAGCCTTTCTCGGGTCAGATCCAGAGCGTTAAAAAACCCAGATTTTATACGAAATTTTAATAGAAATATCGTAGAAAAATGTTTATTTTATTTGCCTTAAATTTCTTATCTAATTTAACTTAAATAGTCCGTATGTTTAGCAGTGTGCTAAAATTTAACTTAGGTACCTTAATTTAGTAATCGGTAATTTTCAACCTCATTGAAAATTATGCAGGCGCAAATATCGGTACTATTTTCTTGACTCGAGACACAATATTGAATATATTTTATTGACATTTTAGCCGACGTTAGCCGATTAGTCGCCACCGACACGTTTGCGGCTCATCTCTAAAAATCAATCGCTGTCGACCATTTTAACCACTAAGCGCCGCCAGCCGACAGAATGGACCGGCTTATATCTCTGGTCTCGAGCTAAATCAAGTCGTAAAACTAAATTCTACAGGTTTTTCAGGTTTTCGGGGTCTTGAAAGTTTACACGCCAAACACTTGGCTTTCTAACTATGTCAGGCATTCAGAATATTAACTAACAGTTAGGCATAGAATACTACTTTCCGAATTGTTACATTACAATGAAAAACCACAACAGAGCAATAATATTTTCGTATTTTTTGGGAAGAACTGAGCCAAAAATGTGTTTGCCGAAGTGAGCACTATCTGAATAATACATAAAATTATACTTGTCCAAGAAATTGCTTTATTAAATCAAACTCTTTGAATTCTTCTAATAGTTGCTTATTTTTTTGTTGTCAAAATAAACTTCAACTTGTTTCCCATAAATCTATCTGTAGTAGTTCTTATGTGGTATGTGCACATACCATGCCATTCGATCAATTGTTGATAAATGTGTCTCTATAGATGCCTTATTTTTTGTTTGCACAGGAAACACTTTCAATATATGGTGACTTAACCCCCCCCCCCCCCCCCCGCCAGCACCACCCACGATATAATCCAAAGAAATATGTTACAATTAAATTGGAATACATGTGGTGTTTTTAAAGTAAACACACTTTTTTTTATTCATATGACATTGTTACCAGAAAAAAAGTTAAAGTTAATTGAAGCCACACGACATTCTAAGGTTTAAATAATTGTTTGAAATTCAATTGAATTTGCGGGCACAAATGTGTTGAGCATTTTTTAGAAGCAATTAATCAATAAAACTTTAGGGCAAAAATAACATTAGTATTACATTTTAGCAAAAACTCAAGGAAGTGGATTCAAATAATATGTTGTCGAAGAAAATAAGGGCGCCAGAAGATATTATTGATTATTTTAGAATTAAATAATGCAAAGTAAAGAAATAAAGTCGGGCATGCCGACTATATGAAACCCAATACCGCAATACTATCCGAGTCGTATTTCGGGAAGAGGGTTAATTTTAAAGAACGGAAATTCAATTACCGGTGCAATAATATCCCAGCGAAAAAGAATTGGTAGCCATGCTTAACGAATCACTTGTTTCACTGCTCCAAAAGTAATCATTAGTGTATTTGTATTGCTTTTTAAGAAGTAATTCTGAAGAACTTAAAAAAAAACACTTATTTCATTGCTTCCAAAGCCGCCGTTAATATATTTTTACAGCTTTTTTAGAAGTAATTCTGAACAACATTGAAAAAGTCACTTAAGTATTGCTTCGAAAGCATTATGATCGCGGTTATGATTCCTAGAGGGACCAATATTTTTTTTTTTAACTTAAACAAGTTTTTTTTGAATACTTTGTTTAAATCAATATTTTTAAAAATATACAAAATGAAAGTGATCAAAAATGGCTTCTTATGCACCTGTGAAAATAGTACTGAAAAAGAGAGCTATACTAGTAATCTTGAGGTCGGAAGTTCGATATCGGGATATCGATATCGGTATTTTAGTATTTTTTGCGTATTTTTTTTTTAAACTTTCAATTGATGAAAATAAGTTTCCTTTGCACTCGTTGAAAAAGTACTGAAAAAATGTGGAAGTGGAAATACTCCTCTCCTATGACAACTCAATGTTAAAATCATTAGTATTTTTGTTAAAAAATAAGTACATCTAGATCATTAATTGTAGTACTTTTTCTACTACATACTTTGTCATGTCTTTTTTTTTTGCTAGGATAGTGAAATACTTATACCCAGGAAAAAAAAGAGATGCAAAAGTAGTAGTAAAAGAACTACAATTAATGATCTAGATCAGTGGTCGGCACCCATAGCCACCAGTGGCCGATCATAATCGGCTTTTCACACATATACACAACCAGGGATGCCAACTTAGTGCTTTTCGCGCTAAATCTGGTGCTTTTTGATGTGCCGAAACGCGAAAAATATTAATGAAACACGTAACTGAAAAAAGCGCTAAATTGGTGCTTTTCCGAAATTTATATAGCGCGTTTTGCGCTTTTTACACATTTTTTGTGTTTTATTGTTGTTATGGCAATATCAAGAAATGTATCAATATTTGTTGTTATTTCAATAACGATAAATTGAAATATCAAGGAAAAATTGTAATTTTCATGCTATTCGATCTAAATGTAGTTCTGTTTGATGTGTCAAAATGAATTTGTTGTTTGATGAACGCGTTCAGTTGAACGAATTCAGTGAAGTACTTAAGAAAAGGAATGCATTCAATTCCAGAGAAAATGAATTCGATTGGTAGTGAGTTCATTCAAAAAGGATTTAATTCTTCAAAGCTCTGAATCGTTCTTAGTTCTGACTATAAAACTGGCGCTTATATTTTTAAAAAATCTAATAATTTTTCTTGAATTATTATTATAATCACGAAACATGGAATAAAATTACAAAATTTTGCGAAAGTTATTCGTTTTTATTTTTGTTCTAGCCCCGGCCGATGTATTTATTGATGTAAGTCAAAATAATACGTATGTTTAGTGCTTTTTTACCCGTTTTTAAGTAGAAATTTGCGCGTTTTTACCCTTTTTTGTATATTTTTTGCGCTTTTTGGTATGAAAAAGTTGGCATCTATGTACACAATACGAATGGCAACAAAACTCTCAACTAAGAGCATAACAAATAAAAATATTACATTTAGTAGCATGGTAGCTACTAAACAAAGCTGGTTGATGTCGCTTTGTTTAAGAAATTTTAGAAAAATAGTACACTCTTAAAATTTTTCAATTACACGAGAACAGGAAATTTATTATGAATTATTTTTATTTCTTTAATTCATTCATTTTAATTTAGATTTACTAACTAATTGAATACTTTTTTAAGAATAAATAATTTATACACAAAAAGTAAATATTTTTTAAATAATATGTTCAATAAAATTTATTATGAATTATTTTGATTTCATTATTTTGTTATTATTTATATTTATGCACTCATTCATTCATACATGCATACATTCATTAATTCATTTCTGCATTAAGAAATGAATTGCAATTAATTACAAATATAAATTTAAAAATTATAAAATAATTTCTCAAAGTGTAAAGACACCCAATACATTCGCATTCTCCCTTTCTGCCGACCACTGATCTAGATGTACCTCTGGTTAAAAAGAAACTCAATGAATTTAATATTAAGTTAAAAGTACTACAACTTCAAAAATTTTTTCAGTCATTTTTGAACGAGTGCAGAATTTTTTTTTTTATAATTTTGTATTGTCGCCACCGCGTATGGAACTTGCAACCTCAAGAATGCTAGACTAGCCTTATACCGCTGAGCTATTTATGAATGTGAACTGGCATAACAATCCAACTTTGTCATTGCCATATATTGTACAGTGCATAAAGGTGCACTGCAATTCAATATTTTATTCAGTACTTTTTTCACTAGTGCATAGAGAACAATTTTGAATAATTTTTTTATTTGTTTTTAAAAATTAAAAATAATTTTTACTTACACAAATATTAAAATAATATTAAAAAAAATATTAAAAATTCAAAAAATATTAGTCCTGCTAGTATTTGAATCCGTGATCATCTTTTTGAAAATAAACTCTATTCAAATAATTTCTTAGCATCACTTTTGGAATAATAATGATTTAAAAGTAATAAATAAGTGTGTTTTTTGCTGTTGTTCAGAATTACTTCTAAAAGAGCTTTAAAAATTTACTAACGGAAACTTTGGAAGCAACCCATGTAAAAATCGAAATATATATATGAATATTAGGGTAAGCCGATTTGTAAGGACAAAAATTTGTCGATATTGTGCCATCGATTTTTCGATAGCTTTTGGTATGAGGAAAAAAATTTACACTACGACATATCAAAAAAATTATTTTCGAGGCACCCAAATTAACAAAAAAAAAAAACATTTTAAATTTCCAAAAAAACTTTTTTTCGAAAAAATAATATCACCATCGTTTTAAGCGTACAATTTTACCATGGAAAGGATATATTTAAAAAATTTGAAATGAGCGAATTTTTTTTTAAAACATACCTTCTAAAAAAACCTTAAAAATTAACGTGTAAAAAATACTGATTTTTCGACAACAACTGCTATCGGCTTCGTTTTTAGCATACAATTTCACCTTGGAAAGGTCATATTTAAAAAAAATTAAATCAGCCGATTTTTTTTGTATTACCTACTATTTTTTTATCTTAAAAATTAAAGTTGAAAAAAAGTAAAAAAATTTAAATTTGGGCGCCTCCAAAATTATTTTTTTGATATGTCGTAGTGGAACTTTTTTTCCTCATGCCAAAATCGATAGCTAAATCAACCCACCCTAATGAATATTCGTACCCATGTAAAAATCGAAATATATATGAACACACATGATCATACATTGACTTGTATATGATCATGCATGGACATACATTGTCATATACGTACATGCATAGTTCAATGTATGACCATACATGATCTCATATATTTCCATATACCATTGGATCCGAAATTTGAGGGTATATGGAGGTATATGGCCATATATGATCATATATGCGCATACATGAATCATATGTCAGCATATATGGTCATATATGAACATGTACGGTCATATACCCTCAAATTTCGGATCCAAAGATATATGGAAATATATGAGATCATGTATGGTCATACATTGAACTATGCATGTACGTATATGACAATGTATGCCCATGCATGGTCATATACAAGTCAATGTATGGTCGTGTGTGTTCATATATATTTCGATTTTCACATGGGTAGTCTTAAATGTGATAACACATTAGCATACATTATCATATATGTCCATGCATAGTTGAATGTATGACCATATATGATCCCGTGTATGACGATATACATATTTTCGAATCCGAAATTTGAGGTTATATGGCCGCATATGGTAATAATATATAACCATACACCTTCTAGTTTCGGATTCGAATATATATGATCATATATGTGGTCATGTCGTATATGAAATAACTAATGGACGTACATATATGATCATGTATGCCCATGTGTGATCATATACAAGACCATGTATGTCTTCTAAAAAGGCAGTAAAAGTGTGTTTTTACTGCATTTTTATTTTGGTATTTTGGAAGCGGTGAAAAAAGTGGTTTGTAAAGCATGACTTCTAATTTTTATCACGTGGGTGTATAACAAGTTTAGGGTATAATTTTATTAAAGCGCATTTAAAAAGTTCGAATGCCGATTCATTTGACATTGAAGCGGGTCGAGTTTCCGGGCTATTGTCTGTTAGGTCTGATATTCTAGTTTCCGAATTGATGTGTTGTGTAAATATCGGCTCGACAGATTCCGTGATAATCGACTAAGAAAGTGATTCTAAGTCAAATGGTATATTAAAAGGTGGGTCTACGCCTGTTATTTTTACTAATTACAAACATCAGTACAAACTCAATATACCCTGTACCACAGATTGCTGTAGGGTACAACAATCATTTGTTCAATATTGTGAAAATAAAAGCAAATTGCACCATGCAAATGTAATATAGATTTTAAAAACCATTTCTCTATTTTTGTTAGTACTCAAAGCTGTTTTAATGTGATTCCACAATACACTTGAACAAAAAAAAAAAAAAAAAAAAAATAATGAAAACATTCTTATGTGTATATTGCAATCCATTTCATTTAGAAAAGTATTTTTTTAATGTTTGCTAAATTCGTTTATTTTTTAAATAATCGCAGATATCACAGAATGTTATCTAAGCACTAAAATCAAATTATTTTACATTTTTAATTTAATTGAAAAACAATTCAAGTGAAAAAAGTTTCGATATAATCATATATTTCATATAAAATCATCTGTTCATAAAAACCGTTTGTCGAACATCTTCTTGTTCTCTGGGACCCATTTTAAGTTTAGTTCTATCATCGACGATTATATATTTGTGCTGATGTTTGTAACTACCAACACTAATAGGAAACACTTACTGAGTCAGTTATGCGATGTCCGTTCGTCCGGCTGTCCATATAAAATGAACGATCCTTTTATTCTAACTACACTCATAGAAGAAATAAATCTGTAAAACTATTATTTTCGCTATATATTAGTAATAAGGAGCAAGACAATAAAACTGTTAAATATACAGAATTTTAGTTATATTTGAGCTAAATTTTTGTTAATGTAAAATAGTAAATTAACCTGCTAAAATCAGCAAAAAATTTTGGTAACCCAAGTAAAAAAATTTTGATATAGTCATATATTATTAATTTTGTATAATTATATATTGGAACATATATACCAAGATATAATTATATAAAATTTTACGAAATTATATCCTATTCGTATATATAGTGCAACATATTACAATTATATAAATTTTGTATAATTATATATTGGAACATATATACCAAGATATAATTATATAAAATTTTACGAAATTATATCCTAAATATATAACTATATCTTGTTATATATTGCACAATATATAGTGCAACATATTACAATATCCAATTATATATAGGCCTGTATATAGTTACATATGCCTCATATAATTATGTATAATTGTATCGAATTATATACCATTACATCTAGTTGGATATGATTATATTATATTTGCTACATTTGGATGAGGACAAAATCCGGATAAAATTGTATCAAACCATATCTTATTCCATCAAATTAGATCTAATTGTGTCAAATTAGATGTAATTGTGTCAAATTAGATCTAATATGATCATAATACGATCTTATTTGATACAATTAGATGTTCTCATTTTTCGGATATAATTATATATAATATCAAAAGTAATCAAATTTTTTTTTAGTAGGGAAAATAATTAGTAGCCTAAAAAATTTTAAATTTTCAAATTTTTTTTTTCGATTTTTTTTGTAAATGCAAATAAAAATCGAGCCTCTTGAAAACATCAGTTCAGAATTTTTTAGCAAATAATTCTGCTGATTTTAGCAAATTTAGCTTAAAAATAACAAAAAATTTTCAGATATCACAGTTTATTTTTGCTATATTTTTTGGCAAAATTTTCTACAGATTTTACAGTTTAAAAGTTAACTTAAATATAACTAAAATTCTGTAAATTTAACAGTTTTAATTTTGCTGTTCTTATTTTACTAGTATTTAGTAAAAAACTCTGGTGTTTTTAGCAGTTTTTTCTACAGCATAATTTTTAACTAATTTTTAGTAACTTTTTCTGATCTTTTTTTTTTTTATATATTTATGAGTGTACAAATCGCAATACTAAACATAATTAATTGAACTAAATTTGATACACAAGTTTGTAGTAGATGTAAAGAAAATGCTATTAAAAATGGGCCATCTTTTAATATAATCACCATAGAAAGGTCCTTTCTGAGCTTGAATGTATTCTGCCTAAATATTATTAGAAAACAAAGTATTTTAAGCACGGATGGTAACCGAAACGAATGCGGTTATCGTTAGGGTAACGATATTTTAGGTTATTTCGGTAACGGTATTTTAAGGGTAACGCTATTTCATTTATTTCGGTATCGGTATTTTAATGATAACGGTATTTCAGTTATTTCGGTAACGGTATTTTACGGATAACGGTATTTCGGGTATTTCGGTAATGGTATTTTAGGGGTAACGGTAGTGAGTTGAAGGGGTTTTGAATCGATAACAGTATTTTAGCGGTATTGCCTGCCAACCCTGATTTTAAGCGATTTCTTGCACGGGTGCACAGTGGAATATTTCACAAAATTGTTGGAAATAATTCGGCCATTTCTTACTTAGTGGTCCGATTGCAATGAACAGACATAGCGAAATTAAGTTTAGTAGATGGACCTCACAAACCCTCCGAGGATGGCAATATAACACCCAAATTAGAGTACCTTTTCTATAAAAAATTTTGAGCGCTTGCCATTTTTTGGTTTCTTATCAGATTTCCATAAAACTTACATACAGTGAACTCGCGATAATATGAACTAATTAAAACCAAGCCTGTTCATATTTGCAGCATTGTTCATATTTGCGAATGGTAGAAAAGTTAGTAAAAAAAAGTCAGCTACTTGTCACATAAAATTTCTTTCTATATAAATGAAAGTTTTATTTGTTTTAAAATTATTCTTTATGAATGAAGGGTATGTATAGTTGATATTTTATTTGGTAAATGAATGTTTTTCGTTTCATTTTAGATCATATATATAAATATCTCTTCCTTTTTAAAATATTTTACAGAGAATAAAAAATTTTAAAGAATTCGATAAGGCCAGCAGAAAATCATCACGAAAATTAACAAATGAAAATCTATTTAACATATTATTGGCAAAGTCAGATCCGTTCATCTCTAGGATTCGAAACCAATGGAAAGTATAACATCTGGACTTAGACGAAGAAGTGACAGAACTGTTTGAAACTGACTAACCGCGCGAAAACAGTTCTATTACTCCAAAGCAGAACCGATTCTCCTGGAATCAGTTATAAAACCAGTTCTAGAACTAGTTTTCCAACAGATATGACTCACATTTAAGTTCCATTTAACGGATTCCGAAACTAGTTCCATGGAATCAGTTCTAGTGGAACCTGTTGTAGAGTCGATAAAGTGGGGGACCTGTTTAAAATATTATCCTGGGTGTTATTTAAATGGTTTATTTATCACATATATTTCTTTAAATTAAAACTAGGGAAAAGTTTAATTACACTGTGAGACAAATGGTAGGGGAGAGTGATCGGGAAGGGTTCAAACTACCGGGGAAAGTTATATCGGTAAAAAAGAAGTTACACGTGTCCCGGCGTTTCGCTGGGTCACCGCTAGGAATCGAGATATATCGATTTGACCTTTGGTGGTCTTTTTTTTGACATAACTCGAGAACCACTGGTCCGATTTTTCTCAAACAATTTAAAAAAAATTAAAAATTACAATTCCTTTAATCTGTTCATATAACGTTTTTCTATATACTCAACAGTTTTGCCGGTAAAAATAAATGTATGAAGAAATAAATATTTTTTGCCTAAAATATTAAAAAAAAGTAATAAACAAAAGGTTATTGATTTTTATGGTAGCGGTAACAAACATTTATTTTTACCGGCAAAACTGTTGAGTATATAGAAAAACGTTATATGAACAGAGTAAAGGAATTGTAATTTTTAATTTTTTTAAAATTGTTTGAGCAAAATCGGACTAGTGGTTCTCAAGTTATGTCAAAAAAAAAAAAGATATATCTCGATTCCTAGGGGTGACCCAGCGAAACGCCGGGACACGTATAACTTGTTTTTGACCGATATAACATTTCCCGTTGGTTTCATCCCATCCCGATTTTGACTGTCGCATAGTGTTATCTGTCCATTATAAAAAACTAACTAAAATATCTCAATCGGTTCAAAAGTTATAGAGTTTTTGACCAACAGGAAACGATTCTGAGCCACTGTGCCTCGTACGTATTTTGGGAGCCTTAATACAAAATGTACTTACTAAGATTTTTTTTTTGACAGAACAGCAGGCTTTGTAGTTTGATTTTGTGTAAGAGATTAATCAGAACTGGGTCGACAACGACACCGAGCATTGCCTTTTCATATATTTTGTATGGGAAGCAAAATGTCGCCATGTCGTCTGGCGATTTGTCGTCGTAATAGAAACTATTCTATTTTCGTGACGATACACTAACACACACTCAAAATATTTGTCAAATTGTTGCCATATTTTTAACTTATTAATGGTTGCCATTAGAACAGAGTTGTAGAAATTCGTATTAGAGTTGCAAAAATTCGTACTTTCTTTACAAAAAATTTATTTTTTTGGCAGCAGATATATAGTTGGAAATAAAAATACATAATTTAGCGCAAAAAAGCAAAATTAAATACAATAAAATGTAAAACAACAAGAATTAATGCAAAACCAATTGAATTGATTAAGAATTGTGGCGAAACAAATACAACCATATTCCTGTTTTGCTTTCCTTTTTTTCTAAACGTCAAAAAATATCGACAATCGATTGTCGCTGAACTTAAATTAATCGCGACGACTTTTGCTGTCGTCGGTCGACAATCGATCCAGTTCGGATTAATCTCTGATGCTTCATACTAAATGACTTACGAAAACAAAAACAAAAAACTTTTTATAAAACCCTATTTCTAACGAATTCGTATATAAATGATTTTGTTGGTTTGAATTCATTTCTTTTTATAAAAACAACCTTTTAAGTAGTATATTAATGGTTAGGAATAAAAAGGCAATCCAGAGACGTTTCTAAATTGAATTAGTTAATTAGTATAATAAAAAAAGTTCCAGAAAATTGGAACAATCTAATTTAATTTCCAAATAAAAATACTTACTTGCGTATTGTTAGATATTGGCATGGCTAATGTTACACTTAAATTAATCTGTTAAAAGCATATACAAACACGTCTTTACCGTTAAATAACTCTATTCACAAAAATAAATATAATATTTGCTTACTACCCTAAATTCTGGAAAATGTTCCGACAACACTAAGTTGCACACACAGAAAAATAAAGTGTCAACTAGATTTGTAAGACCAACCATATCGAAACATTATTCCTGCATATTAACTTAAATTTACTTGTATTAATCGAATATTGCTATCAGAATCACCATTCATAATTTACCAACCGATTTTAGACACAGTAATCGAATCTCAGTTAGAAACTGGCAACATTTTTCTCTGTGTGTATAGAAAGAAAAACCTACACAGATATTTAAACTAAAGAAAAAAAAAAAAAAAAACAAATCCAAAACTTCGTCAAATCAAACTCATGGCAGAATATATCAAAAGGAATGAAATGAAATAAAATAAAAACGACAGTTTCTTTTTATCAATTTGAATTGTGAATTGTTGTCAATGTTGTTTTAGATTTATATACAAATATTGCTGGTGTCTGTCGCTGGCACATACATATGAATGTTTATATATGGATTTGGGTACATTTGGTATATTTTATTTTATGTTAAGTTTAAAAGTATATATTAAGCTTTAAGGATTTTTATAGCTCAACAATAAATCAACAAATCTACACAAATATGTTTCGAATTTTGCTTCGTCTACATATGCGATATTCCGTATTAATAGCGCAAACAAATAAGAAATCAGTAGAAAAAAAATGTTAATAATTCCATTGAACTAAATTTTTGTTGAAGTGCTGTTTTAAACAAAGATTTTCGTTACGTATTTAGTACTTTTATTATGCCTGTTAATTTACAAAGTTTATTTTCGCTGTAAAGGTAGAATGTGTCACTAAATTATATCCAATTATTTTGCATTAAATTAATAAATATTTTCTTTACAAAATAAACGAAACACTTCTTTTTCATTTAAAAATTGGGTACTCTGCTTTCTGTACTACAAAGGTTTTCTGTTGACGTTCGGTAGTCCTCAAATTAGAAAAAAAGGTTTAACAAAATTTCTCCCCACCCGCTCCTATCCACAAAAAATGACGTTCGAAAATCGAAAAATGACACCTTAAACATTCGAGTAGCCAAAACTCCTTGGGTTGGTTTACTTCTCGTCATAAAACGAAGCTACGCAGCAAAAATAAATGGAATGACTTCTAAATGAATCACAAAGAATTAATCCCTTAGGAATGGGTTTTAAACAACATCTAATGCTGCAATAAATATATGCTATCCAGAAGTTCTTTTTCATGGGTGATAAGAAGCTTATATTTTGTATGGGGGTTGCATAGGAACGTGCTGGAACAGAAATCAGAGGGTTGCGGGTTCGAATCCTACCAGGTCGAACAAATTTTTGAAACTTTTTTTATACAATTAATAATTTTTTTGTGGTTTTCACTGTAAAATTTTTATTTTTTTTTATTTTTGTAAACTCAATTAATTTTTGAAACGATTTAAATTTTTTTTTTTTAATTTTCTATTAATTTTTAATGAAATTGTAATAATTCTAAATAAAAATGTAATTCTTCAAATATTTTTTTTAAATACCAAAAAGTAATTATTACAATTTCGTTTGTATTTAAAAAATTGTAATTTAAAAATCCATTTTGATCAAATTTTTACGAAATATATTTATTATTACACTAACAGAAAAAGAAAAATGCTGTAAACATTTTGATTAGAATTACACTCATAGAAATAAATCTGTAAAAATAGCAGAAAAAGTTACTAAAAACATTGTGAGACAAATGGTAGGGGTCAGTGATCGGGAATGGTTCAAACTACCGGGGAAATTTATATCGGTAAAAAAGAAGTTATACGTGTCCCGGCGTTTCGCTGGGTCACCCCTAGGAATCGAGATATGTCTTTTTTTTGACATAACTCGAGAAGCACTAGTCCGATTTTGCTCAAAAAATTTTAAAAAAATTAAAAATTACAATTCCTTTAATCTGTTCATATAACGTTTTTCTATATACTCAACAGTTTTGCCGGTAAAAATAAATGTAAGAAGAAAAAAATATTTTTTGCCTAAAATACTAAAAAAAAGTAATAAACAAAATGTTATTGATTTTTATGGTAGCGGTAACAAACATTTATTTTTACCGGCAAAACTGTTGAGTATATAGAAAAACGTTATATGAACAAATTAAAGGAATTGTAAATAAAATTAATTTTTTTAAAATTGTTTGAGCAAAATCGGACTAGTGGTTTTCGAGTTATGTCAAAAAAAAGATATATCTCGATTCCTAGGGGTGACCCAGCGAAACGCCGGGACACGTATAACTTGTTTTTGACCGATATAACATTTCCCGTTGGTTTCATTCCATCCCGATTTTGACTGTCGCATAGTGAAATTACCCTACGGGAAATTTTAACAAACTGTCACCGAACCCCTTTATATGAAATAGACTCGTCACTTTTACATGGCGTTGTCATAGGAGGGGGAAATTGACGCCTTGTGGCATGTCACAAGACAAATCCTAGGACAGGTTACTGAACTCTCATAAAAAACAAAGTTCAGGGACCTGTCCTCGGATTTGTCTTGTGACATGCCACAAGGCGTCAATTTCCCCCTCCTATGACAACGCCATGTAAATGTCTATTCCATATAAAGGGGCCAGTTCGGTGACAGTTTGTTAAAATTTTTCCTTAGGGTAGTTAAAAATGATGCTGCAGAAAAAACTGCTAAAATTAGCAGATTTTTTTTACTAAATACTAGTAAAATGAGAACAGCAAAATTAAAAATGTTAAATTTACAGAATTTTAGTTATATTTAGGCTAACTTTTAGTTACACACAGAAAACAGATTCGTAGTTCCAACCGAATTTTTCGCCAACCGAATTTTTGTAGTTCCAGGTACAATCACTTTTATTTATTTTTAATACCATTGTAACTACCGAAATTTATTTACAATTTTTGAATTTTTGTTGTGTTAATAGATTACTTTAATGTTTGTGGATTCTAAATTCTATAAATAGAAAAACACGTTCCACAAAATTTATTTAAAAATTAAAATTTTTTTGTCGCTAACTGGGATCGAACCGCCGACCCTCCGCTTGTCAGCCCATTGCTTTCGCTCTAAGCTAAGCTCTATTTAAATTTTTTCAGTCAAATTTCAAATTTGAATTTCTTCAGGTTTGAATATTTTGTCTATAAATAAAATTATATCAACAACAGAAAACCAGTTGTGTCCTTTAATTTGAATAAAAAAAAAATTATATCGCGAACCAGGATTGAACCGGCTACCTTCCGTTTGTCAGCCCATTGCTTTTCCTCTAGGCTAAACTCGATATAAATTTTTTTTGTTAAATTTCAAATTTGAATTTCTTCAGGTTGCAAATTTGAATATTTTGTTTTTGAATAAAATTATATTCACAACAGAAAATCAATTGTGTCTTTTAATTTGAATCAATATAAAAATTATTTAAAAAAAAAGTAATGCCTTGGTTGAGGTTTGAACTCAAATCTCTAAGGCTATAAGGCTGTGTCTCTACCTCCTGCGCCACAGATACTTACGTTTAGTTGTTGTCTAACTTAGAATTTAAACAAGTATATATATGAAACGAAAAAATATGATATATTCCAAAATTTTATTATGATAAATAAAATTTCTGTTCCTTGTCTCAATATATTATTACAATTACCAAAATAATGGAAATTAATGGTTAAAGCTACTGAAATTGAAAAATTAATTTTAAGTTGATTGGAAAAACTAATACTTTGCTAGAGTGATCGATTTTATTGAAACACAACTGATACTAGATTTTTGCTGCCGATATTTTATTCAAATGGCTAAATCTTCGATAAATTGGTGGTTGTTGGTATTGAAGTTAATGTGGAAGTTGATATTTTTTCAATATTGGTTAGAAAAGCCAACATTTTGGATAATGTGACAGTGTTTTGGGTCATCATATATATTTTCTGTTCACAAATAAATATAACTTTCCTGATGATGAATTTTAAGTAACTGCAATTAAAATTATTGAATGATGAAAATATTTCGTTGGTTCCGATAGAATTCCAACCAATTTATTTTCTGTGTGTAATTGAAAATAGCAAATTGTACTGTAAAATCTGCCGAAAATTTTGCTAAATATTTGTAGACTGAAAATAGCAAAAATAAATTGTTATATCTACAAAATTTTTGCTATTTTTAAGCTAAATTTAGTTGAATGCAAATAGCAGTCTATTCTACTAAAATCAGCAGAAATATTTGCTTAACCTAGTGTCTTGACATGCAATAAAATGATAGCGAGCAATTGTCAAAATGCTCTCATCTCAAGTGAAGACACTCAATTTCAATTTCATTGCAATATCATGATATCGCTGACATGCCAACGGATCTTGCAATGATGCCAGAGATCAAATGTCACTTTTAGTTTTCATTTTAATTTTGTAATAGAAAAACAACAAAAAATTTGGTAAAAAGGAATGGAAAAGTGTTTAGTTTTTTATTATTTGGCGGTAAACATTAATGTTTCATAAAATTTTGTTTTTTTCGAAGAAAAATCTATGATATTTCTTATCCATGAAATGGTCAAGTGTTCTCCACCACTCTGCAATTGATATCATTTTGACGTTTCGCTGCCATGGGTTTGACATTTCATATCATATAATTTATTGCATTTGAAGACACCGGGTGAAAAAAAAACGAAAAAAACTTCGAAAATTTAAAATTTTTTGGTGATTTTTTAGGCTACTAATTATTTAGCAAAATTTTTTGCTGATTTTAGCAGGTTAATTTGCTATTCTCCATTTACAAAAATTTAGCTCAAATATAACTAAAATTCTGTACATTTAGCAGTTTTATTTTTGGTGTTCCTATATTACTAATTAATAGCAAAAATAATCTGCTACTTAAGCAGTTTTTTTCTGCAGCTTCATTTTTAACTAATTTATAGTAGTTTTAGCTAAGTTTTTTACGGACTTTTTTCTATTAGTGCACTTAAAATAAGTTAAAAATTACCTTGCAGAAAAAACTATTTTTTTGTCTACTAATATGCTGCAAATTTTTTTGCGCATGTTATCAAGGTTATTTGTTATTTTTAATTAATTAAAAATTAACTTAAACGGAACTAAATAAAATTTTGTAAATTTAGTAGTTTTATTTCTCCTGTTCTTATCTTATCAGCAGTTTTTTTGCAAGGTCATTTTTAATTACATAATTTTTAGTAGCTTTTTCTCCTATTTTTACAGGTCTTACAGCTTTATTTCTTTCTATGAGTGTATTATTTTTTTATAAAAAAATAACACTTAAAAAACAAACAACTTTATATATTTTTCCAATTATATTTTTTTGTTAATAAAAAATGAAAGAAAGGAATATGAAGATAACAACAATTTACTGAGCAAGACTACTAGAAGTCAGCTATCATGTATTAGAAGCGATAGCACAGGGGGAGAGCGTCTGCTTGAAATGACAACAAGTCTGGGTTCAAACCCATACGCTGCATGATGATTTTCTTTTTGGTTTTAATTAAATTAAAATAAAAAGAAGTAAAAAAGATGTTCCTTATCATTGGTTTAAATACACGTCATTTGTTTTTAAAAACAACAACTTCCTTTCTACGACAAGGCAATTTTAAATTCATTTGTGAAAAACCCGAAAAAGAACAACTCCCTATTCAACAGTTGCAGTGCTTTAAATACATCTTTTTCCTCACTTTCTTTGCTGGGTATGTGCCAAATTTCAATTATCTATCTTCATTAGTTTATGAGAAACACCAAAACCCCCTTTTCCCGGAGATTAGGATATATTAAAAAAAATAGACTTCATTAACAAATATCGCGACTATATTGACATGTTGAACTGCTTATATATATTGATTTGTTTTTGAAGGACAAGAGCCTAATAAACTTATTTACAAAAAGTTTTAAGTTTTTTTTCGCATTATCAAATTTTATATATTCTTTTAAAGATGTGTACACTGTAGTGTACAAGGGTAGTGAAAGAGTTAACCAGAATCTGAAGTCAAAATAACGATACATCCGCAAACAAGAAGTCGGTAGTGACAGGGTTATAAGTTGTTTCAATTTTTATTCGTATACTAGTAATATTGTAGAATAAATACTATAAGTTCGATACGATATACTTTTTAGCTAGAGAGTTGGTATGGAAAGCCTTATATATACTCATATTTTTGTCCTTTGGTATCGCTTTGTATTCGCAAGGATTTCATATGTTCGTTTATTTTAACTAAATCAAATTTAAATATATTTTTAACGCACGTAGCAAGATATTTTCATATAAATATCTTATAAATTATTCAAATAAAATATAACATTTAAATAAAAAAAAATTCTACCACAGAAATAAGAAATATATATGTATGTACTATAATTTTTTAATTTAATTCCTGCGTTTCCTTTTCAAAGGCAAAATGTAATAAACCTTAATAGTGTAATAAAATCAATTAGGTTTTTCACAATACGAGTAGGTGTGCTAACTGTTGTATGTGCTATATTGTTCCAACAGAAATTATTATTTTGAAATATAAAACAATATGCACTCTAACAAATATTTGTTGAAATCTACTCTATTAACCCTCCAATGGTTTTACTTCTGATTGCGATAATATTTAAACTATATATTTGGCACTAAAAATCTACTATCCCATGTGAAAATCGAAATATGATATATGAACATACATTATCATACATTGACTAGTATATGATCATGCATGATCATACATGATCATATACGTCAATGCATAGACCATACATCATCTCATATATTATCTTCGGATCCGAAATTAGGGGGTATATGATCGTACATGTTCATATATGACCATATATGCTCACATATGATTCATATATGCTCATATATGATCATATATGGCCATATACTTCTATATACCCTCAAATTTCGGATCCAAAGGTATATGGAAATATATGAACTCATGTATGGTCATACATGGAACTATATATTAACGTATATGCTTAGGTATGCCCATGCATGATCATATACAAGTCAATATATGATCGCGTATGTTCATATATATTTCGGTTTTCACATGGAATGGAACAAATATTAGAATTCTAATTTATCGCTTTATTTATCGTCTAAATAAAGCGATAAATAACCACAATCAAATTTGAAAACGAATCAAGAAATCCAATAATCAAAAAATTTCGTATTTAGCTATAAACAACAATAGCAGTAAAATTAAATCACATACCGAAAATTGTTGATCTAGTGTTGCTATTTATGGCGATTTTCGGTTTTTGAAATTAGTTTTTGTCCAAATTAGTTATGCTTACTATAATCAAATAATAATCTGTATTTAATTTCAAAAAAATCTGTCAGCTACTCTTTGAATTAGAGAGACCTTCTAAGGACGTATCCTGACGTTATCCTGTAAGCCTGGGAGCAAAAATTGTAACAAGTAGAGACTCTAAACTAGCTTTGGTATTATCGATAATGTATGCCAGATAATAAATGTATTTTTGACGATTTTTCAAATATTTTTTCTGTTTTAAAAAATTAATTTTTTCAAATTTACGAAATTTTCACTTTACATCCTTCTCGCTAAAAAAAATCGTTCCTTGTACAAAAAAAAAGTTTCAAGGCAAAAAAAGTAGGTAATTGTGTTTTCTATTGATATAAGTTGTTTAATAAAACATTTTTATTTAACGAAAAACTATTTAAGATCTGAAGACCGCTTTTTAGCGGCCTTGGGCATTAAAAGAAGATAACTTGCTTGATACCCGCTATAAATTAGGCAAAATTGGGCGTAATATTTTATATCAAATATAAAATAAATAGACAAAATGGGCATGTTTACCAGAGAAACCCGCTACCGCTACAATTGACAGGTAGCGCTTTATGATTACCTTAATCTTGTGAACGATGCTACAATTGTGTTTGTTTTAAAATAAAAATATCTGCATAATTTTCTCTGATTTTTTACATTTTTTGTTCTTTTATATAACAGAGGCCAACGAAAAAAATGTTTGTAGAAAATTTTTAAACTAATTTACCTTAATCTTATGTATTTTTTGATGCTAAAACCGTATTCGATATCAGTTTTTTTTATCATCCATAAGTTCCTCACAAGTTTACAGTATTTGAAAAAATAGGGAAAATTTTGTTTAATAAAAATGAAAAAATAAGTACGTTTGAGATTAATAAGAAGAATAAACATTTTTTCAAAGTTATAAGCACATTATTAATTGGCAAATGAGACTCGATCTAGTTGTTACCTTTTTTTTCTTATGGACGGGCTTCATCAGTGATTTTCAATTAAATTGTATTATTGTTTATATTTTATTGGCAGATTGTCTCTATATGATAATTTTTTCAACATAGTGCGGCTAATTCATAGTTTTTCTTTCCTCTTCAGCTTTTTGTTATTATTTTTACTCTCAGAAGTTTTCTATTAGGTTACAATTTTCACCTAAAAAATATTATATTACTAAAATTACTAAATATTAGATGCTTATTTTTTTTATTTTCTCTCTCTTTTCTCTCTAAAGTTTCTTGCATAGCTTTTTTCCCGATGTTTTTGCCTTTTAAAAGTGTTGGTTTATTTCTTTAAGTAAACCGTGTTCTTTTCTATTGCAAGCAAAATAACCAATCCCGCCGCTAATACCAATTGTTACGTTTACCTTCTAAAACGTACGTTTATCTCCTTTAGATAAACCGGGTTGGTGCTCTTAGCAAATAAAATAACACCCTCTCTTAGATAAATTTTGAGCTGATACAATTGTTTATTAAACACTGTATTCCTTAGAAATACAACAATATAACGCACACACACAAACTATATGCGCAACTCACTATACACAGTCTAAAGCGCAATTAACTATACCAACTGTAATGCGCAATTGAACAGCATAAATGTTAAAGTACAACTTCACTTCACAAATGTTAATGCGCAACTTCCTTTTCCTTCGTAACGTTCGGTCTTTTATAGTCCAATGGTCGTGGCTGTAAAACATGCTAGAAGTTTCCAATGTCTAATTTTACTACATTGTTAGCTTTTATTAATGCATTTCTTAGTTACTTTTCAACAGTTAAAAATAACAACATTTTTAGTCTCCTTTTAACTGCATATGCCTTTGTTTTAATTATCATTTCCAGTAGATTCTACCGACAAACTTTTTTGAGTGTATGTCTATACAGTGCTTAAAATGAAAATACTATGCCTTTATGTTTCATAAAATAAAACAAAGTGATAATTTTCTAAAGAGTTTTCTTTCCAAATAATAATACAACTTTTTTACCATTAAAGCACCGTAAGTTGTTTTCCACGTGAAAAAATTTCACTCGAACTTAAAAGGGCGCAAAATTTAATTTACGTAAATTCTAAAAATTAACAATATTTTTATTTTATTAGCAAGACACAATCACAATAGACACAAAATATCACTTTTTCACAAGAAAAATAATAGTTTTGTATATTAAATTAGCATGAAAGCAAAGTCTACACAATTTTCATGTGAAACATCCCTTCGAGAAATTTTAACAAAGTGTCACCGAACTGGCCCCTTTATATGAAATAGAGTGGTCACTTTTACATGGCGTTGTCATAGTAGTGGTAAATTGACCCCTTATAACATGTCACAAGACAAATCCTAGGACGGGTTACTGAACTCTCATAAAAAACAAAGTTCAGGGACCTGTCCTGGGATTTGTCTTGTGACATGTCGCAAGGGGTCATGACAACGCCATGTAAAAGTGACCACTCTATTTCATATAAAGGGGGCAGTTCGGTGACAGTTTGTTAAAATTTCCCGTAGGGATATTATCGTGATAAATCATAACAGTTTTTTCACTAATTCACTAACAATTTACTATGCTTAAAAGCACTTTTTCTCACAAAAAACCTATAATATAAGAACTTTTTCTATAGAAAAAAATTCTAACGACTTCCTGCTAAAAACTTTTGGCTTTTTATTGTTATATATTTTATCTATTTACTAACTTGGTATACATTTTCTATACACTTTTTTCTCAAAGTTATTTTTTAATGAAAAATTCCTGAGATTCTAAAGGTTTTTCCATGCGGAAAAGTTTTTATAACACATAGAACACTTAGTATACCTTGTGAACAATCTTAATATTACAATAAATAAACAACAAAGAAAAAGTATAAGTATAATATGATTTATTTTCTCTTCAACCATATGTGATTTCGTTATGTTGTTTTTTTTTATTTCCCTGCAATAAAAAAGTAACTTTAGACTTAAAAAGAATATTTCTATAAATTTTACAAATAAAATTTAATAATAGATAGAAAAAAAAAATGTTGCCGCAGTATTAACAAACCACAAGAATATATTTATTCTATTGAAATATATTGAAAACTTAAAAGAGGCTTTAAAAAACAAGAAAAAGTTTAATTTTGTTTTAGCATGAATTCAAATAATATTCAAATGTAGTTCAATTCAAATTCAAAAACTATTGTACAATTCCTTTAGTTGTCTTTACATACTTTCATTAGCGTGGATCGAATTCAAAATCTCTAGGAATGTTGTTTAGAAAAAATTTGCATTCTACAGAGCTAATTTTTCAAAAAGAAATCAGCTTTTTACATTTCAAGTGATTTTGCACCTCAAATTCGCTGTGGAGAATGCAAATTTTGCCGTTGAGATATGAATAGAGAAATATATAAAAAATTTCAATTCAAAGATCAGCTCCGATTTGACTGGAACTTTCTAAGCGAAATATTTTCAAAGGTCATATTGGATCCACCCTAACTTTCATTTGTAAGTACATATATATTTAAATGACAAACAAATATCGTATATATGCTAAATCCAAAGTTTTATTTATATTGGCAAAGTTTTGCAAACATTATTTAGTGAACTAGGAAAACTGTTAGAGAATTGATTGCAATAGGACATCACAAATGAAATAGAGTTGAAGATATATTAGAATAAATTTTAGTCAATGAAAAATAAACGTATACGAATTGCTGGTTATCATTTGAATATGATATGTAGAGCAAACTCTTTAATAAAGTGTATATCTATATATTTGCTTTAGAACCTTAATAGTAATATACAGTGGAACAAATAAAAATTAAAATACAAATGCCTCCAAATCAGTTGAAATTTATGACATGTATATTAGCGTGGATGGAATTTGGTCGTTGGAGGAATTTCGCTTAGGGCAGGAGTGTACAATAAGGAGGCATTATGTTCTATGGAGAATTGGTTTTTTCATCTAAAACTAATATGGTGAACACATTAGCAAAATTGGATAACTTTAACCCGTGCAACTTTGAGGTCAAAGTTTCGGAACATTAGAACAAATGCAAAAAAGAAAACATTTTTTATTTATGTCTTGTGACTAGGGTTTGGGGGAATTCCCGGGAAATCCCGAGAAAATAATATATTTTTCCCGGGAAAACGGGAAATTTTAAAAATATTAAATTTTTTAAATTGTTGTTGTTTCGAATAGGATTTTTTAATTTTAGTCATTAAAAAGACTTTAAATACCAAAACAAAAATGTCATTGTTGATATCTTTTAAAAGGGAATACATTTATTTGACACACAAATAAAATCTTTGCCAAGTAATAAGGAGCATTTCAACTAATAAAGTTTTTTCGCAAACCTTATTCAAAATTTAAGTAGTAAAACCTAAAAACTTGGTAAAATGTTTAAAAGAAATATGAAAAAAAGCTTTGTTTCTTACAAATAATCACTCTTACTATATCATTTTTTCAAATGTATAATTTAGGTAAAGTCGACTTTAGTTAAAATATTGGGTGGCATACCTTGACTTGGTTTATTTTTGGAGCATTCTGATTGGTTAATTTATTTTTAACCAATCAAAATATTTGAAAATATAAATATTTTTGTAAGGTTTTCATACACAAAATGAACAAAACCGTTTGATTAAGAATAAAGTCGACTTTAAATTGAAAACACTCCTTTATATTAAGGGTCAATAATTTTATAAGTAACGTTTTCATTAATAAATGTGAAAAGAAAAGACTGGTTAACGGTGGTATCTAAATTTGGTTATCCGACATCTAAATTTGGTTCACAAAAAATAAAAAATTGATGGTCATGCAACTTCTCTTGAAGAAAACAACAAGAATAACGTTTCAGCTAAAATTAGCAAAGTATATGAAGAAAAAAGTGTAAGCTGAATAGGCATAAAAGGTTTTATGATAGGGCAAATATTTCCTGAAATGGTATCCATAACTAGATCTTCGTTTATTCGAGAAAGTTTTTATACTAAAAACCTGGCATTGCAAAAAAATGAAACCGATGTAAAGAACATTATATTAAATTACTACAATCATGTAAAAGATATCATGATAAAAGAAATATCGAGCAATATTTCTAACAATAGGAAATTTACTATAATCTTAGATGAATGGACAAGAATATCACAAAAGAGATATTTGAACATATGTATAAACGGAAATAATTCATTTTATAACCTGGGGTTGGTTTATATATCAGGAAGATGTAATGCTGATGAAATAAGAAGAATTGTAGAAATAAGACTAGAAGAGTTTGATTTGTCTTTGGAAAATGACATTGTGGCCACCATATCTAATGGGCCAAGTGTGATGAAACGGTTTGTTTCCGACAGTCCAATAGTAGGTGCTTTCTGCTGGAATCATGCAATTCATTTGGCAGTGCTGCGAGTAATTTATGTGAAATCAAATGTTCAACATTCTGATATTTTTTACTTAGAATTCTCTCTACACAGACTGCATTTGTACTGAAATAGTGTTTTTTTTTTTAAGAAAAATTACTTATATAGGTGGTTTCATTAACAATTTTGTTCAATCCCGGGAATCAAATTTGTTCATTCCCGTTTCCCGGGAAATAAAAAAGTCCGGGAAATCCCAAACCCTACTTGTGACACATCTATACCTCGAAAACTCTTTAAACGATTTGAAAATCTCTATATATAAGAGAATAAAGTGAATTACTGACTGACTTCACAAAGCGGGCTTTAGGTCCAGCTCGAGGTCATTTAGTTTTTAATATAAATTATCTTTTATTATTTTATATAATTACAGTCTAACCAAATTTAAGTTTTGTTTTTCCGAAAACTGTGTAAAATTTGATGAAAACTTGCAAATTTTGTTTAATTTTTGACAAAATGAGCAATTTTTGTAAAATGTCCAGGAAAGCAGTCGCTCCAAACACAAACTCGAATTATCATTTTTCCAATTTTTTTTTTCTTTAATATCAACTATTATATGGTACAAATAGTTATCAAATTCGTGGGTCATTTTGGATTCCAGGCTAAAGTGGGTTAATGATATCCGATGAACTCAGAATTCCATGTCTGCATCATTTTGACTATATTAAATGAATAAATGGTATAAAAATAACTTTTTTCGAAATTTCGAATTTTGGGAATTTTTAATAGTAATACACTTTTTTCCAAAATGGGCCATTTTCGTCCAACTTTCGCACCTTTTACACTGGTTTAATAGATACTTTTATTGAAGAGAATAAGGAACAATATCTCGCAGTTTTTATGTGAGTAAACTTTTATATCAAAGAATAGCTCAGCGGTAGAGCGCTAGACTAGCAATCGTGAGGTCGCAAGTTCGATATCCGGTGGCGGCACTAAAAAATTTTTGTAAAATAAAAAAAAATATAATTTTTTTCGCGAAGAATTTTTAACTTTTAGTTGGCGAAAAAGAGCTTCCTTTGCACTCGTTTGAAAAGTACTGACAAAATGTTGAATTGAGAGTACTCCTCTCCTATGACAACTCAATGTTAAAATCAGAAGTGTTTATGTTAAAAAAGAAGTACAACTAGATCATCAATTGTTGTGCTTTTTCTACTGCTTTGGCATTTCTTTTTTTGTTGGGATCTTAAATCTAACTAAAATTTTATAGAACAGCAGATTTTTCCGAATGTTTTCTTGCTATATTTATTTAATTCTACACCCAGAAAACAGATTAGGTGCTGACAACCCCATTTGTTGCCAATAGAATGGTTTAGTTGCATCAAATGAATTTTTCGTTTGCAGCTACCGAATTGTTCTTAATACAACTGAAATTCTGTTGTCTCAGTCAAATTAGTCTTGTCTCAATTGGTTTTCTCTTCCCACAACTGAAAAATTCGGCTACCACAACCGAATCATGCGATTGACTACAAATGGGGTTATCAGAACCGAATCTGTGTTCTGGGTGTAGTAATTTTTCTGCTGTTTGTACAGGTTTATTTGTACGATTTTATTTATATTTACAATTTGGCGATAATTTTAAGGTCCACTGCTTTAACTGCATTTGTATTTATTTTTTCAACATTTGTCTAATGAATTTTGCAGTAGATTGAAAGGAAAACGTAAAATACATCTTTTCAACTGAAATTGCAATGATTTTAACTAGCATTCGCAGTTGATTTTACCCAAATTATTTCCCAAGTATCGATCTGCGTTATGTGCTAACTTGTTTTTTTTTTAATCAAATCATTGAAAAAGTGCATTACATGAAATACATATGATCAATACTAGAGGCTTGTGAACTCTTTTAAAATTTATGCGTTTAAATTTAATTCTTATTTGCGGTTATCTACATTTAGGCAGTTTGTTTAAAACAAAATATATTTATGTGTGGTTTATTTTTAGGCATGTTAATAAATTGTTAAGTTTAATATATATGCCACTATATACTACTGGCTCATTTGGTTTTTATTTATACACATAAAGTTTTTATAATAATTTATGATTTTTTTGTGGACTTTTTATAAAAAAAAAGACAAGTGTCATAACAGTATAATAACTTATTATGGCTCATAATGCAATTAAAGTTAATTTGTGGATACAATCAATTATTTGTTATTAATTTTCCATTATTTTTTTGTTAAAGTTTTTGTTTTATTTGTTAAATTTAATTGTTGTAAATTAAATAATTTTTAAATATAAATATATGCCAGTTTTAATGAATGTGACAAATAAAACAAATCGTAATTTTTAATTGAATGTGAAATCTGATTGAATTAAGCACGGTTGGCAAACACTAACCCTAGATTACCAATAACGGTTTAAAACTCTTTAAAATGACTACTAATGAAATAATTTAAAATTTTGTATTTCTCTCCCTCAATAAGATTATACATTAAAGTGCTGATGCATAATAATTTGAAAACCTTATAACACGTTTACAAAATGAATTTTGTATGAAAAATTAATTTTATAAGTCATTTCTAAATTCTAGAAGTAATTACGCATATGACCTTAAATATTTACATTCAGCTTTTATTGGATAGATAATGCTGTGGTTTATGCACCCACATAATGTTTTATAAAATTACAATCCATAAAGTTGTAAAAAATTCGAAAAAGCACTATCTTTAACCTTAAAATGCCACTAACGAAATCACTTCAAATATCATTAACCTGAAAGCTACCAAACGACATAATTTTTAATATTGTTAACTCTGAAATAACTTTAAATACCAATAACCTTAAAATACCCTAACAAAATGCTGTTGAAATCAGAGACATAACACAGTACAACAGCCAATCTGGGGGGTGAGAAATTCCAAGTCAGGGTGATGGTACTAGGTCAGTATAGTAAAACCCTCAAAGGGTTTGGCGTTCGTATGTGTCATTTTTTTTTATGACCTTTTAAATTTTTTCCTTATCTTGATGTTTTTTCGCTTAGTTGTAACTCGAGAACCACTTGTCCGATTTTGATGAAACAAATTTAGAAAAATTTAGAATTACAATTTCTTTAATCCGTTCATATAACATTTTTCTTTATAATCAACAGTTTTGCCGGTAAAAATAAATTTGTGGATAAAAAAAAATATTTTTTTGCCTAAAAATTAAAATTTTTTTTTTTTAAATTCATAAAAAATTTTAATTTTTAGGCAAAAAAATATTTTTTTTTCTCCACAAATTTATTTTTACCGGCAAAACTGTTGATTATAAAGAAAAATGTTATATGAACGGATTAAAGAAATTGTAATTCTAAATTTTTCTAAATTTGTTTCATCAAAATCGGACAAGTGGTTCTCGAGTTACAACTAAGCGAAAAAACATCAAGATAAGGAAAAAATTTAAAAGGTCATAAAAAAAAAATGACACATACGAACGCCAAACCCTTTGAGGGTTTTACTATACTGACCTAGTACCATCACCCTGACTTGGAATTTCTCACCCCCCAGACAATAATCCTAAAAATGTTCCATAGTGTAATAAAGAGATGCAACATCGATAATTTTTTAAACAAACTGTAGATGTCGCTAGCATGTGGGACATTTTGTCGAAGGAGGATTTTATTTTGGGAAATTTTGTCAAGGTATAATTTTATTTTGTCAAACGAGGTTTTAACAGAGTTGTCAGGTAAGGGGATTTGGGCCCAAATTAGGGATTTCAAATTTGGTTTGGGGACAGATTCAAAAATTGTAAATTTTAAAAGATTTGGTTTTAAACCGAAAATAAGAAGAATTTTGAAATAAATTATATGCGTATTATTTGCAAAACTCTCTTATGGGTAATGCCTGTAAAACTCCACGTTTGACTAGTACAGAATCCCCGCTTAAATTTATAACTATAATGGACAAGCGCTTTGATAAACTCACACAACTACTACAGACAGTGATAGAGGATAAATTTAATGAAAGTAAACAAGATCTCTTAATTAATTTTGAAAAGAGTTTTAACATTATAAAAACTGAATTGCATAGTGTGACTGAGCGAGTTAAACAATTGGAAACAGTCGCGGTGAATATAAAAAAATTATGCAAGATGAAATTAAATCCTTAAAATCTAAAGTTAAACAGCAAGAAAATAAAAATGTTGCTTGTGAGTTGCGTTTAAATGAAATTCCTTTCAAAGAAGAAGAAAATTTATATGAAATTTTCGACAAAATTTGCAAAACAATTAATATTTGTGTTCCTGCAGTGAAAACAATTTACCGGTTACAAAACCATAATAATAAACATAAATCCAATTCGAGAGATGCAGTAATAATTGTTAAAATGTGGTCCCCATACGATAAAAACTTTTTTCTAAAATCACTTGCAAATTTCCGAAAAATCAATAAAGGTTTTTTCTTTTGCTTGAGACATATCGGGGAAAATTCTGACAATAAATTCTTTGTTAATGAAAACCTGGCAGCTACAAACTTTAATATCTTACGCGCTGCTGTTCGTCTTAAAAAGGATAATCGCATTCATAGTGCTTTTACTATACGTGGATTGGTTTATATTAAAAAAAAACCGCCGATGACCAACTCATGCAAATTGATGATTTGGAACAGCTTAACAATTTATTTCGTGTTCCTGAAGGATATATTTCTGAGGTCGGTGAACATCATACTGATGCCATTATTAATCAGTAATAATTTCAATATTATTTCATCTTTTAAGTTTTTTATTACAACATCCTTTACATTTTTTATTGTCATAATATTTTTTTATATTTACAAAATAATAATATTTTTAAATCTTTTTTATATTTACCACAAATTCAATTCAATTATTCAGCAAATAATGTTTTTATCTACAAATGAAACTAAAATAATATATAGTTTGTGCGTTACTTTATCAGATTTAGCTGTGTATGATAACGAACAATTTCAATAATAATAGAGCTCGTTCCAGAGATGAAATTGCGAATATGATAAAAATTTTGGCCACTCAGAGAAAAGGTATCAAAATCTGTCACATCAAAGCCCAAAGCTTGAGAACTAAAATCGATGAATTTATATTTATTTTTGAGGATTCTGGTATTGATTTCATATGCGTATCTGAAACTTGGTTTAAGCCAGATTTATCAATTTCTCTAAATGGGTATAATATTCGGAGGGTTGATAGAAATGGTTATGGAGGTGTAGCAATCTATGTGAAAAAAGGTATTGCATTTAGAGTACTTTGTAAATCTACGGATGCCGATAACGTTGAGGTTTCTGAAGGTGGTAATTCGAGAAACTTGGTAGAATATATATTTCTTGAAGTGAGCAGCGAGGGAGGAAAATTACTTGTTGGTAGTGTATACAGACCAAATAATCGAATAAGTATGGAAAAGTTTATTAGAACTCTGGAAACATTCACGGTCTTATACGATGATGTTGTAATCGCAGGTGACTTTAATTCAAATATTTTAGTTGATTCCTATCTAACTAATAACATGTTCACTCTCGGGCTTAATTCTCCAAACACAAGCAATGCAACACATTTTACAACAACAAATAATACACTTCTGGATCTTTTCTTTGTTAGTGATGATAGGAATGTATTGCTCTATGATCAACTATCTGCTTCCTGTTTTTCGCGACATGATCTCATCTTCATTACGTATAAATTTCAGTTACTAGTACCTGAACAAATAATAACTTATCGCGACTACAAAAACATTAATTATAGGGGTTTAGAAGATGAATTCTTCAATATTAATTGGAGATTATTATATACCATGACTTCGGTAGATGATCAACTATCTTTTTTGCAACAAAACCTGAACTATTTATACAATCTTGCCGTACCCCTGAAAACTAAAATTATAAGTCAACAGAAGAAACCCTGGTTTACTTTTAATATAAGACAATCAATTAATCATTGAGATTTTTTATATTCGCGATGGAAGCGTTTTAAAACCACGGAATTACATGGAGAATATCGAATAGCGCGAAATAAAACCAATCAACTAATTAAAAAAGCCAAATCAGACTTTTATGCTTCAAAGTTCTCTACTGCCATAGGTTCGAAAAAAACATGGAAAACGATTCGCGAAATTGGTATCGGCAAGGTTGATAGCCAAGAACCATGTGCTGTCGATGCAGATACTCTCAATGAAAAATTTTTAAACATACCAAACTTCAAATGAAAATTTTTATTTTACTAATGTTAACCAATGTGATGTGCTATCCAGTGTCTTGTCAATTAAGTCCAATGCAGTTGGTGTGGATGGGATAGATCCAAGGTTTCTCAAAATACTTTTGCCACAACTTCTTCCTCTCATTACATTTCTTTTCAATAAGATACTTACTACCTGTAGTTATCCAAAAATTTGGAAACTTGCTAAAATTATCCCCATACCAAAATCTAAATCTGATTACAGGCCGATAGCAATATTACCGTTTCTTTCTAAAGTCTTTGAAAGATTAATTCACAATCAAGTTACTTAATATTTGGATATCTATAATTTGCTAACTGATAGACAATCTGGGTTTCGTAAAAAACACAGTTGCATAACAGCTCTCGTAGATGTTGCCGAGGAAATCAGACAACAGGTGGATCGTGGAAATGTTACGTTTTTAGTTCTTTTAGATCATTCTTAGGCGTTTGATACGGTTGACCATAACATTTTATGTTATAAATTAAAACATATGTTTAATTTTTCATCAACCGCAACACATCTGATATCATCATATCTAACAGAGAGATATCAGTATGTTGAAACAACAACCACAAAATCTAACTTTTTGCCTTTAATCCGAGGTGTTCCTCAAGTATCGATCGTAGGCCCACTTCTTTTCTCATTATACGCAAATGATCTTCCAAACAAACTAGAAAACTGCAAGGCTAGAATGTATGCTGATGATGTCCAACTTTACATAAGTTGCAAAGTTACAGCGATTGAAGAATGCGTCAGAACCCTGAACCAGGAGTTGCATCGAATTTATGAGTGGGCTACCGCTAATGGTCTTGGAATAAATCCTAGCAAGTCCAAATGCCTTATTATTAAAAAAAGATTACTAAAATTTGATCATGTACCTACTATAACTCTTGAAAATCAATCCATAGAAATCGTTGAGTATGCTAAAAATCTTGGTATTTACTTCAATAATACTCTCACTTGGTCGAACCATATTAATTATGCTTGCGGTAGATCATTCTCAATGTTAAGAAATCTTTGGCAAACTCAGTATTGTACTCCAACTAAGATTAGAATCCTTCTTGCCAAAACTTATTTGATGCCGATCTTATTATATGGTATCGAACTTTTTGCCAGCTGTGACAACGAAAGCAAAAGAAAACTGAACGTAGCTTTTAATAGTATTGTCCGCTATGTATATGGCCTGAAAAAATTTGATCATATTTCATCGTTTGCAAATCTACTTTATGGCATTAGTTTTGATGATTATGTTAAAACAAGGATTTTAATTTTTATGCATAAAATAATATATACCCGCCAACCTGAACATCTACATTTGCGATTAAAATTCTCAACACTTGATAGAGGCAAAAGACTATTAACTTTTAATCATCGTACTCAGATTTCGAAATACCAATTCTATATTAATGCAATAGGTCTCTGGAACAGAGTTCCACATAGCTCTCAAATTATTAGTAACGCACAACAATTCAGAAAAAACATTGTTAGTTAATTCTCTAATTGAATAATATACACTCAAAAAAGTTTGACAGTGTAGTAATCCATAGTTATTGTTTTAATTGTATATAGTTTTTTCTTTCAGCAATTAAAAATAACTACTTTTTTTTGTTGTTGTTATTTTATTTTGTCGCCTTTTGTTTTACCTGCTATTTGCAATATGTTTCTACTGGTGAACTTTTTTGAGTGTGTGTTTTGATTCTAATGTTTGATTCTAATTTCGAATTTTTAATTTTGAATTTTTATTTGTTAATAATTTTGAATTATGTTTATATTACATTAAATTCTAAAATTGTTTAGTTTACAGTAATTTTAAAATTGTTTCGTATTTATAAGTATTTACCAAATTATTGTTTTTACGCATACTCAGTTCCATACTGTAATATAAGACTTAAGTCTTGTGTATGGAATAACAAATAAATAAATAAATTAAAAAAAATAAAAAAAAAAAAATGCCAAAACAGAAGTATTACTGGCTCCAAAGAACTACTTTAGGAACTGATATATGTTTGGCTGGGATATAACAAAACTTTTGAATAAACAAAATATATTAACACCTAGAAGTATGCAATAATTTATTATAAATTGAAGCAATATAAAATATGCTAGTTTAATTTAGCAATTACACAAAACTTATATAAATAAACTAAAAATATAAAGTTTGTCTGTATATATGTATTTATAACATTTATTTATTTTATTATTGTTATGTTACAAATAGGAATTACATATTTAGTTGTATATTGTTCTCTGAAATGAATTTCGGCTAAGGTAAGGGACCTACCCCATATCAATTGACTTTACAGTTTTTATTTGTTTCCTAAAAAACATTTTAATTGAAATAAACAAATTCTTTTGAAAACATTTTCAATAAAAACCTTTTTATTATAAATTTATTCCATTGTTCGCAATTTGAACCATTATTTGTTTTTTCACATTTCTTGTTTTTATTTTGATGTTTCATCAAAATGTCAATGCTAGAAGTTAATGAAAATGAATTTAAAGTTCTAGTTATTGAAAATAATACTAGGACACAAGAGTATATAATTATCAGTCAAGTGGTGGCATATTTAAACAATCTGCTGTTATATTATAAATTCAATGCTTTTGGCAATTCATTACAGTGACAGTAATTAAATTTAAATATTTTATTATTCAACAACCATCTGTATTTTATGGCAGTTTTGAATTAAATGTTTAACAAATAACAATAATTACATATTTTCAGTAAATAAACGTATAATTTTAATAAATAACAAAAACAGCTAATAGGTACAATATAACATACAGTGAGCCAACTAAAAGTGAGTACACTTTTTTTTTTTAATTTCTAACCATAGTAACTGTATAACTCGTAATTAAAAGTTATTATTATTACAAATGCTTCTTTCTCTACATCAAAAGAAATATTTTAGTAACTTCAGTTAAAATTTGGGTATCGCAATTGTTTTAGTCCACTGTATTAACTAGGTAAATGTGTTAACTTTGCAATACAAATACAATTATAATACAATATTAAAAATTAATTGGTTTATTATTAATTTTGAAAATGTAACAGTAGTTATCGCTGTAAACATAATAACCAGAATTTATTGTTTATTTTCTTTCTTTTTCTAAAATTTTATTGTATTTGGAAAAACTACAATGAACGAAAACAAGAAGTAAACTTGTTATATACATAAGGCTGCATTCACACCTAATTCTTAAACACGTGTTTAGCTAAAACACGTATTTTAGCTCCTTATTCTACTAAAACAGTCCTTTATTCCTTTACACTCGTTTTAGCTAAACACGTGTTGAAGATTTAGGTGTGAATGCCGTTTAAAGCACCTACATTTATATTTTCTTAGCTGCCCAATCTCATATTGAGGGTTTAAAAAGTCTGGCCAAAAGGACCCTATTTTAAATTTTTGTTGCATTTTTTTCATGTTGTAAATTGGCTATTGAAGTATTTAGTGCTATTTTGAAGATCTATACAATTAAAATATTAAAAAGTTCTAAAGCAAAAAAGGTTTCAACAGATTTTAAGACCAGTTTTACGAACCTGATAAAAATTAGATTGGACAGAAGGGTTAAAACTTTCTTACTCTTCTTTTGAAATACCGAAATGGCAATTATTTTTTAAAATCATTAGAACCCAGCAAAAAAAAATCATCAAAAGAAGAGAAAAAGAAGCAGTGATTTGGATTCGATATTGTAAAAATTTGGATCGGAACCAATGAATTTTACATAGGGTTGTCATAGGGTGGAAGTTTTCTTTTATGATCCTTTTGATGTTCTTTTTAATTGGTGAAAAGGAATTAATTTTTATTTGTAAAAGATTTAAGCAAATCACTTGGTTCTGAAAACTTGTCTCAAAATAATTAATGTTAAGTGCTTAACCATAGTTATAAATGTTATATTTATATGGAAATATCTGTAGTTAGATAGATTTGGAAAGACTTAATTTCCTTCAAAATCTCATTTTCGGAAGTTGTGAAAAAGAACTGCTTTAGAAGCGGAATATCAGAACTTAATGATACTTTGGAATCAATGAAAAATTGATTCCTTAAGATCACTTCCACTTTTTTTGCTGGGAAGCTATAAGAAAAATTCTATTAGCTGAGGGAAGGAAGTTGAAAGGGGTAGCAATTTTTTGGAGCTCATATACAGCAACCACCAATGATTTTTTCTAAGGTTTAATAGATCCATAGAGCATCCCAGTGTAGAAACGGTAATGACATATCATTATTTTTTGGACTACCAGTAATGACACCCACTTACCTTCTGCATTATTTTAAAACATATAATAATGAGTTACTGATAATGACTTATTTTTATCATTATTTCAAATAGAAAAGAATTTTTTAGATTTTTATGAAAATTTTTTGAAATCTATTTTTAGACTCAATATTTTTTAAACACTGGTAAGGATATATGTAACCACATATTTTTTGATTTTTTGTATGTTGACGAGTAAGCTTACTTGCGTGCAGCAGGTCAATTATGTTTTTATCTATTAAATATTACATGTCGATATAGCTCAGATGGTAGAGCTATTGACTGGCAATATGTAGACCCAGGTTCGATTCCCGCACCAGCACCATTTTATAAAAAAAAAAAAAATACAATAAAAAATACTTTTTTTTATATAAATTATTTTTTTGAAAATCTATTTTTAGACTCATTATTTTTGTCAGTACTGGTAAGCACATAGGTAACGATATATTTTTTGATTTTTCGTATGCTGGTGTGTAACCATAACTCATTATTTTTCGCGACATCGCCATATAAAGGTAATAAGAAATGTAATAACAAAAGTAACTAGTTACCATTACCAAGTATGTAGTTACATAACCACATATCTGGTAATGATTTTCTACACTGGGATAGAGTGGTTATTGTTATTATTTTGACTTGTTCATTAACACGATTTTTTCTTTCAAAGCAGAAAAGATGGGTTGAAGTGGAACATTAATAAAAAGAGCTAATTTTAACCGTAATTTTCTTTATTAAAAATATCTAAATTTTGTCCACTAAAAATATATATTTCTTTTACTCTCCTTGTAGCGAGAAAACACACAAAAATTCGATCGGGTGGGGTTTGCCGTCTCCGTAGAGAATTTAAAGTTCAAAATCACTCGAAATATTTATGAACATACATTAATCATTAGGCCAACCAAAAAGCAGCCAGGGCATGTTTTTTATTTGAAGAGATAGAACAGTTTAGAATAAATACAAGTTCTGATCTTAAAAATATAAGAATTTTAAGCTATATTTGTTAGAGCTTTTTTTTGCTTATTTTATCCAATTTTGCTTGTTTTGTAAATATTGGCTTATTTTTGCTATTTTCTTTGAAAAATAAGCTTGTTTTAGCTTTTTTATGCGAAAATAGAGCATATTTTTCCTTTTTTTTTCATAAAATCAGTCATTTTTTAAAATTATTTTAAGTCGACATAAATTTTTTTTATTTAAAATTTGTCTTTTTAAATTTATTTTAAATTAAAAAATTTTAGGCAAGAATGATTTTAGCACATTTAATTCTTTAAAGCATTTCCTGATGAAAATAAATTTAAGCATGTCACAACTTTGTCTGATTCCTGAAGTTCCAAGGAATGTAGCATTGTATTAAATAAAAAATTTAAATTTTATGAGGTTTTTAATGAAGAAGTGATGAAGTTTAAGAGCTTATTTTTGCATTTTAACTGCTTATTTTACTGTTTTTTCGAGCTTTTTTTAAGAGCTTAAAACATTGCTTTTAGAGCTTTTTTTTGGTTGCCCTAATAGTCATACATTGACTTGTATATGATCATGTACGTGCATACGTGGTCATTAGACCGTGCCTGACGAAAAAGTTCGCCGTACACCCTGCAATATGAAGTATTTTTGCAAGGCAATTTCAAAAAAAAAAAATTTTTTGGCCTTTTTCAATTTTTCGTTAGAGCTTCGGCATTTAAATTCGGATTTTAAAGTGTGATATATCGATTTTTTGCCTCGAGGAGACCAATGTTTTGCTATAAAGGAAAAATCCAATGAAAAAAAAATTTAAAAAGGCGACCCCTACGTTCGGCAACCAAAATATAAAAAAAATTTCTACTAGGTTTATCGAAAAACTTCCTTATCAAAAGTTTAATGATTTTTTGCGAGCTTTAATTTTCTGACATTAGGGTTGTACATTTGGGTGTTACATTAGGATGGTAGCAACTGAGATCTGGTGTGTAACTACTAGAACGGGATACTTGAGGTCAATGTACCTTAGAGCAAAACACTGGTCTCCTCGAGAAAAAAAACTTCGATGTATCATACTTTAAGAGCCGACTGTAAATGCCAAAGTAATAACGAAAAATGTAAAATGGCGACCCCTACGTTTGGGAAAAATATTTTTTTTTGAAACCTCCTTGCAAAAATACTTCATATTGGAGGGTGTACGGCGCACTTGTTTTTTTTTTTTTTGCCTGTAAGGTGGTACGCTCTAGTGGTCATATACGTCCATCCTTAGTTAAGTGTATGAACATACTTGATCTCATATATTTTCATATATCTGCGGATCCGAAATTTGAGGGTATATGGAGGCATATGGCCTTGATATATGAGCATATATGAACATATATGAATCATATTTAATCATATATGGTCATATATGAACATGTATGGTCATATACCGTCAAATTTCAGATCCGAAGTAATATATCAGATTATGAACTATGCATGGCCGTTAGTGCACCCATAAAGTAAATGGAATGTGCAAAAGTGTTATTTTTTCACCACCCCACGTATTTTCCGGTAGATTAGGTGTACAAAATAATAGCCCCGCAAAAAATTTTCCTCTCGGCTTTTATCCCTTAAAATGAACTAAAATTAGTTCAAAGTTTGTTTGCGCTATAATTCTTAAATTAAAGGTTTTACAGAAAAATACTTAATAGGCATATCTGCAGGCAATAATGTGGCTAGCATATTTCTTGACTTAAGTAGTTAAAATCAAAAATTGTGTTTAACCACTTAAATCACTTTGATTTTAACCACTCAAATCACCATAACGCGTCATTGATAGTTCGAAAGAGTTTATGAGAAAAATGCTACATTATTGCCTGTAGATATGCCTATTGAGTATTTTTCTGTAAAACCTTTACTTTAAGAATTATAGCCCAAAGAAGCTTTGAACTAATTTTTGTCCATTTTAAGGGCTGAAAGCCACGGGTGACTGGCATGTTTTAATCCGAGAGGATCAATTTTCACGACGATATTATTTTTTACGATCAATTTACCAGAAAGTGTATTTTTAAGTTTTTATTTATTTCTGGCCTTGAACCTAAATTTTAAACTTCGATGTCTTCAGAAATTTACAGTAGAATTTCATGGGAAATCTTTTTGTGGAATAATTTAACCCTCTAACTCTTCAAGTTACGGGTCGTTTAGTCCTTTTTAAAAAGGGGCCAAAAAGTCCCTTTAATTGAAGAGTTAGAGGGTTAAAATGTTCCACAAAAATATTTTTCATGAAATTCTACTGTAAGTCTATAAAGATATCAAAGTTGCAAATTTAAGTTTAATTCCAGAAATAAGTTAAAACTTAAAATCAGTTTAAGGGTTAATTTCGTTCTTATACTGAATTGGCCCTCAAATGTACCATAAACCTGAATTTTAGGAAGAAACCATATGAATCTGCCATTTTAGGTATAGAATGTGTTCAGCGAACTTATGTAAATACGACAGGGAACATTTCTGTGGAACATTTTAACCGTCTAACTCGTCACTAGTAGGTATTTTGAGGGTATTGAACTCCACAACCCCATATGGCACTTTGTTAGTCACTGGGGACTAAATCCAGAGAATGTGGCAAATGAGGAAGCATTTCGTAGCACAATTCATGTATTTTTAACATTGCAACTACCCATACTGCGCACTGCTTTCTAAAACTCAACTGATCATTTAATATCTATATCAAAGGCCATATGATTAGGGTTTATGTCCCGGGAATTCCCGGGACGGGATTCCCGGGAATCCCGCCCTTTTTTCAATCCCGCAATCCCGGGAATTTAGTGCGGGATTTCCCGGGATTTTTTTATTCTTTTACAGAAGTTTTAGCTAGTATATTAAAATTTTGGAAGTTTTATTTCAATTAAAAACATTGATTGTTTTAAAAATAATTTAAATAAAAAATATTTAAAATTGAAAAATGCGTTTTAAAATTTAATAATATAATATATAATATAAAAAAAAATTTTTTGCCGAATTTTTTGGGTTTATTTAAAGCGTAAAACAATTTTATTAGACATTATCAACTTTAAATACCAACAAAAAGACTCGCACCTCGGAAATTTTATATATTTTAATGATGGTCTTTGTTCAAATAAAGCAATCAACAACAACATTTCAACATCAGTATTTCAGCTCCAAATACCTCCAAAAAAAACTCGGCATTAAAATTAAAAAAAAAAAAAAAAAATGATAATATTTTCGTATTTTCAATTGATGTAAGTGTTTTGAGTTTTTATTACCTACTTCAAATAATTTCATTTAAATTTCAATTGCTATTCCTTTATTTCAGTTGTATTTTTCAAATTTTATGTTTTTGTTAGATTAAATGTTGTTGACCTTTGGTGTTGTTATATTTTTAGTATTGTTTGGCTTTAGGTCATAAATTTTTAAAAAATAAAAATCCAAATGTTTTGTATTTTATTTTTCAATATTTTATTTTTTAACTTTCTTCCGATATTTCGATTTGCATCGCAAATCATCCTCTGGGATATTTAAAAATACAATATATTAAAAAATATATTTTTGAACAGGACTTACTTACTATTATTTTTAAAACAATGCATCAGATGCTATTTCAAATTATTTTGGATTTTTTATATGTTAATTTAAAGAAAATGCAACAATGAAAATTAAATAATTTTTTTAAGTAGTTGTGCCATAAAAAATTTCTATTAAAAAAATACCAATTAAAGTTATAAAACTATTTAATAATATGTTAGTGTCTATTTTTATAAAAAGATTTAGACGATTTGTCTAAAAATTTGTGTGAAAAATACTCATTTTTAAACTTTTTAATAAAAATAGACGAATACTTCTGAAAATCTGCATAGAAACAAAATATCTAGAAATAGAAATTTTTGGATTCCATATTTAATCAAAAAATCGATCTCAGTTCTGATTCTAAAGCTGGTCCGATACAAATTTGCACACATTAACAATTCCATTATATCCTGAAAGAATTTATGATTCAATTTGTTTAACCGTTTAAACCGCGAATTAATATTTAATTAATATATTTCTAAGAGTTGTTTTAAAATTAAGACGGCCTTCCATACAAATACATATATTACCTGCATATTAGTTCGCTATTTAAAATGTTAAACGAATTGATCTGGAAAAAGTGGAAGATATGTATATTTTATATTAAGCCTTTATTTCAGAATATATTAAGCAGATTTTCTCATGACTGCAACCAAAAGATGAACTTTGTCTTAAGTTTTTTTTAATAGATATCGAGTTTTTCAAGTAAACATACGTCGGATATATTCATTTTCTAACGAGCGGGAATTCCCGGGATCCCGGGAAATTCAGAAAAAAATCCCGCTGTCCCGGGAAATGAAAAAGTCCGGGAAAAGAAAAACCCTACATATGATATTCATATGTGGGTGCTGTGGTGTAATGGTTAGCGCGTTGGACTGTTACACGTGGGGTTGCGGGTTCGAGCCCCAACCAAGGCAACATCAATTTATGAAAAATAGTAATATGTATGAGTTTTTTCTATCCCTCAGACATATCGCAGCATCCTCCTTCGGGCTATAACTAAAAATCTTCAACAAAGATCGCAAACTCACCATTAGATGGCGCCCATCAACTGTTCTGAAATTCAACATCTCGCGCAATTACAGTGTTGCCATATTTGAAGCCCTTCATCTTTCACCACCTTTCACTTCTTCTCTATCCCCTTTCCAAAGGAAGCAACACGTTAATTAATAGGAAGAATTTCCTGAGTGTTGCTTCCCTTAAAAAAAAAAAAAAAAATATGGAATTAGCAATCTCACACACTGTTTTTCTCCGATCGGCTAATACCATATTGTGAATTTTTTGATATTTTCGTTTATAGTGACCTTCCAGACATTTAGGAGTGCTTGTGCGACTACAATGAAACTCAGTAAACTACTTTTTGAACCCTAAAATTGATGGTGCAGAGTCTCGTTGTACAATACTTATTAGACATTTCCTTGGTTTCACCGATGTTTTTTTCACAACAAATAATTTTTTATGAGCACTCGAAATTCACTTTTTTCCATTTTTGAGTATATCAGGAGTTTGTATGCTTATCTAATGACCGAACCTCAATAATGTCATTTAACGCTGAGACAAAATGTATAGATTGTTTAAAAAATATAAGAAAATAAATTAATTTACCAAAAAAAAAAAAACTTGGCGCAAATTTGATGCTAATCTATTTACTAACATATGAAAGTTTTTAATTAACTACGAGGGAAGGCCAAAATAATATGAAGTTACTGATCATCCCACGTAATTAGGTTTAATATATTAATAAATTTACATAATTTAGTTCAACCTCAAGCCCAAAATCCAATATGAAAATATATGAAAATATATAAAGTTAAAAAAAAAACAATTTTTGTTAATGGAAAATTTTTTAAATTAACATAATTTTTGAATGTTTTTGGTTATTTTATTTTTTTTTTGTTTGTAAAAAAATAAACATATAACCTGTTTTACATATTATGATTTATATTTGCAGTGTTTTTAATTTTTTGGTGATTGCGTGGTTTATTTGGCACAAAATTATTACGCCATATTATGTTATGTTATGCAGATTTATTAGTATTTATAATATTTACATGAAAAATTTTAATTAAAATTTTAAGTAACTCATTAATAGTGTACAAAATTAAACCAAACAAGGTGCATTTGTGTAAGTAAATATTTGAACAATCGAAGGGCGTTTTGGTGTAATGGATAGCTCGTTTGACTATTACACATAAGGTTGCGAGTTTGACCCCCAGCGACGGCAACATCAATTTAGGAAAATATTATGTATGAGTTTTCTAAAAAAAAAAATATTGCCACTTACTACGTGACAGTTGTTTGTGTAGTAATCAGTAGTTGTTATTTTAAATTGTAATTAGAGTTGTTAAAATGTTCCGGAAAAATATTTGTCATGAAATTCTGCTATAGGTCTCTGAAGACTTCAAAGTTGAAAATTTAATTTCAATGCAAAAAATAAGTCAAAACTTAAAATGCGTTTTAAAGCTTAATCTCGTACTTATTCAGAATTGACACTCAAATGTCTAACAAACCTGGATTTTAGGGGAAAACCATGTGAATCTTCCATTTTAGGTATAGGATACGTTCAGCGAATTTATGTAAAACACTAGGAGGAACATTTTTGTGAAACATTTTAACCCTCTATGTCTTCAACTTACGGGTCTTTTTGTCCCTTTAATTAAAAAGTTAGAGGGTTAAAATGTTCCACAAAAATGTTCTTCCTAGTGTTTTACATAAGTTCGCTGAACATATCCTATACCTAAAATAGAAGATTAACATGGTTTCCTATGCCGTTTCACAACAAAAGTTTAAAAAAGGAGAAACTTTAACTCCTCTTAAATTGAATTCCGATGTGATCTTTCAAAACGCCGAGACACGTGTATTTTTTTTTTTTTTTTGGTCTCCTCAACCAGAATCCATTGCCAGAATGCCGTAATTTTGGAAAAAGTTCGAAATTGTTGTATAGTGTTAAATTTCAATCTTTACCACTTTATATGGAAACTGCAATAATTGGCTAACTTTGACAGAATTTTATCTAGTTTTACCAGAGGGTATCCATTAAGGTGTTTTAAGATTTCTAAAAAAATCACACGCGAATGAGAAGAAAAACACAAAGAATTTGAAGAAATTTAACAGCGAACGAGAGAAAATGAAGGACGTCACGAAAACAATAAATTTAATAAAAACGTGTTTACAAGCAAAAAAATCATTAAAAACAATAAAAAAATAATTAAAATTGATTATTTATTATTTATTTCACTCTTAAAGTTGTTTTTGTTACCGCTTTAATCAATAATCATAAGAAACAATAAAAACAGTGCCCTGTTAACTTTTTCGGTTTTCCTTTTGTTTCTCTTATTCTTCAAAGGAATTAACAGGAACCCAATCCATATAAATTTTAAGGGAACCAAGGAGTACACTTTTTTCTTATGGGAACTCTTTAGCCTATATCCTCGTTGGTTTTACCCGATATCAGTCATTATGACAAAAACTTTATTCTAAATTTTCCATTAAGCGCCACTTTCTACACATGCAAACCCAGTGCGCGACGGACAAAAATATATAGTTGAATCAACTAAGCAAGCGATTCGGAGTCATGGCTTTTACCACTTAAAAACATCAGCACAAAGTAAATTTACTCTGCGTCACAAAAAGGTATGCGGTATCTTTTTTATTTAGACCAAAAACATCCGTTTAAATAAAGAAGAATTAAGTAAGAATTTTGAGTTTCGGTCCTCTCTATAACATCAACATTTGAGTTTATGTATTTTAATGAGTCCCTCCTGTGTTTATATTGACATGCGTTTATTATTGTTATTACAAAATGTTACGTTTGTTAGTAAAGTGCGGGGGATTGTATGATATGTGCTGTAATATTATGATATATGTACTGTGGTGTATGATTTTAAATAAATATAAGATGATTAAAAGCTTTAAATGACGATTAAATACCCACCATGTGTAAACTGGTTTCTACTAGAAACTCTCTAGTTTTGATTAAATTGGGCGTCAGTCCTTCACGATGGTGTCGTTATGCTTTTGCCACACCACAGAGGAGGGAAGAACATTTACTTAAATTCTGTAGTAATAGAGTTTTCAACTTTACAAACATTTAAGTACTTTTGTTCCCAAATTACAAAAAAAAAACAACACTTTACTATAAAAAATAAAAATGCCCTGTTGGCTGTCCGTCTCCAATATACACAAATTGCCTGCACATGTACGTACAAACCATACGTCAATGTGGCAATATTTGTGAAAAGGTGACACAGAGGAAATAAGAAGATAAACAGAGAAAATCTGAAGTAGAATGTTTGTATATGTCTGTTTGATCACTTCTGAAATTATTCATATAGAGACAATCTGACAATAAAAATATAAACAATAATACAATTTAGTGGAAAATCACTGATGAAGCCTGTCCATAAAAAGTCATAAACTAGATCTAGTATGATTTGCAAATTTAATGTGTTTATAACTTTTGAGGAAAAGGTTTATTCTTCTTCTTAACCTCAAACCTACTAAAAAATATTTCATTTACTGATTTTTAATATTCTAAGTAGTAAACATCAAATTTATTTATAATTTACCTTCGTTTACTTACTAAAATTTACCATTTACAATACAGATTTTTATATTCTGAAAAATAAAACTTATTTGCACTAATACCACTGTTGTTTGGATTAATTAGAAGATACACACATGAAGTGTTTTTATAATTCATGTTCAGATGGTGTTGATATTGTCGGCGTGAACGTGTGTATTATTATTATGTTTAATTCTATGGTGTATAATTTTAGAACCTCAACCATTAACTAAAAACTACACAACATCATTACACACATTTATGCGTACATTATACGCAATTATGAGCATTAGAAATACTGGGGTAACACTTGTTTATGTGGGCGCCATTATTTCAAGGAATTAAGTATTTGGCTGAACATATTTATGCAAATAAGAAAAATATAAGATGTAAACAAATTTACATATCAAACAAACATTTTTGGGAAAAACTTTTTTGAAATATTTGGTTTTTTTTATATTATTTACATGTGAATTGTCATTGCTTGTGCAATGACGGCATTCAGTGTTAAAAATGTATGACAAATGTGAATAATTTAGTATGGCAAAATTAAGATATGTGTTAACATTTTCACTTATAACTTTTGAATCGCATGACGGGCTTTGAATATTTTCACTACCAAAAATATATATTCGTGATTAGCAGGGCAGGCACTGTAATGCAAATGTAGAAACGACTTTGACCAAATACTTTTCCGAATCAAATAATTTGCAACAAAGTGGCATGGATTTGTTGTTGCATATTTTTTGCATATTTGGTTATAAACTGAAAGAATTATCTGCATGATACTAATGAATTTTTGCATTAAATCAATGAAGTTTTTCTGGAACTTGCCCATTGAAACTTTACATTAATAAAATGTAATTTTTATAAAATTTTATGAAAAATTTAATTTTATTTACTAAAAATTTCATGCATTAAAGGAAAAAGTTTCATTAAAACTTAGTTTCATAAAAATTATGAAGAGTTTTCAGTAAAATAAAGATATTTTTCGTTCACTTTGTGTAAGAAACTTCATTAGTTTAATGAAAAATTTCACTAAAACTCGTCCACGAGAATTCACACTGTGTAGATGCATGTATTTGCATATTTTTCATTTTATTGCATATTTCTGCATATTTTTTAAAGATCTTATTGAGCTTCGGATATGTTGTAGAGGAGAAAAATTTAAAGGACAAATATTTTTTTCCAGCTGCCCAGTTTCTTATTTAACCCTTAAATGTATGATCTCTTCATTTTTAAACATTTTTTTATATGTGATTTCTAAAGGCGTGTACATTTCAAGAAAAATACCAAAGAACATTTATTTAATAAAAGTGAAAAGTTTACTGAAAAATATGGTTTTTTGCCAAATAGTTATGTACATTACGATTATTTTAACGTGTATGAAACAAAAAAAAAAAAGAGAAAAAATATAAACTGTACAGTTATTGTCGCAAAAATGAATTTTATTGCGAGAATACCACTTTAACCCCTCAATTCATAAATGCTTTGTAAAGTTATAGCAGGTTTACAAAACGTCATTTTCATACAAAATTTGTTCAGTAAACCTCCTATAATTTTACAAAGCGTTTATGAATTTAGAGGTAAGTATTTAAACAAACATTTTTGAATATTACATTTTGTAAAAAAAAATGCGTGTTTTTGATTTTTCACAAATTTACGAAGCAAAACCGAGATTTTTCCTATAACTGTTTAAAAAATCTGCGCTAAAACTATAAGAACACTACGTACACAAAGGTCCTCAATGCATGCCCGAAAATGCAGTTTTGTGCATCAAGTGGCGGGGTTTTTTTTTTTATTAAAAAACTGGTATGTTGCCATGCATTTAAGGGTTAATGGTTAAAAAATGGGGTAAAAAATTTCCCTATTTTTCGTTTTTTCGGTTTATTTCAAATTTGTTCCAAAGTAACTACAGGAAATTTTGATATCATGCGAAATATATTTGAGAGATCTATTAACCGGTGTATAAAACATGCTCAAGCATACTTATTTGCAGAGCTTTAAAGAATTAATTCCTTTTTGGAATGAATTCCCAAAAATTTAATTCAATTCTTTACTTCAAAGAATGAATTTATTAATAAAACATAAGCAGGAATTAATTCCTGTGAATGAATTCAAAGAATTCAAATTTATAGAATGAATTCTCTGACCAAGACACTAAGAATTCGATTTGAAGAATTCATTGACTAAAGAATTCATTCAATACTAGTTAATTCAATTTGAAGTCAAGGAATTCATTCAATTCTAGTTAATTCAACTTTTGGCTAAGGAACTTAACTTAATTCAAATTGTGATCAAGGAATTCATTCAATTCTAGTTAATTCAACTTTTGGTCAAGGAATTCATTCAATTCTAGTTAATTCAACTTTTAGTCAAGGAATTAAATTTATTTCGTTTAATTTCCTAGGGGAATTACATTTTTTTCAATTCCTAGGGAATTAAACGAAAAAAATTTAATTCCCCTACGGGAAATTTTAACAAACTGTCACCGAATTGGCCCCTTTATATGAAATAGACTGGTCACTTTTACATGGCGTTGTCATAGGAGGGGGAAATTGACGCCTTGTGACATGGCCAGTTCGGTGACAGTTTGTTAAAATTTCCCGTAGGGTCCTTAGGGAATTAAACGAAATAAATTTAATTCCTTGACTAAAAGTTGATCTAACTAGAATTGAATGAATTCCTTGACTAAAAGTTGAATAAACTAGATTTGAATGAATTCCTTGACCAAAAGTTGAATTAACTAGAATTGAATGAATTCCTTGACAAAAGTTGAATTAACTAGAATTGAATGAATTCCTTGACCAAAAGTTGAATTAACTAGAATTGAATGAATTCCTTGACCAAAAGTTGAATTAACTAGAATTGAATGAATTCCTTGTTGAATGAATTCATTAAATTTTATGAAGGCATTAGAAAAAAATTATTTAATTAAATCCTTTAAGATAAATCGAATGAAAAAAAAGGAATTCATTCAATTCCTTAAGTTTGGTCAGGGAATTCATTCCCAAAATATAAATTCAGTTCAAAAAAAGGTAATTAGGGAATTAATTCTTCGAAGCTCTGCTTATTTGTTTATGGCATAACACATCAATCAAATCAAAATTTTAGGTGGTTTTGTATGGGAATTAGTGTTTCCAAACCGGTTAACCGAAAAACCGGGTTTTTGTTTATATTTGTGTTTTTTTTAGCAAACCGGTTAACCGAAAATCTTAAATCCCGCTTAAACGAAAACTGGTTTATTTACAACGGTTAACCGGCTTTTCATTTCATTATTTTTAGCATAAAACCCTTCAAAAGTTAAGAAACAAAATTGGCGAATTTCTTAAAAATGTTTGTTCATACAAATATAAACCCAAAGCCTTGCGGATATCAAAAATTAATTTAAAACATTTTGTATTTATTATACTTTGTTTTTAAATATTCTTTTTCAAAAAGTCCGAAGAAGAAAATTTCCAATTAAAGGGATTTTTTGACCTCTTTTTAAAAAGGGACAAAAAAGACCCGTAAGTTGAAGGGTTAAAGGGTTATAATGTTCCGCAAAAATATTTGTCATTAAGTTATACTATAAGTCTCTAAAGACATCAAAGTTGAAAATTTAATTTCAATACCCGAAATATCTCACAATTTAAAATGTGTTTAAGGGTTAATTTCGTACTAATTTAGTATTCGCGTGTAAATGTAACACAAGCCTGAATTTTTGGGGGAAACCATATAAGTCTTCCATTTTAGGTATAAGATGTGTGCAGCGAACTTATGCAAAACACTACGAGGAATATTTTTGGGGAACATTTTAACCCTCTAATTCTTCAAATTATGGGTATTTTTTGTCACTTATTAAAAAGGGGCCAAAAGATTTCGAGTGTTAAAATGTGCCACAAAATATTCCTCGCAGTGTTTTACATAAACTCGCTGAACACATCCTATACCAAAAATGGAAGATTCACATGGGTTCCTATGCCGATTCACAATAAACATTGCAAAAACGGGGAAACTTAATACCCACAAAAAACATAGGGTAAAATGTGAACTTTTAAAACGCTGATATGCGTATATATTTTTTTTGATCCCCTCTGCTAGAATCAGTTGTTAGAACCTTGTTATTTTGGAAAAATTTTATTTTGTTGTACAATGTAAATTTGTGCTCTTGAAAAATTCTGAGAATATATTTGTCATTGTTACCGTTTTTTAAACCATATTTTTCACTTTTTTTGTTTTTTAATTTTTTATTTTTGGTGTTTTTTACAGTGTTTTCACAAACGGTTAACCGAATCTCGGGTTTTATAAATGGTCCACTTTCGGTTAACCGACAAAGCGGTTTTTAAAAAAGTCGGTTTTTTGTAAACACTAATGGAAATGTATACAGGGTTAAGGGCCATTTTCACATATATTATTGCTTATAACAATTAAGTGAGGGGGTGTTTCGGCTTTTTTCGATATTCGGCCTACTTCGGGCTTGAGAAGAATTTTCCCGAAGGTCTATATTTTTAAAGATTAGCGAACCTCTAACCACTTAACCACAATATGGGCATCAAACTTTTTTTTTTTAAGGCTACATACGGGTTATGTATAAATTTTGGGTTATTTCTTAAATCAACTGCTTTCATCACATCACCTACACTGCACTGTGGGCCAGGATCGCCGGTTTCTGGGCAAAAGTATAATTCAGGTAAAGGGAAAATATGTTTATATATTCAAAATCTAGGATTGTTGAATATTTTGTGAAGTGAAATATTGTATCATTGTGGTTACTTGTTGTTAGTTGGCGAGAGTTCAAAGTCAAAGTTTTTTATTTTATAATGATACAATAAAAAAATCATAAATAAACAATAATTTGTTCCAAAAATAATCTCAAATTATACAACTGAAACTAGTTCTCTAAAAAAATAGAAACCTGTTAAGTATTTACGAAAAAAGAAACAAAATTATTAATTTTACCTTAAAAATATGGGTTTTTTGAAAATCCTAAATTTTCAAAAAAAAAGCTCCAAGATGTTCCGAAGAGATATTTAAAAAACTTCAATGCCAATGTATTCCATAAGATGTCTTCTATTTAAGTTTTTGCGACCATTTGCGACCGTTCATAAACTTTCGAGATTTTGTCCATTAACTGAAAAAGTAAAAAAGAGCACTTAAAATTACCTTAAATGAAGGTTCTGGTTTTCTCACATAGAGTAGCCCCCTAAAGTCCAGGTTTGTGGGACATTTGAGTGCCAATTCTGAAGAAGTACCAAATTAACCCTTAAACACATTTTAAGTTTTGACTTATTTCTGGCATTGAAGTTAAATTTTCAACTTTGATATCTTCAGAGACTTATAGTAGAATTTTATGACGAATATTTTACGGAACATTTTAACGTTCTAACACTTCAACTTATGGGTCTGTTTTGACACTTTTTAAAAAGGCCCAAAAGAGACTCATTAATTGCAGAGTTAGAGGGTTAAAATGTTCCACAAAAATGTCGCTCGTAGTGTTTTACATAAGTTCGCTGAAACATATCCTATACTTACAATGGAAGATTCACATAGTGTCCCATGCTGATTCACAATAAACATTTTCAAAAGAGGGGAAATTTTAACCCCCCAAGAACATAGGACCAGACGAAAACTTTTAAAACGCCGATACACGTAGAATTTTCTTTGGTCCCTCTGCCTTTTTGTTTTTTTTTGTACAGTGTAATTTATTTTCCAACACATAACAATTTTAAATTTTTGGCCGCCATATTGGATCCGCCATGTTGAATTTTTAAAATTTGATTTCAGATTCGTAATCTGCTACCCAAAACCTTTCCCTGGGGGAAATTTGGAGTAAATCAGGCGACATAAGAAATTTAATGAAAAAATTGTTTGTCGCCATATTGGATCCACCATTTTGAATTTCAAAATTTTAATTTCAGATTTTTAATCAGCGGATCCTAGACCTATATAATTGATTATTTTAAGTCCAATATAATAAAAACTAAAAATTAATGGCCGCCATCTTGGATCCGCCATTTTTAATTTTATATTTTTTATTTCAGATTCGTAATCAGCAACAACCAAACCCCCCTTTGTGATATATTTTAGTCTCTTATACTCAATATTCTAGTTTTAGCCAAAATTCGATGATGCTGGCCCACTGTGCACTGGTAGAAATAAATCTGTAAAAATAGCAGAAAAAATGACTAAATATTAGCTACAAATTATGTTGCAGAAAAAATGCTGATATTAACAGATTATTTTGCGAAATACTAGTAAAATAAAAATAGAAAAAATAAAACTGTTAAATTTACAGAATTTTAGGTATATTTGAGGTAACTTTTAGTTAATGGAAAATAACAAATCTGCAGAAAATTTTGCTGAATATTAGTAGTAGTAGACTAGTAAACAAAATGTTATATTTAAAAAATTTTTTGTTATTTTTAAACTAAATTTAGTTGAATGCAAATGGCAGTATATACTGCTAAAATCAGCAAAAATATTTGCTAAAAAAGTTGTAAACTGCAGTTTCCAAAAGGCTCGATTTTTATTTGCATTTAAAAAAATATCGAAAAAAAACTTTGAAAATTTAAAATTTTTTTGTAATTTTTTAGGCTACTCATCATTTATGAAATTTTTTTCGCTGACTTTAGCAGGTAAATTTTTTATTTTCTGTTAACAAAAATTTAACTCAAATATAACTAAAATTCTGTATATTTAATAGTTTCATTTTTGGTGTTCCTATCTTACTAACGTATAGCAAAAATAATCTGCTAATTTTTGAAGTTTTTTCTGCAACATCATTTTTAACTATTTTTTATTAGTTTTAATTAACTTTTTTACAGACTTTTTTCTATTAGTGTATACTTTACTCAACGCGGGCCTTGAAATATGCTTTTTATAAATCCCTACGTCTTTGTGATGAATATTGACATTATCACTTGAATTGTCAAATATTTAATATTTAGGGTTGCCACATTTAAGAAAAATGTATACATTTTTACCATTTTATTGTAGGTATTGAAATTTGATTTCAAAAGTAAACAAATAACAAAAAAAAAAAAAAAAATGCAAACTAATGGCAGGAAATTTTGTAATATTGAACGATTCGCTCGCTACATTGAATGATATAAACTACAACATCATTATTCGGACTTAGAACCATAGATCTCTTACTCTTTGACATTCGCTATCAGTGAACGTATCTCATGAAAATATGTTAGACATATGTCCGATACCTATACAAAAAATATTTAAATGTGTGTGAAAAAATTTGTTTGTTGACAAAAGAAGAAGAAGAGTAAGATATCTATATAATCTGTACTTAGAACAATTGTTTGCTTTTAAATTGTATTAAACTAATTTTCTTTTTTCTGAAATAGTTATATTTGTGTTTAAAATTATAAAAAAAACAGGCAAACTTCATGAAAAAATGCAATTTTTCACCAATAAAAATATAAACAATAATACAATTTAATGGAAAATCACTGATGAAGCCTGTCCATAAAAAAGGCAGAAACTGGATTTAGTCTGATTTGCAAATTTAATGTGTTTATAACTTTTGAAGAAAAGGTTTATTCTTCTTCTTAACCTCAAACCTACTAAATTAGAATTAATAAAAATACATATTAATGACAATATTAATTGTATTTGGTCTATACGACGCGTTTGAAGAAACAACACTTTACTATAAACAATTTTTCGTATTTTTAATAAAATTATAGATTTTCTGATACCTTCACCTTGTAAACTATTCACTGCATTGTGCGTAAAAAAGTTATGAAACAAACAAATCAGTTCACGACATGCAATTCAGTTACAGCACAAAACAAAAAAGGAGGATTTGAACGAACTAGTTCACTTGCTCGAGTTGAGGATAAAGTCGGCAAAGAACTGGTTGAGTTTCTACAAACACGTTGGTTGGGTTTCTACAAACAAGCTTAATTGAAAAAAAATTGGAAATTTGTATTATCAACAAAACAGCTAATTGATTTAATTAAAAATGTTGTTAAAATGGAAATAGAATTTTAACAATTATTTTGTTCACCTAAAATTTGGTGATATTTTTATCTGTGTACCCTTGTTGAATTTTATTTGTAACCAAACGCTTTTGAGTAATAAATATGTCTTGAAAATCAACAATCAATTTTTATACTAAATAATTTTTTTTTTTTAAATTTTAGGGAATTTTTTTTTTTTTTTGGTTTTTAGAGCATATTTTAATTTAAATTCATATTCAGAATTTTTACTGAACATATAACATTTTTAAGTGCATGAAAGTCGCTGCCCTGGTAATTAGCATACCGAAATTAATTAATTAATATGTTTGTTGGAAAAAAAAGAGGAAGAGTACTCGTAATTCTAGTGTAATATTTTCATAAATAATTTTTTTCTCGAAAGACATTATATAAGTGTTTCCCCGGATGAGGTTTTTTTTAATGACCGGAAGAAACTATTTAATTAATAAAACACTTGGGGTTATCACGTGGTGGTACGTCGAAATTTTGGTTACAGCATTAACGAACACAGATTGGGGGTGTAAAATCATTAGGGAAGTAAAAAAAAAATGGAATTGAGTTTTAATAGTTCCGATTGGGATAATTTTGATTATGTATAACAAATTTGGTGGCAATGGGATTTAGTACGTATTGCCTAAAGGAAAACTTTTCAAATCGGTGCATGTTTTGACCATAGTCACCATTGAAAAGTCCTACCTTGAGCCTAAATCGAATTACCAAACCAAGGTAATTTTAAGAAATTTCTTTAACGATGCCTGCATTATTTTATTCATTATTCAGATAGTGCTCATTCTGGGGGAAAAAATAAAAACACGAGTTCAACTTTGACTCAGTTACTCCCATTTGAAATCAATTTTTTTTGGGAAAATTAAAGAATTAGAACGATTTAGTAAAACCAAATCAAAATATCTCATCAGCTTTAATACACAAACCGAGACATTACATAAGGTACAAAAATTCAACGGGACGAGAGCTATAATTTTCTTATTGTGGACAACTAAAGAGTTGGGGTGATGCCCACGAAACAACTGTTGTATTTTCTATCATGAAAATGATCAACGTTTTTTGAAACAACAAATAAAATCCAATACAGGGGTGCGCGTTTCATAGCACAATTGTGAAATTACTACCTCACACATATTCTTATGCTCTTTAATTTAGTCGTCACCAGTGTGGCCACTTTATGAATAATTATTCAAAAACGGGACTGTTTACACATTCGTTGGATAATTTTTGAATAATGACATTTTTGTGTAGTTTTTGTGTAATTTTACTTTTTATAGAAATTTTCGTAAATTTTTAAAAGTCTCGGAGCTTTTTAATAAATTAATAAAAATTAGTCGATATTTAGACGAAACGAGTTTGTCGATGAAACATTTACCACAAATCTCCATTTTCTGGTGAATTATTTTTGTAGATTTTTTCAACACTAAACCCAATTTAGAATCAGAAATGGTGTTATGTATTTTTTTGTTTTGTTTAAAGCACCGCCTTTTGTTTATCAAGCTTCTTTTAGAAATTCTGAAAATTGGCCTGGATATGCTTTTGCAGAAGGCAAAAACACGGAACAAGTTATAGCAAATATGATAAATTTTAGTTTTAAAATGAAAATAACTTTTGCACTTTGTAGATGATAGAAATGTTACGTCTTTAAAAATCGGTTTGTAAATAGAAAAATTGAAAAACTTTGGAGTGGAATGGCATATCTCTTGCAGTTGCGGCCATCCAAAACTTACAGTGTGAAATTTCATATCAGTCGGTAAGAAATGGCAAAAAGATTTGTATTCTTCTCCACTGTGCCCAGGAGAGTTTATTTTGAAATAATATGAAAAATTATTTTTTGTGTAATTTCATACGGTTTTGGATAATTTTTGATTTACAGCTGTGTAATTTGTTGCTTCACTGGTGGCAACACTGGTCGTCACTGAGATAGCGACGAGTGCACATGCTTAGCGGGTGTTTTGATATCTTTTTCATGTGCATTGAAAAAAATTAATTACGACATTCAGAAAATATATGATGAAAAATATTTTTGATATCATGCAATGCCTTTTACGTTATAAAACTTTTCAGGAATCTAGGGAATATGTAACTAAAAGACATTATGCTTATTTCCTTAGGAAAATCTTTCATAGTATACCTTTAATAGAAATAAAGAAAAAAAAAAGTGTCATAAAAGTATTAACATAGAATATTTTGTTTAAAATCTATAAAAATAGGTTGCAGAAAATTTCATTAAGATTGTATAAAAATATGGAGATTGACAAATATGTAAAAGACATATTTTTTAATTCGCTCAATTGTTGTTTTCAGTACATGTCTCTCTTTTGCTCACTAATACAATTGCAAATCAATTTTGCGCATCCCTGATCTAATATGACAATATCATATTTAAATTTGGACAATATTCTAACTAAATACATATATAAAAAACCAGAAAGTCCGAAGAAACAATTTTTGTATTTTTTAATGCAAAAATGAAAAATAATTGTTAAATGCCACCTTTGTGCATATAAATAAATACAATAACCTGCATAAAAACATATATATGCATCTGTAATATCCCAAATGTGAACATTCAGTTATCAGGTTTAATTATTTAATTACCACTTAAAACATGAGGTTTAATTTTTTTAATGTTGCCACTACAAAAGGCCATTTTGAATAAAGGTATTTAATAAATGTATGTACCTTGATTATGTGGAATATATGTTTTTGTTGTTGACCTTTCAGTGGTTTTAATTCATTCATTCATTTTGCCAGCTATCCAACAGAGCAACCATTCATTCATATATATATTCATTACATCATATATTTTCATTCATTCATTCATCTGGGCAGGTTATATTTTGTTGTCTAACCATATGTTTTTATGGTTATACAAAGTGCCTAAAAGTGTGCACCACATATAAACTAACGCATTGTCATAAAATTATTTTTATATGTACGGGATAAGGATAAAGATTAAAGAGGTGGTTCCCAACAAACATGAATGTAAATGTAAACCAAAATGTGAACACACACGATGGCATTTATAAACCTCTAGTAAATGCTTTATAATAAATAAAATGTTTACAAAGTGCTTATATTACACATACTTGATAAGGATTACGCAATGCATTATTTATATAATTATAAATGGACTTAAAAAAGAAATTTTAAAGTTTCCAGTTTTGTGGCCAGTTTAGCTTAAAGTACATTTACAAAATAACTGTATCTGCAAACGTGAACTCTGAAATGTTTTTTGGAAGCTTTATACCACTCTGCGGTACAGGGTTAATTGCGTTTGTGCTAATGTCATCCCTCTGTCCATTTAAAATGAACAATTATTTTAATCAAACGAAAGTTCGGAATTCTGAAGAAAACACAGTAAAACACTCAAAATAAACCGGACATGCGACCTATTAAAACTGATACATTTTAGGACGTAGATCCCTAATGTGGACACCAAGTTTTAAAATTTGGTCCAGTTTTTTTTTTATCTTTTACTAAAATTTTTTTTTTCCTTACAATTGCCTATTAGCTCATATACCTAGTCAAATAATTATTAATGTGGACTTAGAGTATGGACTTTGAACTTTAAGAACCATATCAACTTATTTCCGATTAGGCGAAGGATGTAGGATATTCTTGCAGTTAAAGTGAAAACTTCATTAATTTTTTAAGTTTGTAATTCTTGAAAAATCCTTAAGTCGGATTTGCAAAATTTTAAAGCATTGTGCTACACTCATGGAAATAAATTTGTAAAAATTGCAGAAAAGGCAACTAAAAATTAGTTAAAAATAACCTTGCAGAAAAATACTGCTGAAATTAGCAGATTTTGTTTTTTTTGCTAAATACTAGTAAAATAAGACTAGCAAGAATAAAACTGGTGAGTTTACAGAATTTTAGTTATATTTAAGTTAACTTTTAGTTAATTGAAAATGTGCTGCAAAATGTGCAGAACATTTTGCTAAATAATAGCAAAAACAAACTATTTTATCTACAAAATTATTGTTATTTTTTATCTAAATTTAGTTGAATGTTAATGGCAGTCTATCCTGCTAAAATTAGCATAAATATTTGCTAAAAAAAATTGTGAACCGCTGTTTGCAAAAGGCTCGATTTTTATCTGCATTAAAAAAAGAAACCGAAAAAGCTTCGAAAATTTTTAATTTATTTGACATTTTTTAGGCTACTAATTATTTAGCAAAATTTTTTGCTCATTTTTGCAGCTTAAGTTGTTATTTTCTATTAACGAAAATTTAACTTAAATATAATTATGAAAAGGAGACACGGAGGAGACCGGAAGATAAACAAAAATTCAAAAGTAGAATGTTTGTATGTGTCTGTATTTGATCACTTCTGAGTGTAAAAACACTAACAGAAAGCTAAATAGGAAAGAAAACTATGAATTAGTTACATTGCATTCAAGGCCTTACTTGGGTGGGATGGCTAAGCTTTCGCACCTTTGTTTGTAGTGTAGAAATAGGTACAAGTTCGATTCCTCCAGGCGACGGGTTGTTGAAAAATTATCATGTAGAGACAATCTGACAATAAAATATAAACAATAATACAATTCAGTGGAAAATCACTGATGAAGCCTGTAAATAGAAAAAGGCAGCAACTAGATCTAGTATGATTTGCAAATTAATGTGTTTATAATTTTTAGAAAAAAAGGTTTATACTTCTTCGTAACCTGAAACCTACTAGATTAAAATTTTGTATATTTAACAGTTTTATTTTTGCTGTTCCAGTCTTACTAATATATAGCAGAAATAATAATTTTGATTTCCGTCGGGCACGTTCTTTCGGCCCCGCAAGATGATAAATCTTCGTGAGAGTATTTCTCGACGTTGGTTGTTCAACAATTGGCAACCATGCGAGTTCAGCACAGGTGATCATACGTTTAATAATATTTTCTATTGAACGATTAATAAACCCCCAGCAGAAATTACTGCTTGCTTGGAAGCAGTTTTGTCAGGGAAAGTTGAGCAGTGAAGCGATTGCATTATTGATGATATCATACCTGATTTTTGTTCGAGATAGCTGGCGTGAAAGCACTTGTTTCGCAATCCGAAACGGCATGAATTCACCGCTTTTAATTAGTGCTTCTGTTTTTCTTTTAAAATCTCGATAATTCATGCCTTCTCGGAAGTGCATATTATAAAGTTTTTCAACTATTTAAAATCATGCCTTTTCAAAAGCACAATATTCCTGCATATTTTTTCGTGAACTGAAAATGCCTATTATTTTTAGTAAAACTTCTTATTTATATTAAAATAACTTTTTTCCGCATTTAAAAAAATTTTGATAAAAACAACCGCTAAAATATTTAAGCAATCAAAATGTATTGCTCATTTCATGCCTTTTTGAAAAGCACAACAAAAAGCGATGTAAACAATTAATCAACTTAGGCCTTTCATTAGTGCTGTTTACGAAGCTATACATTTTTAGAAGCGCTAAAAGTAGCAGTAAGGATGCAGTAATCGTTTTTACTGCTTCCACATTTTTGCTGGGCCATATGTTGCCTTCGTTCCCATATCCTCCCAAATAACTTCATATACCCTGGTTGCCTTTTTGGACATAGAGGTATTGCGTTCATTTCAGTTAAGGGATCTATCAAGAGTTACGTTCAAGTACTTCACATTGTCCGATTAACCTATTGTCTTACCCCCAACAACAGATACATACAGATTAACCTCCCGAGTAAAAAAGTTTATATAAAATTATATGTGAATGGATATATTTGCAATATGTAACTGGATATAATTTCATCCGAAAAATGGTTATATTAAATTGTATCAAATCGTATCAAAATTGAAATTTACAAGGATACAAAGTTATATCAAATGATAAACTTATATCCGAATTTTGTCCCGATCAAATTGGATATAAGTTAATACAATATGATATAATTAAATTTAAATGATAAAAAAAACTTTATATTTGAAGGCAGCAGGATTTCAGGTCCTACACACTCAGGGGTGTGATGAAAATCGAAAACGAAAACGAACAGTTTTTCTATCTAGAATAATTAGTTTCGCGAAAATCAAATTGGCTTCAAATTATTATTTATCGTTTTATTTGACTCCGGATATCTAAATTAGGAAATAAAACATAATTGGTAATGTACAGATCGTAATATATTAACCATTAAAAAACAGATCGTTTTCGATATTCATCATATGCCTGACTATCAGCCGAGGGCTACTGTAGATAATGAGTAACTATTAAAGACGTTAATGTATACATAAATCCCTTATTCGTTAAAAACTAGATCATTTTTTGTCAAATATGGAAATTTTCTTTGGACATATTTATAAATTTTTTTTTAAATATGTTAAGCTTTTTTTATTTTAAATAAAATTTAATGCACTTCTTTTTTGTTGGAGGCTCATAGTTCCCAATTTATGGACCTGAAGATGATCTACAACAATATTCAATGGCTTATTTCTCCACTCAAAACTTAAAGGACCAGAACAAAATATATATATTAGAGTGTCCCTTAAAAATAGATTTGTCATTACACCCCTCCCCCCCCCCCCAGTTTTATTGGAAATGGTACAAAATGGAAGAAATAATATTTTTTTTTTGGGAAACGTTAAAAATTCTGTAAATTTCCAAGTGGGTACTTTTGCCGAAAAGTGAAAACATTAACTCTATATGGATCAAGTAACACAAAATAATAATTTTTATCAAGTGGGAAAAAGATTTTGTTGGAAGTGTTATTTTTCCGAAAATTATGAAAAACGTTATTTTGTAAATTTCCTATTGGGTCGGTTTTGGCCAAAAGTATAAAAATTAACTCCATATGGAGCACGTTACATAAAATAATTATTTTTTTCCAGTTAAGATTTTTTTTAATCAATTTGATGGCTTTACAATCTCGTAGTCATAATTAATATTAAGTTTCATGGGTCTTTTTCGACCCCAGGCCACTAAGGGTTAAATACTTTTTAAACAAATATCAAGATACTTATAATCTAACCAAATTTAAGTGATCTTTTTCCGAAAACTGTGTAAAATTTGATGAAAACATTCAAATTTTGTTAAATTTTTGATAAAATGAGAAATTTTTGTAAAATGTCCTGGAAAGCAGTCGCTCCAAACACAAACTCGAATTATCATTTTTCCAATTTATTTTTTTTTCTTTAATATCAACTATTGCATGGTACAAATATCAATCGACATCTCCAAATTAGGTATTTTAAAAAATGTTTAAAATTAATTTAAAAAACACGCTTTTGCATTTTTATCAAATTCGTGGGTCATTTTTGATTCCAGGCAAAAGTGGGTTAATAATACCCGACGAAGTCACAATTCAATATCTGAATAATTTTGACTATATTAAATGAATAAGTGATATAAAAAATTAATTTTTTCTAAATTTAGAATTTTGGGAATTTTTAATTGTAATATACTTTTTTTTCCAAAATGGGCCATTTTCTCTTCAACAGTCGGCACGTAATAACGTTTTCCAAAAAAAAAAATTCTTTCTTCCATTTGAGACCATTTCCAATAAAACTGGGGGGTGTAATGAACGAAAATCGACTAATCGCTATTTTAAAGGACAGTGTAATATATACAGTAGGGTTATGACTCATTTTTAACAAAAATTTTACCTATCATCACGTGATAGGCAATACCAAATTAATAATAAAAATCGTGTTTGCGGATCACTTCGGCAAAAAAACCTTCCGCACCAAATGAAATTACCAAAAATAATTTTTGCTCGGGGATTTTGTTTAATTTGTATAACGAATTATTACAAAAATTATTGTAAATGACAAAAAATGTATCCAAAAGTCCCTCCAAAAAGGTTTCCTAATTTTTGCTGTAAATAGCTTCGTTTGAGTCTCATTTGTTTAAAACTTCGGAGAAATATTTTAATTAAACTACAACCATATAGACCAAATTTCAACACTTTTGGTGCGGGAACTTTTTTGACAGCAGCAAAAAAGTAAGATTGAGTTTCTTAATATTTTTTTAAGGCCTTTTTGGCTAGGTCATGTAAAATTTGATATTTGCAAAAAAAGTCAAAAAATCATAACCCTAATATACAGTGTTGCCAAAACCTATTTAGGAAAAAATGCTAGATTTTTTGCATAAAAATGCTATAAAATGCTAAAAACTAAAAAAATATGCTAGAAAAAATATGCTAAAAAAATTTTATAAGAAAATGTTTCAAATTGTTTAAAAAAATACTATTTTAGTGACTTTTTACAATTAGACTGAAAATAAGTCATCTCTAGTTATGAATTCAGTTCATTTTATTGACTAAAATTATATAAAAGAAAAATTAAAAACAATTCAAAAGTTAATTCTTGTAAAAAAGTTCAAAAGTCCTTTAAAATAAATTTATTATTATTTGATTTCCTGAAAATATGTTATCTCAAAAAGTTAAAGGCGGATAAATAAAAGCTCCCCAAAATGTTTTATTTCTAAAATAGGTGGTAATGTGGAATACTTTGGCCGGTAATATGAATTTCCCATTCTGCCTCAATTTATCTACTCCAAATTAATTTAATGGTTTTTATTGCATGCTCTTTTTACCGTTTTCAAATTTCTGCATCTTTGGGCTTACCTGCATGAAATTCTTTAAAAAAATAATTTTCGCGATCAGGGTTAATACTTTTTGTGGTGTTGGTTGGTGTGATTAAATGAAAAAGTGTACAGGTGTTACAGTAAAAAAATCAAAATTAACTGAAATTCTTAAAAGATAGGAAAACGCTATTTATCACAAACGCTATCCACACTACCCTCTATGACCCAAACATAAAAAAACTATTAAAAATTGCAAAGATTAAAAACGAACTTTATCAACATTTTGCAATTCTATTTTAAACTCTATTCTTTAAATTATAATTATTTCTTTTTTTTACCAAAAATTGGAGTATTTTTGTGCAAAATCACTCCTTCACCATAACAGCAACAAAAAGTAAAACGAGTAAAAAAGTTAAAGCCGGGCATATCGATTTAAAAATTTAATATTAAAGTACCATAAAGCAATATTTTTTATACTTTTGGGGTCATTTTTGAATTTCAATCAATCCAACTCTGTTAAATACAATTTTTGCTATTTTTCCCCAGAAAAAATTTTTTTTTTCGCGATTTTCGTTTTTTTTTTGGAAAAAAATTTTTTTTTAACTGTATTAAATATCTTCCTAACCCCTATTGAATATACACCAAATAACATAACATATACTTTTTATTTGCAGAAAAAAATGTTTTTGCGAAATTTTTGCGAAAAAAATTCGTGAAAAAAATTACAGCTTCCTTAATGTTTTAATCAAATTTGATAAATTTATAATTAAAAACGATCCCAGAAGTATAAAAATAAAACTTTGTTGGTACCCTTCGAAATTTTTAATTGCGAATACGAGCGCTAACTTTGAAAAAGTGCTATCACCATTGAATTCAGCGTACTCGAATTAGCTTTACAAGGGTTCACAGCTTGTTAAAATTTGCTACTGCACAGTGTAATTAATGTGTACGTATTTATAAAAATAATTCATAATACTTATCTAAAAGTAAAAAAAAAAATATTTCTTTTTTATATTACATTTAAACTTAAATTGTAAAATAAGAGATAATTATTCAAAAACGAGGTTTAGAATAAAGATAAAGAGGTTTAGAATAAACTGTGATTTTGAAACTGATAATAGTGATTTTTTAATGCTTATATTTCAATATAAATAATAAAATTTGGTGTTAGTTTAACTATATAATGTACATTTATAAAAAAAAGTTAGTACAAAAGTCTGTTAAATGCGTTCTGATTAAATTGAACTGATTTTTCTGTTATTTTCTCTAAAAAAAAGTCCGTACAAATAGGTAAAAATTCTGCTAAAATAACAGGAAATAGTACATGTATTTGCGCCAGCACAATTTTGATCTATTTGTACGGACTTTTTTTATGAGTGTAGGGAATATAATAAACAACACAAAGAAAACGTAAAATTTAATTAAAATAGTTTAAAAAATAAAAAAAAAATTAATTAAAAGTACCACTTTTAACATGTTATTACAAAACTATAACAATCCCAGTTCGTTATTAAACGAGAACCGTGGAAAAAGGTTGATTTAATACTGCTTGTCTTGTTTTTATATCGGAAAGAACATTTAAATTAATGTAGAATATTCAAAAAAAAAAAAAAAAAACACAGAAAATAAAACTGTAAAAAATGCTAAAAATATGCTAAATTTTGTTGGAAAAATGCTGAAAAAAATGCCATATGCTAGATACAATTTTTTCATGCTAAATGAATTAAAATAATGCTAAATCTAGCATTAAATATGCTAAATTGGCAACACTGAATATATATCACATTCAACATGCCTAGACTTATTAACCCATTACGAGCCGGGCCATGATTTTAAATGTTAATTTTTTTTAAATTAGATGTTAAAGAACACATAACACTGCAAGCCGACGATATAGTTATATATAAAATTAAAAATATTTTTCGTATATATTTATATATAAAATTTTGAACGGTTTTATCAATAATATATTCCTATATATACAATTTGCAATAAAGCAAATACTGATATATGATTTAATATGATTACATATGAGAAAATTTCTAAAAAATTTTCTAATATATCATCGTATAAAAACATATAAGATCGCATACAATATTTTATATTATCATATATTTTAATATTAAAAAATATTTGTTATATATACCCTTTTTTTACTCGGGCTTCCTCGTCCTCGTGAATTCTTTCTGGAGCGTTTTAGCTGTGCTGATAGACAACCGCTTTTCCCGGTACCATAAATGAGTAAAGTTCAGAGCCTGCCGCATACGCTTAGAAGTAGATACAAGATCATTGGCGTAGCCTTAGATCCTGAAGTCGAAGTTGTGCAGACAGCATTTGAAGTGCGTGTCAAGAAAGAGTTCGTAGGTTTCATCGAGTGATTCAGTGAAGGCACAGTCAGGTGTCTTGAAAGTGCAGAGAACGTTTGTATGATGCTGTGAGAGGCCTTTTGAAGTCGCACAGCTTCTGGAAGATCAAAAATTTTTTTCACAATAGCTACAACACGTGGACATTTTGGACATGAGTAGTGCCTTGTTTATTCAGTAAGTGTCCGAATCCCACTTTTTATTACACTTAAACTATTTACTTGTTGTAAATACAAATTGTTTGCTGGGAAAACCGATGGTTACTGGATTTGGCTGGTTGGTTAGGTTTGTTTACTGGTACCTTGCAATGTGTTTTTGTTGTTGTTGTTGTTGTTTTTGTTTATGTTTATTTTCTCGCACACTAAAAGCCAGCCATGTTGTAATAAACAACAATTTCAATTCATAGCTTAAAAAGTAGATGAATGATGTTCAAGTGAATGAATGGTATGATGTGGTTGTAGATTTTGTTAGCTACTGGTATTTTGTTGTAAATTTAGAGTACATTTTACAGTTGTACATACTTTTTTTACGGCGACATTTATGTATGTTAAGTAAGCATGTGAGTGAATGTAATGGTGTGTATTTGTAATTGTGTCAGTGTTATCTGTGCTTGTTAGTGTGTGTATTTGCATGTAATTTTGTATTGGTTAAATAAACCAGGGGTTTATAAATTTGCAATGTTTTCAAATTGTTGGTTAAGATGATGAAGTGGAATTTCATGTTTCATTTACGAGTTGTTGCTGTTGTTGTTTTATTACATTTTGGAATTCTTGTTGGTTTTGCATATCTTGTGCTTGTTTATTGTTTTTTATTTATATTTTAACAAGTTTTTTTCTACAAGTTGAAATTTGTTACAAAAGATGAGTACAAAACTAAAACAACAAATACCTTGAAACAAGAATTCATTGACCATGAAGAAGAAAGAACAAGTACAGAAATATTTACTTCTAGACAGAGTTTGCTGGTTTCGTTTGTTATATGTATAATTGATCATTAGGTGGAACCGATTTAAAGTATATTTTTAGGGTAAAATAGTGAATATATAAATAACAAAAAAAAAAAAAAAAAACAAAAACACGTAAATAAAGAATAATTGCCGGAAATATCGAAAATATATTACTGGAGTTTAGGAAAGATTAATAAATTCTGACATTAATGGCATTGCGAAAAATTCGAATTTACATTTAATACAAATAACTTTGGCAACAAATTATTAAGCTAGACACTATTAAAATTGGAATGGAGGAGAAATCTTATATAGAATAAATTGCAATGGAATATGGTATATGTTGGGACCACAGCAACAACATTAAAGATTAATAACACATATATCTGACCAGAAAGATTATGGTATAGTGATAGAACAGAAAACAGTACTTCCTCACTATATATTGACAAAACAAAAACCTAACTTTTAAGATGAGAATGTAGCAGAGAGGAGTAAAATTATGCGAGGAGATAGATATTATAAATGATTCAAATTATTGCCGTTCCCTATGGAGAAAATACTGAATTATAAGCGAGACACAGATAATTGTACTGACATACACGGGCAGGTTATAACCACCCTACGGGAAATTTTAACAAACTGTCACCGAACTGGCCACTTTACATGAAATAGACTGGTCACTTTTACATGACGTTGTCATAGGAGGGGGAAATTGACCCCTTGTGACATGTTACAAGACAAATCCAAGGACAGGTTACTAACTCTCATAAAAAACAAAGTTCACGGACCTGTCCTGGTATTTGTCTTGTGACATGTCACAAGGGGTCAATTTCCCCCTCCTATGACAACGCCATGTAAAAGTGACCAGTCTGTTTCATGTAAAGGGGCCAGTTCGGTGACAGTTTGTTAAAATTTCCCGTAGGGCAAGCATAGAAGTTCAACAATATATTTTAGTAGAAAATACTCGTAGTTAGAAAGCTTGGCAACAAGTAAAAGACGAATTTTGAGAAACTGCCTCGCTGCACTAAAAACTACATCATATCAATATTAATCGTAGAGTTTACGATTGAAAGACTTTTCCATGGTTAAATAGTGACCAATTTAGCGCTCATTAACCCTATATCACTACGTGGATAGGGTATTACAAGTTTGTGCTGATGTTTGTAACAGCAATATTGGATTGAGGCCCACCTTTTAGTATATCGATCAGCTCAGAATCAATGTTTAAGTCGATTTAGTATTGTCCATCTATCCGTACGTTCCTCTGTCTGCCCATGTATTCTTGTTTAAAATACGAGTGAAGTCGGAATGTTCTTAGCCTAACAATAAAAAACAAGAGCTAGATTTTTAAAATTATTTTATTTGAATGGGGAAAATGTTTTAGTTGATCTGTTATTTAAGTAAATGAATGTTATTTTAGTTTGACTCTAGATCATAAATTAATATCACTTTCTGTTTAAATTATTTTCAAATCAAAGAAAGATGATACAATTTTTACAAGTAAATTACAAAGAATAAAAATTTTTGAAAGAATTCGATAAGACCAGCAAGGCAGAATGCGCACGAATATCAAAATATTAACCCACTCAAAGGCGAAAGGCACTGCTGATGGCTTTGTAGCGAAAGCCGAAAATGCGCATTCTGCCTTGCTGGTAGTTAAATGAGGAGAATAAGGTGGGTGGTAAAGCAATTCGTACTTCAATTCGTTGAATTTTGAAATTTTCATTTGTATGCGTTTTTGGTCAACTGCAGAAAGCTTTTTCATCTGTACACGCAAAATAGTAAGTCTGTTGTCTGAACAGAAAAATTTGTTACTTTAACAAAATTTATTCCTGTTTTTTGGCCTAAAATAAAATTTGTTGATTTTAAAAACATTTTTTTGTTAAATTTGACAAATCTAATTTTAAGTAAGAAATTAGTAAAACTACAGTTTTATTTGTTATTATACTGAGAAATTAAATTAAAGGAGAAATGGGGGAACAAAAATGTAGTAGGCAGCAAATCCCTACCTAGTCCTTTCTAGATTTCTCCTTGCGAGCCCTCGAAGTTGGTTATTTAGAATTCTTCATTTAAGGGGTAAAAAGCACAAACTTTGACAAGTGAAATGAAGGGCAAGCAAGGGGTCTATAACGTCAATTTTTTGTAACATAACCATAATTTAGTTCTAGAGCACGATTTAAATAATAATAAAAATCGCTTCGTCCGAAACGGCAGGGTCGTCAAATGGCAAATATTTTTGGCAAGCGAAATGAGGGGTAAGGAGGGGTTTTACGGAGCCAATTTTTCTTGGCATAACTATTATTAGGTCAGAGATTATGAAAATCGCAAAATTTTCAAAATCGCTGCGTCAGAAAATGTATGGTCCTCCACCATGGTCCATTTTTGGATACCGATAACCCCTTTCGGTGGGGTATTTTGCGGTTAGGGGTAGTCGTAACAAAGAGGTGACAAAGAGGAGATAAGAAGATAAACAAAAAATCTAAAGTAGAATATTTGTATGTCCCGCTTGTTGATAAACAAAATTCCTGCCAACGCTTATTGTAACTGACATCTGTTAAAAGTCTTTAGCTTTAAGTTAGAATTTGCTACTTCCTAAATTAAATTTCGCGGTACATAAACACCTTAAGCATGAAAATTGTAATTTTGCCACAAATTGTGCATTTGCCGTAACATTAATTTTTTGTAATTTCCTAAAATTTAAGTGTTTTATTGTATACATTATTATTAATAGTATAATATTAAAATGTCCATTTCTAAAAGTGATAAGGGCAAGTACGTTTTTTTTTTTCTTTAACAACTCATTTGTCTGAACATTTAATTAGGCTTCCTAAATAAATTTCTGAGTAAATTTGTATTTGAAACAAATCATTATTTCGGTTCTCACAAACATCCTTAGAAAGACAAGTTGCCAGGTAACCAAAAGGCAAAAATAGAATCTAATAACAGAACAAAAATCTAATCAACATTATGCATACAAACACATACACAAAGTTATCAAAGTAACTTTAACCCAATATTGGTTGAAAGAGGCATTAAATTGACAATTTTACAACACAACCCCACCGAATAAACTTAAAATCAAAAATTTCCTTATCTCATACTGATATAATATACTAACTAAAGCAGTTCCAAGAAAACCGAATGGATATTTGTAAATAGTTAATCAAGGTTTCAATTGTCCTTTAAAACTAATTTCTAATAAACTTTATAATAATGGTAGTGTGACAGAAATTCGCTACAATTAGTAGCGTCTTTTATATTTTTATTATTTAATTCATACCCAAGTAAAAAAGTTTTGATATAACCATATATTATCATATAAAATTTTCTATAATTATATATTGGAACATATATACCAAGATATAATTATATAAAATTTTACAAAATTATATCCTAAATATATAACTATATCTTGTTATATATTTCACAATATATAGTGCAACATATTACAATATCCAATTATATATAGACCTATAATATAGTTACATATGCCTCATATAATTATGTATAATTGAATCGAATTATATACCATTATATCTAGTTAGATATGATTATATTATATTTGATACATTTGGATGAGGACAAAATCCGGATAAAATTGTATCAAACCATATCTTATTCCATCAAATTAGATCTAATTGTGTCAAATTAGATATAATATGATCATAATACGATCTAATTTGATACAATTAGATGTTCTCATTTTTCGGATATAATTATATATAATATCAAAAGTCATATAATTTTTTTAGTAGGGTATTAATCATTTAGATGTGTTAAACGACTTATGCTGTTAACAAATGGTTTTTTATTGAATAACTTTTGCAAATATAAACTTTTTGGCTCAATTTTGTTACAAACGCTTTTTGTTTATATTTTAAAAATTTAAAAATTTAACAATTTTTTCACATCATACATTAGGGTGGGTCGATTTAGCAATCGATATTGTGCCATCAAGTTTTCGATAGCTTTTGGCATGAGGAAAAAGAAGTTCCACTACGACATATCAAAAAAATCATTTTCGAGGCGCCCAAATTTTTTACTTTTTATCAACTTTAATTTTTAAGGTTTTTTTTAGTAGGTAATAAAAAAAAATCGGCTGATTTAATTTTTTTTTAAATATTACCTTTCCAAGTTGAAACTGTACGCTAAAAACGATGGCGATAGCAGTTTTTCCAAAAAAAATATTTTTCTTGAGGTTTTGCACGAGTTTTTGTCGAAAAATCGATTTTTTACGCGTTAATTTTTTTAGTTGGTACACTCAAAAAAATATGTTAGTAGAAAAATTAGTAAAACGTCTTGTATATCAAGTGTACTAGTTTTCAGAAATTTTTTTGCTGAAATTCCGTTTTCAGCAAAAAATTTAGTTATATTTTTTTAGCACTAAACTAATTTTGAACTAATGTTTTACTAATTTATTTTGCTACAAAAATTGTGCTGATTACCGCATGCATAGCGTGGACGACAACCAGATAGACAAGATGTAGATGTCGCAGCTTGCCTGGAAACGGAAATGACAAAAAAGAAAAACAACTCTACACATATTCTATATTTAAATTTTCAGCAAATAAATTAACTAAAGTAAAATTTCGCTACAAGTTTTTTGAGTTTTTTTCAGTCTACTAATATTCAGCAAAAAGTTTAGTGATTTTAGCAAGGATTTTTTTCATTTGCAATCGACTAAGTGTTAGCAAAACTTTTGCTGAAGATTACTATTTTTTTGGTAAAAATCAGCTCGCTGATTTTCAGCAAACCTTTTGCTGAAATTACCAACTTTTTTGCAAGCACTCTCCTGACTAAAAATTTGCTAACACAGCAACATTTTTTGCTGACTTTACTGACTTTTTTGAGTGTATGTTTAAAAAAAATTCGCCGATTTCAAATTTTTTAAATATATCCTATACATGGTAATATTGTACGCTTATAACGATGGCGATATCATTTTTTTTTCGAAAAAAATGTTTTTTTTGGGTTTTTAGTTGAGTTTGTGTCGAAATTTGGGCGCCTCGAACATGATGTTTTTGATATGTCGTAGTGGAACTTTTTTTCCTCATGCGAAAAGCTATCGAAAAATCGTTGGCACAATATCGACAAATTTTTGTCCTTACAAATCGGCTCACCCTATTATACATATTATACGGATAGTTATATTAAAACATTGCAAATTTGAATTTATCTGATTTTAATATAAAACATATGGGGAGTAGCGAAGGTCTGGCGTTTGAATACTTTTGTTGCTACCTCCGAATTATTCGGTTGTCGCAATCAAATGCTTTCCTGACACAATAAAAATATATTGTTCCAACAGAAATTCTGTAGCCAAATTTCTGTTGACATAAACAAATATGTATATCGGTGGTTCCAACCAAACCATTCGGTTGTCACAAAATTCGATCATCACATCGCAGCAAATAAGAGAAGTAACTCCAATATATTAACTTTGATGGTTTTCTAAAAATATTATGATATTAGAATAATAGAATCTAAATACACCCCGAAAACAGGTACGCTACTGATAACCCAATTTGTTGCCAATCGTATGGTTCAGTTGCATCAAATGAATTTTTCGGTTGCGACCACCGAATTATTCTTGATACAATAAAAATTCCATTTTCACAGTCAAATTAGTACTGTGTCAATTAGTTTTCTGTTGTCCTTTAAATAAACCGAGTTCCTTTGTATTGCAATCAAAATAAACATACACTCTTTTGTTTGATATTAAGCTTATACATTTATTTATTTAACACTTTATTACTTTACCTACAACAGTATAGCACAAACAAGTTTACCAACGATTTGAATACAACGATTTACTAACCCAGTGTAGAAACGGTAATGACTTATCATTATTTTTTTGGACTACCAGTAATGACACCCACTTACCTTCTGTATTATTTTAAAGCATATAATAATGAGTTACTGATAATGACTTATTTTTATCATTATTTCAAATAGAAAATAATTTTTTAGATTTTTTTGAAAATTTTTTGAAATCTATTTTTAGACTCAATATTTTTTAAACACTGGTAAGGATATATGTAACCACATATTTTTTGATTTTTTGTATGTTGGCGAGTAAGCTTACTTGTGTGCAGCAGGTCAATTGTGTTTTTATCTATTAAATATTACATGTCGATATAGCTCAGATGGTAGAGCTGTTGACTGGCAATCTGTAGACCCAGGTTCGATTTCCGCGCCTGCAAATTTTATTAAAAAAAAAAAATACAATAAAAAATATTTTTTTTATATAATTTATTTTTTAGAAAATCAATTTTTAGACTCATTATTTTTGTCAGTACTGGTAAGCACATAGGTAACGATATATTTTTTGATTTTTCGTATGCTGGTGTGTAACGACAACTCATTATTTTTCGCGACATCGCCATATAAAGGTAATAAGAAATGTAATAACAAAAGTAACTAGTTACCATTACCAAGTATGTAGTTACATAACCACATATCTGGTAATGATTTTCTACACTGGGAAAGCCCAACTTAAATTTACAAACGCTAATACAAAATTAACTATACAAAGGCTAATATGCAACTAACTACATAAACGTCAAGTGGCAGCTTTTTTTATAGTTTAACGGCCGTGGTTGCAGAACCTTCTAAAAAAATTCAAAAGTACTGAAATTGTAACACTTATTTTATTCATAGTAGAGCCCCCATAGAAGAGCCCCCAACCAATATTGGGAAGGACAAACACCGATCCAATAATTATGGAAATAAAACGCCGAAAGTGGCGGTGGATAGGCCATACGTTGCGCAAACCTGACAACGTTATTGCAAAAATGGCCTTTGAATGGAACCCTCAAGGCTCAAGGCGTCCAGGAAGACCTTTTACAACGTGGATAAGATCTATTCATGCTGAACATCGATCTAGGGGAACATGGCAGCAGATCAAACTACTGGCGCATGATAGGCAACGATGGACTGATTTTGTTTCCGCCCTATGCTCCGACTAGGAGCTATAAATATCTAGCATAAGTATTATATTTAATATTCGTTTTACATATAATTTCAAATGCTAAATATTTATTAAAGGAATAAAAAAAAAAAAAAAAAAAAAAAGAGCCCCCAACCACTTACTCCCAGTAAAACTTTAGTAATGGGTGCGATATACTTACGCATTACCTTGTAATGATGGCTCGTTACCTTCTGCATTATTTCAAAACAAAAAGTAATGACTTACCAATTACTGATTACGTATTGCATGATTTATAAACGGATTAAAATATTTTTGAAAATCTATTTTTGGACACATTACTTTGTGGTTTTTTGTAAGCATGGGTGTAAGGTGTATATTTTTCGCCATTACGAAAGAATATACGAAGTACAACAATTCATTTACTTTTTAAAATCAAATGTTATATGTGTCGATAGCTCAGATGGTAGAGTTCTCGGCTAACAAGCAGGGATCCCAGGTTCGAATTCTAGCTTTTATATATTTAATAAAAAAATATTTCTAATAAATTTGTTTTAAATAAATTTTTTTTACTAAAATCTCGTTTGAGACCCATTACTTTTCCCATCCTCGTAACCACATATGTAACCAATTACTTTATCACTTCCTCCCCATACATTACTTTGGGTCTCATCGCCTGTAAAATTCATCAGAGAAGTAAGGTGTAAAGTAATGCATCGGCACCTATGGCTACACATTACTTTACACATTATTTGGTAATGTGTGGTTTTGCTGGGATATTACACTAAATGTGGTGCTACCAGATTGACGGAAGTAGTGAATCCCATTTCTCTGAATATTTTTCTTCTAAAATTCTAGAATTGTCTATACTAGACTAATCCAATTTCGTAACAATATATTTCATGCACCATGGTCTTCAAATTGCATTGCATTCGAATTTTCTAGCTCCTCAAGGCACCCATCAATGTGACAACCTTTCTGAAGATTATGCTATCAAAAAAAAATTAAAAAAGTTTTAATTTTAGGGTCCCTAAATGGCAATAAAGTTACGGCAATAGGTGAACAAAAATTTGAAATTTTCAAGTATAATAAAAAAGTCGAATTTATTAACAAGCGATACATCAAATCTAATAAATATTTTGGTGATAATAACGAATATGAAGTCTAAATTTCAAATAGAGAAACTGTTTTTACGATATCACTGATTAAATATTTTCCAATGTAAATATTTTTTTACAAAATTTTATCAGTTTAGCTTCCAGTATGATGAAACTATTTCACTGGGGCAATGTTATTCTCCCAAAAACCGTTATCTATATGAACTCTAGTTTTTATTAAAATTTTTAACTAAAAAATTTCAGTGCAAAGGAAGCTCTTTTCCACCAATAAAAGTTGAAAAAAAATTATATTTTTTTTTATTTTATAAAAGTTTTTTATTGCCGCCACTGGGTATCGAACTTGCGACCTCATGATTGCTAGTCTAGCTCTCTATCGCTGAGCTATTCTTTGATATGAAAGTTGACTCGCATAAAAACACCACTTTGTCATTTCGAGATATTGTTCTTTATTCTCTTCAATAAAAGTACTTTTAAATCAAGTGCAAAAGGTCACTGCAATTCGGTATTGTTTTCAGTACTATTTTCATAAGCTCATAAAAAGTAATTTTTCATAATTTTTATTTTATATATTTTTAGAAATTTAAAAATTAAAAAAATATTGAATTTAAACGAATTAATTATATATATTAAAAAAAAAAATAAAAAAAAAATTAAAAAAATGTATGGTCCCTCTAGAGCTTGAACCCGCGATCATCTGTTTAGAAATACCAAAATCACTTTTCAGGCTCACTTTTAGAGCAATTGTGCTTTAGAAGCAATACTTAAGTATTTTTTTGGATGTTGTTCAGAAGTAATGCTACAAAAATCTGTCAAAATATACTAACGGATACTTTGGAAGCAATGAAAGAAGTGATTTCTTGAAGTGATTCAGAATTACTTCTAAAAAAGCAGTAAAAATACACTAACGAATAATTGTGAAGCAGTGAAAGAAGTAGTTTGTAAAGCATTACTTCCAATTTTTTTCCTGGATATTTATATATATTATTTATTTATTCTCTAATAACATAAGTGGTATATTTTGTAATTTAGTGTAAAATTTTAAACATATTATTTTGTTATTTTTAACCATCAGAGGGTTAATTATAACTTTTGTTTTACTACTAACTAGTGATGATGATGATGATGAATTCAATCTAGTAACAGCAGTAATGGCCGTAGTTGTAAAAGTAAAATAATATTAAATTTCTTTTTTGGCAATTTTTGACCTCATTGTACATTGAGGAAAATTTATTTGACTTTAGTTATCTTTGTCAAAGCAATAAATCACATGATGTTTGATACTTTTATTTCTTGCACTCGTACTTATTCTCATAGTGATATGAGGCTCTCGGTAACAATTGCCCAGCTGTAGGGAAAATTATGTTTTATCAATGTAAAGTATATACATTAGGGTTGGCCGATTTGTAAGGACAAAAATTTGTCGATATTGTGCCATCGATTTTTCGATAGCTTTTGGCATGAGGAAAAAAAAGTTTCACCACGACATATCAAAAAAATCATTTTCGAGGAGCCCAAATTTCGACAAAAACTCATCTAAAAACCTAAAAAAGACATTTTTTTTCCAAAAAATGATATCGCCATCGTTTTAAGCGTACAATTTTACCTTGTATAGGATGTATTTAAAAAAATTGAAGTCGGAGAATTTTTTTTGACATACCTACTAAAAAAACTTTAAAAATTAACGCACAATAAAAGATCGATTTTTCTACAAAAACTCGTCCAAAACATCAAGAAATTTTTTTTTTTTTGGAAAAACTGCATGCGCCATCGTTTTTAGCGTACAATTTCAGCTTGGAAAGGTAATATTTAAAAAAAATTAAATCAGCCGATTTTTTTTTATTACCTACTAAAAAAACCTTAAAAATAAAAGTTGAGAAAAAGTAAAAAAATTGAAATTTGGGCGCCTCGAAAATGATTTTTTTGATATGTCGTAGTGGAACTTTTTTTCCTCATGCCAAAAGCTATGGCACAATATCGATTGCTAAATCGACCCACCCTAAAAATATGTCCCGTGCCAATTTAAGTTAATTTTTTTTCTTTAACAGCCCGTTTTAGCCTTTGCAGTTATGGTAGTAAATTCGATTACTTTCCAATACTCGATACTACTCGATATTTTGAATTTTGCTCATCGATACAAATAATACTGAATTGCAGTGTAATTTTTGCAATTGTTTAAAAGGTTCTTTTGTTGAAGAGAATAAAGCACAATATCTCGCAATGACAAAGTGCTGTTTAGAGAGCTAGACTAGCAATCATGAGTTCGGAATTTGAATACCCGGTGGCGGCAATAAAAAACTTTTGTAAAATAAAAAAAAAAAAAAAATAAAGGTTTTGTGCGAAGAATTTTTTTTAACTTCTAATTGGTAAAAAGATAGCTTCCTTTGCACTCGTTCAAAAATTACGGAAAAAATGTTGAAGTGGTAGTACTCCTCTCCTATGACAACTCAATGTTAAAATCATTAGTGTTTATGTTAAAAAAATAAATAGATCATCTATTGTAGTGCTTTTTCTACTGCTTCAGCATCTCTTAACTACATCAAATTAGCCCAATTTTTGGAAAAGTTTAAATACTAGAAGTTGTACCAATTTTTATACAATCAATAGTATATAATAATAAATACTGTAAGCTTAACACTGATAGGATATACTTTTTTTTTTAGCTAGACAATTGTTATAGCAAGCCTCATATATAGCTATGTTTGCGTATACGTAACGAACATTTGGGTTTGAAAAAGTAAGTTAGGAAATCCGATACGTTTTATTTTTCTTGTGTGTTTTACTATTCATTTCATTCCAGAAGTTGCCGGCATCCAACAATAGATTATTCAGGCTTTGGTTTCTTTTTTCTCACATTGATTTGTTTTCTTCTTTCTTTTTAAGGGGTAGGAAAAGTTTATTATAAATTAAATTTATGTGTACTGGTGTATCTTGGAAAGAAATTTTAAAAGTAAAGCGCTTAAAGAAGATGAGTGTTTTTAAATTATAATAAAATTACTTAAAACAGGAAACAGGTAAGAGTTATTTAACCTAACAATACGAGTAAAAATAAAGGGCTTAAGCAATATTTTCTTTTTATTGTTGTCCTTAAATTAACAGTCTTTTGTTAAAGGAAACTGAAGAAAAATAGAAATTACAAACAAAAAAAAAAAAAAAAAAAAACAGAAATGTTGAGAGGCGTTTATTTTAATAATGCTTTACATTGTATTTCACTTGGAATATTATCAATATTCGACAAGGCCACAAAGCCATCATCAGTGTCGTTTGCCTTGACGGGTTAATAATTTATAATCGTCTACTTATGTGAAAGTTGAAAGCAAATCGAATATGTTAAACAAAAAGTGATATTAATTTATTTATGATCTAGAGTCAAACTAAAAAATATTAAAAAATTTTATACTTTTGTTTAACTTGGTAGTTTTGAAATAAAATCTCAAGTCTTTGTCAATTCAAATTAAGTTTTTTAATTGAAATGACAAAATTTTTAATTTTATTGTAAGTTTTAAACATTTTATTGCAAAAAACTTGCTTTTGGCACTGCACAGTGGAACCGATATAATATTTTATTAAATAATACGGCTACTTCAATACCTGATGGTAAGATTACCATAACACCTCAAACAAGCGTAGTCAGTTTATAGATGGGCATTAAGTACAACTACTTGTTGCTTGGTACTTGTACTTGAACATTTTTAAGTACCAGTACCTAGTTCGAAATGTTCTTTTCCATCAGTATCAATTACTAGAACCGATGGCGTTCCCACGACAAACCTACAAAACTTATGTATACCTTCTTTTTTCTAACTTGGAGCAAGTTAATCTAGCAAACTTGCTCCAATTCCTTTTAGTCCGTGCCGGAATCGAAGAAAATCCAGGACCTTCGTTCTGCTCTGCTTGTCAGGACTGGTTACACTCTGGCTGAACATCAGTATGCTGTAACATTTGTAATCAGTGGGTTCATCTTAGGAAGGACAGCAGATATTGTGCTTTATTCTTATCAATAAAAGTATTTTTTTAACAAGTGCAAAAGGTGCACTGTAATTCAGTATTTTTTTAGTACTATTTGAATAAGCGCATCAAAAGCAATCTTTCATTATTTTTATTTTATACATTTTTAAAAATTAAAAAATTAAAAAAATATTGAAATTAAACAAATTAATTACAATTATTGAAAAAATAATAAAAAAAAAAAAATTAATAAATAAAAAATTAAAAAAAAATTGGTCTCTCCAGGAATCGAACTCGCGATCATCTGTTTAGAAATATCATATTATAACAAAATCACTTTTTAGCATCACTTTTAGAGAAATTATGCTTGAGAAATAGTACACTTAAAGTAATACGTCAGTAGAAAAATCTGTCAAACTGGTTTCAATACGATTTGACTAATTTTTAACAAATTTTTAGTTGAAACACTGATTTAAGCAAAGATTTTAGTTATCTTCATTTAACACAATACTAAAAATCCTCAGTACTTTAACTAATTTTGAGTGTTAATTTTCAAAAGTATTTAAAACTAATTTTTAAGAAGCCAATCGTTAAATTTTATAAAATTTATTGTTAAAATATAGTATTTTCATGTTACTGTTGTTACCCGGTAGATGGCGCCACCAATGTATCCGAAGTTTTAAAAATGGCCCATATCTCGAAAACTAAGAGAGATAGAGCAAAATGGGGTTATCTCTATCCAAAAATAGACATTGGCGCGGTTTTGGACCCTCAGGAATTAAAAAAAAATTCCACTTCATAAAATGGCCCATATCTCCAAAACTAAGCGAGATACAGCTAAACGGACAAAATATTTGCTTCATTGGAGTGCTCTTACATGCCGTCACATGATATGGGACCCAAAATAGTGGAGGGTCCCTAAATTGGAATAAATACTACGACTCAGCAGAATTACAGATAAAACTGTTGTTTTACAAATTTTTTACTTAAATTTAGATTTGATAAATTTAAATAAAGCGTTAAAATCAAAAAATTTTATTTTAAGCCGAAAAACAAGAATACATTTTGTTAAAGTAACAAATTTTTCTGTTCAGCCAACATATTTATTATTTTGAGTGTACTTAAGTGATTTTTTGGATTTTGTTCAGATGTAATTCTAAAAAGCTGTAAAAATATACTAACGGATACTTTGGAAATAATTAGCGTGTTTTTTAATCACCTGGATTTAGAATTTTTCATACAAAAAGTGGATTTATTAAATCCCAAAAAAAAGCTGGATTTAATAAATCCATAATAAAAGCACAAATATATGAAACAGCCTATTAATTTAATGTCAGAAAATAATACGAATACAAATTAAAAGAGAAACAAAAAATTGAAAAACTAACAAATAAAAGGTTTTTATTAAATTTTTTTTATGAAATATGTTTAGAAAAAAAAAACTACACCTCACCAAATACATATTTTTAATCTTGGACATGGAGAAATATCTGAAATAGAAATAGCAATTTTTTACTCTATAGTAAGTAATTTAATTAAATCCAATTAGTGAATATTAAATATTGCAATGGAATTTTTCAATTGTGTAGAAATATAAATTGAAGTGATAAAACTGAAAAGGCAGACTGCTATTCGCTGTTTTATATAAAATATAATTAAAAATTAAAAGTTAAAGTAAAATCCTTCATCATCGAATTCGGTATTAAAAATTAGGGTGAAAAAGTGTCGGACAGAATATACTTTTTAAAATAGGGAGAACCTAACGCCATCTGTTGAGCACTTTTAGAAATACTTTTTGGATTTATTAAATCCAAGTGATTAGAAAAAACGGCTAATGAAAGAAATGATTTTTGAAGTTGTTCAGAATTACTTCTAAAAAAGCAGTAAAAATACACTAACGGATACTTTTGAAGCAGTGCAAGAAGTAGTTTGTAAAGCATTGCTTCCAATTTTTTTTGCTGGATAATATTGTTTTTAGTGTACACTGAAAGAATTATCTGCATGATATCAATGAATTTTTGCATTAGATCTATGAATTGTCACTGGAATTCGTCCATTGAAACTTTTCATTAAATTAATGCAATTTTTCATAAAAGTTAATGAAAAATTTCATATTATTTATTAAAAATTTAATACGACTAATGAAAAAGTTTCATTCAAAATATTTTCATTAAACTATGAAGCTTTTTCATAGAGTTTAAGAAATTTTTCATTCCAATTGTGAAGAACACTTCATTAGTTTAGAGAAAAAATTTCATTAAAACTCGTCCAAGGAATTCTCTCTGTGTAATGTTTTTCAATTGATCCTAGTTTTGTTCATATCTGGGACAAGGTTAGCATAATCCAAGAGAGACAAAAATTTATATCTGTATATTCATAGATCTTACAAATGAAACCGGCGTATAACATTCGTGAAAGAAATATTTAATTTTTTTACGATTTTCATATTTTCTCCCAAGTTTAGTTTGAGCGAATTGCAATTACTGAAATATTTTCCAACCGATTTTGGATTTTTATTCCTTGCTAGAAAGATAATTCAGCCTAGATTACATTCTATTGAACTTTCCAGCAATACACTAATAGAAAAAAGTCCGTAAAAAATTCAGTTAAAACTACTAAAAATTAGTTAAAAATTATGAAGCAGAAAAAACTGCTAAATTAATAGATTTTTTTGCTATATATTAGTAATATAGGAACAGCAAAAAAAAAACTGTTAAATATACAGAATTTTAGTAATATTTGGGCTAAATTTTTGTTAATGGAAAATAGCAATTTTTTTTCCTAAATAATTAGTAGCCTAAAAAATCACCAAAAATTTAAAAATTTTCGAAGTTTTTTTTCGATTTTTTTGCGTTTGAAAACAGCACTTTACAATTTTTTAGCAAATAGTTCTGCTGATTATAGCAGAATGGACTGTTATTTGCATTCAACTAAATTTAGCTTAAAAATAGCAAAAATTTTGTAGATATAACAGTTTATTTTTGCTATTTTTAGTCTACTTCTATTTAGCAAAATTTTTCTATAGATTTTACAGTACAATTTGTTATTTTTAATTAACTAAAAGTTAACTTAAATGCAACTAAAATTCTGTAAAATTAACAGTTTTAAGTTTGCTGTTCTTATTTTACTAGTATTTAGTAAAAAAATCTGCTAATTTCAGCAGTTTTTTCTGCAGCATCATTTTTAACTAATTTTTAGTAAATTTTTCTGCTAATTTTGTAGATTTATTTCTATGAGTGTGCGATTCCCATTGCAGAAAATCATTACCAGATATGTGGTTATGTAACTACATACCTGGTAATGGTAACTAAATACTTTTGTTATTACATTTCTTATATAAAGGTATATGGCGATGTCGCGAAAAATAATGAGTTATGGTTACACACCAGCATACGAAAAATGAAAAAAATATATCGTTACCTAAGTGCTTACCAGTATTGACAAAAAAATAATGAGTCCAAAAATAGATTTTCAAAAAAATAAATTATATACAAAAAAAATATTTTTTATTGTATATTTTTTTAAAATAAATTTAGCTGGTGCGGGAATCGAACCTGGGTCTACAGATTGCCAGTCAATAGCTAAACCATCTGACATATATCGACATGTAATATTTAATAGATAAAAACATAATTGACCAGCTGCACACAAGTAAGCTTACTCGCCAACATACAAAAAATCAAAAAATATGTGGTTACATATATCCTTACCAGTGTTTAAAAAATATTGAGTCTAAAAATAGATTTCAAAAAATTAAAAAAAAATCTAGAAAATTATTTTCTATTTAAAATAATGAAAAAAATAAGTCATTATCAGTAACTCATTATTATATGTTTTAAAATAATGTAAAAGGTAAGTGGGTGCCATTACTAGTAGTCCAAGAAATAATGATATGTCATTACTGTTTCTACACTGGGTAGAAACATAATTGACCTGCTACACACAAGTAAGCTTACTCGCCAACATACAAAAAATCAAAAAATATGTGGTTACATATATCATTACCAGTGTTTAAAAAATATTGAGTATGAAAATAGATTTCAAAAAATTAAAAAAAAATCTAGAAAATTATTTTCTATTTGAACTAATGATAAAAATAAGTCATTCTCAGTAACTCATTATTATATGTTTTAAAATAATGCAGAAGGTAAGTGGGTGTCATTACTAGTAGTCGAAAAATTAATAATTAATTTCTACACCGGGTATTTCTTTTTTAAGGATTTTACTAAATAGATTTCAAAAGTATGGGTAAGCTCGAAATCACATTGGCTAAGACTGTATGAAGTTTCATGGAAATACGAGTACACTGAGAGAATTTTCATCACTTCAGTAATGAATTTCTTCATAGTTTCAATGAAAATTGTCACTGGAACTCGTCCATTGAAACTTTTCATAGAATCTATAAAACAGGTTTCAATAAAGTCATTGTTTATGAAAAGTTCATAAAATTAATGAAACTCTTCATAAAATTAATAAGCCACTCATCCAATGAATAAGTCATTCAGCCAATGAAGAGCTTCATAAAATATATGAAGCAATTTCATTTACTATTATTTATTATAGTTGGTTGTTGTCGTTGCTAAGCTGGAGTGGATAAATAAAAAGTACTTAGCAAATGCAAAAGGCGTAATAAAATCGTAACATATTTTACGGATGTACAAAATATATCTAAAGAAAGAATTCATTAAATTAAAAAGTTTCATTAAAAAAAGTTTCTAAAAAATTAATATGATTTATAAAAAAAATTCATAGTCCAAAATTAATAATAAAAAATTAATTAAAAAAAATAAAAATTATAAAAGGATATTCTCTCAGGAAATGACGATATTTTATAAAAAAATTAAAAAAAAGTAAATAATATTGAACAATTTCATAAATATAAAGAACATTTTCGTTAAATTTATGAAGATCTAATTTATGAAATTCAATGAATTTTTTTAATTAAATTATGAAATTTTATGAAAGAAAAGTTATGAAAAATTTCATAATATTAATTAAATATTATACACATAATCAAATTCTTCGTTGGTTCTACGAAAAAAATTCAATGAAATTATATCACTAATATCATGAAGGATATTTCTCTCAGTGTAGGAAATGGAATAACTTCTTTTTAATATGATAAATTAGCCCACTGTGCCCTATTAACTTTTATGCTTTGTTTTTAAAATTTATTATTTTGATTCAACGAGTTGAATTTTTTAGATACAAACAAATTTTCAGTCAATAAATTTTTGGCATATTTCTTGCGGTTTAAAAGTGAAGTAAAAGTGAAAATTTAGTAATATCAGCGATACCAATGATTCAGGTGCCCACTTGTTGTTTAGTTTGCTTTCATTGCAGCAAGGATTAAACACTTTAATCAATTTAAAAGATCCCTTACCACAACTCTGTTGTTAAAAGAGTATTAAAATAATCTGTAACAAAAGGTTTTACACAGATAAACTTATTAAAGATTTGTCTTTCATTTTTTTTCTCGTGCCCCTTTTTATCTTTATTGTTTATGTTTTTCTTGCGAAGAAAAAATAAAAAAAGTACGTTATGTTTTGGCTTATCACGTTTATATAATAATAAAATCTAAAATTTTACCACAGTAAAAAAAAGGATAAAAGACTTCATGAATTGAATGAATGCTAAAGAGGTGAAATATATAAAAAAGGCAAAACGTGGCTAAAAGTGCATTCATGCGTTTAAACGATGATAAATACATGTTTTGTTTTTGTTTTGGGCAACCAAATGTTTCAAATAATAGGATTTTGATTTCTTTTTGTACTCCTTTTGTAGAAATATATTTTCCCCCAACAAATCATGTTATGTAGTATTATATATTTTAAAAGGGATTTTTTTTTTCATTTCAAAAGAACTAAAACAGGAAAAGTTTTGAAAATCTTATAATCTTATAAAGAGGTAAAACAGAAAGAATATACTCGTACATTATGGTAACGAGATTAAAAAGTAAAAGTAATTTGAGTGGAATACACAAATTTTAAAATAATTGAAAATAATGTCAAGGGATTTGTATGTTAATGTATTACTTTATCATGGGGAAAATATTTGTCTATGGGATTAAATATGCTTAAAAGTATTCTACTTAACATTTTTGCTATTAACAAAGTTGTATTTAACATAACGTAAACAAACTACTGGCAATTTTTTTTGCAGTTGTTTAAGAAAGTACTTTACATGCGCTTTAGAAATAATTTTAAAACCAGTTTATTTTATTTTGATATGTAGGTTAATAGTCCGTCGAAATCATCGCCTGTGATGGAATTTTAGAAAATCTCCCGTTCCCCATATTCGTCCAGAAATCATAAATTTTAAATATGTGTGAGGTCTAATTCACAGATAAGGGGTAGTTTAGGAATTACCAATCCATACCATTTGTATTAAAAATCTTAAAATATGCATGTAAAATTTAAAAAATATGCATTTGTCATTGATTTATGTTAGCGTTTCCAATATTATCAATTCAATTTTAGTAGTGTTGTTTTGTCTTAAAAAACACGTGTTCGGTTCCACTGCAATCGATACCATGGAACTGGTTCCGGAACCAGTTCCTGGGATCCCATATGGAAGGTATGAGTGAAGTAGAATCAGTTCTAGAACTAGTTCCAGAACTGATTCTAGGGCAAAAGGTTCCACTTTGGGGCTATGGAAGTGGTGGCTTTAGGAACAATTTCAAACAAAAAGAATTGGTGTTAGAATCGATAGCAGAAGGGGTTGTAAATGAAAAGTAGCTATTCTACAACCGATTCTTTGGAACAGAAAATTTTCCTGGGTATATTCCTCTAACTCCCACTGGAGCATTCGTTAGCAGGGTAAGTTCAGAGAAGTGGGTTGCTAGCGCTGCTGCCTTAGATTGGTGATAGGGCTGCTATCCTTGTGTCCAATCCCACGTTGCAGTCATGCTTCAGCAAACGGTCATTCATCATTTACCTACTTTCTTGAGACGCCAAGTTGTTCGTGACACTTCTGGCTACATCACTGAGCGCCTTCTCACTTTAGCTAGCTTTCAGCGGCTGCTGGAAAGCCATTGCCCGGGAAATACTTGGTCTAGGACTGGAAGTAGTGAGCTGCTTGAACAGTCATATAAAGGAATCATTTCTGGTCACTCCCAAGTGAATGACAGTCAGAAACTTTCCGCACTACGTGCACCTCTGATGAAAGGCCCAATTATTTTTATTTATATTCAGTTTATTTATGAGAAGCTGCATTTTTGTACTCCAGTTATAAATTTTAATTAAAAACTTCTCGTTGAATTTTTGTACCTTATGTAATGTCTCGGTTTGTATGCTCCATTCATCATTTCCTTATTGCGGACAACTGATGAGTTGGGGTGATGTCCACGAAACAATTATATAGTCTGTCATGAAAATGATTAGCCTTTTTGAAACAAAAAATAAAATCAATATCATATTAGAATTTGGACTTGAGGTAGAACAATATTCTAACTAAATATTTGTGAAAACTTCTAATATTAAAAAAACTCTTGTTTTTGAAGTATTTTTTCGGAATGTTTCGCAGACCACCTAGGACGCAGTTACGAACGCTCATAGGTTTTTGATCAACATTTGGAAACGTTGTATAATTAAATTTTCATATCAGTTTTGATGTAGCCGTGGAGCTCAGCTGCCGTTATTAACAAAAGGAATTACCAGGGGTATGGCATCACCAAAAAAATAAGTTATAAAAATATCGTTATCACTAGATGGCACTTAGTTCAAAAAATTGACAATTTTCTTTTTTTTAATTTAAATTTAAATAATAACAAACCAAAAAGCAAAAAAATAAACGGATATCTCAAATTTTATTATTTGAATATATTCTGCGTTTGTTTTTCCTTACTTTGAGCAGTCTTCAGCAGATTTTGAGTTTTGAAATATAGGCTCAGCTGATACTAAACGTATACTAAATAGTTGCTGAGGTGATACTAAATTTCAGCGCCCCCTACCGGTGAGTAGTGTAAGTTTCGATTTCCTATCTCTATAACTAATAGTCTCTAGGCTCCAGCAACACTCCGTCTTGTAAAGTCCAAAAACTTTGCAGGTTAGAAGGAAGTACAGGATTTAACGCTAGTGTATGCATGTACTCAGAAATTGAAGAGCATTTCAAAAGAGATTATTTTAGGAACATAACTGTACACTCCAAATAATACGTCTGTTGGCTGGACAGAAAAATTTTTTACTTTAACAAAATTTATTCCTGTATTTTGGCTTATAATAACATTTGTTGATTTTAATAAATTGTTTTTGTTATATTTAACAGTGCTGTTAACTTTATTAAAAATCGCTAAAAACAAAGAAAAATTTGAACAAGTTTAAAGTGGTGCAATTTTAAGTCTGGTGACTATTTGTAGATAAAAATAATGCAGGACTTAAGGAAATTTTATAGGATTTCCAAAAATATACAGTTTGTTGAGACCCGATTAGTACTGCCTAAAGTTTACTATGTAATTTGATAAAAGGTTGATATCGCTAATTTTTCGTTAAAAGCCACGCCCACTTAAAACAAGTGACAAGATGAGAAAACAAACATTACTTTAATTCTGTACAATTTTCTGAACCATCTCCTTGCCTTTCGTGGAGAATTTAGCCACTATTTTAATCTTTAAAAATAAAGGCAACAACAATAAAATTAAAAAAAAAAAAAACTTGAATTGTGTTAAATTCGTGGCCACCACTGTAGGTTGGAGAATTTCAAGTGAAATTAATTGTAAATTCTATTTGGAATTTGTCATAGCTGATATTAAAACTGAACAGAAATTACATTCATTAATTATTTTTCTTACAAAACTGAGAAAATTTGAAGATAAATTTCGATTTTTGATTTCGAAATGAGAAAATTCTAAAATATATTAGCATTTTTCATTTCAAATTTATAAAATTAAATTAGAAATTCAGTTTTGAAATTTTAATGAAAAAAAAAAATTCAAAATAAAATCTAAACTTTTTGGCTGTTAAGTAAGTAAGTTGTTTTTCACGTGGAAAAACTTCACTTGAACTTTAAAAGCCTCAAATTGCAATTTAATTTATAAAAATTAACAATTTTTTTATTTTACAACAAAGACACAATCACAATAAACACAAAATCTTACTTTTTCCCCAAGAAAAATAATAGTCTTCTTGTACATTAAATATGCGTGAAAACAAACTGCACACAATTTTCACGTGAAACTCATTACCGTGAAAAATCATTATTTTTGTATGGAGTATAACAGTTTTTTCACATGAAATCCGAACAACTTAATGTGCTTTACTATCAAAAAGTATTTTACTTTTAAAGTCAACTTTATATTTAAACATAGGGTTTTCTTCATTTTGTGTATGAAAATCCTAAAGAAATATTTAAATTTGCAAACATTTTGATTGGCTGAAAATAAATTAAATAATCAGAATGCTGCAAAAATAAAATAGGTCAAAGCATACTGCGATCCAAGATTTTAACTAAAGTCGACTTCAACAAAAATATACATTTGGAAAATTTAAATAGTAAGGGCTTTTATTTTTATTTAAAAATTTTCAATTAAAAGCGGAATTGTGTATTAGAAAATGCGAAATTTTAAAATGAAATTTCTTTTTGTCATTTGAAATTATAAAAATTTCAAACGAAAGTGATATTGGAAACTTGACTGCTCTTCTATAATCTTTACAATTTCCAGACAATTTCATTCAGTTCTTTAGAAGTTCCATACTTATTACCACTTTGTTTTTTATATTACACCACTGTGTACTGGTAACGAATTACACTATGCGACAGTCAAAATCGGGATGGGATGAATCCAACGGGAAATGTTATATCGGTCAAAAACAAGTTATACGTGTCCCGGCGTTTCGCTGGGTCAATCCTAGGAATCGAGATATATCTTTTTTTTGATATAACTCGAGAACCACTAGTCCGATTTTGCTCAAACAATTTTAAAAAAATTAAAAATTACAATTCCTTTAATCTGTTCATATAACGTTTTTCTATATACTCAACAGTTTTGCCGGTAAAAATAAATCTTTGTTACCGCTACTCAATAACATTTTGTTTATTACTTTTTTTTAATATTTTAGGCAAAAAATATTTTTTTCTTCATACATTTATTTTTACCGGCAAAACTGTTGAGTATATAGAAAAACGTTATATGAACAGATTAAAGGAATTGTAATTTTTAATTTTTTTGAAATTGTTTGAGCAAAATCGGACTAGTGGTTCTCGAGTTATGTCAAAAAAAAGACCACCAAAGGTCAAATCGATATACCTCGATTCCTAGGGGTGACCCAGCGAAACGCCGGGACACTTATAACTTCTTTTTTACCGATATAACTTTCCCCGGTAATTTAAACCCTTCCCGATCACTGAATCCTACCATTTGTCTCACAGTGTTATAGGGCTTTTTTAATAAAAATGTGCTCGTATCGTTAAATCTGTAAAACAACACGTTAATGGCGGAAAATTTAAAAATTTAACAATATTATTACATGCTTTTATTTCGTGAATTTTTCCATAATAAATAGCTGTTCACTTTGAACTACACTGAAGGAAAAAATGTCATCATAACTATGGAGTTCTGATAACTTAACTCGATTTAAGAAAACTTAACTTAACGCGATTTAAGAAAATTTCCCAAGATTAAAACTTTTAAATAGGCATGTTTTTGTGTGATTCTCATATTTTTAGAACTTATACACAAAAATATATGAGACTTCCTTGATAGCAATGTTTTTGTAAAAACATTACAGAAAACAGATTCAGTTCTGATAACCGCATTTGTAGCTAATCGTATGGTTCGATTGTGGTAGCCGAATTTTTCAGTTGTGGCAACAGAAAACCAATTGAGACAGGACTAGTTTGACTATGGCAACAGAATTTCAGTTGTATCAAGAATAATTCGGTAGCCACAACCGAAAAATTCATTTGATGCAACTGAACCATTCGATTGGCAATAAATGGGGTTGTCAGCAATAAATAAATTTTTTGTACTTTTAAAGTATTAATCGCTTTTATTAAAAATTTTATAATCTTTATAAAAAGCTTCGTTTAGTTGGTAAATTATTTTACTGGACAAATCTTGATAAAGCTTTTTATGAATGGAATACAATTCTTTCTATCAGTGTACCACAAGAAGTTATGGTAAAAGTAATTTGCGTGTAAGATTATATGTAGTTAACTTTACAAATAAATGGCTTTCAGTATAAATAAAAAGCCAATTTACGTTAAAATACATAAATTTTGTGTGAACACAAAAGCATTTAGAAAATTTTAAAGATTTTTCATATAGTTAAAACAAGATATACTTTTAAACTCGTTTGTGTCGAACCTTTTAGACACTTCACATTGTTGTATGGAAAACAAATTTTAAGATGAAATACAATTTGGAAGATCCATTTTTTTAACATTGTAATGCTCTTTTTCTAATATCGAATATAATAGCTAGGAAAACTTTCTGTTCTAATGAATCGGTTATAGAACAACTACTTTTGCTATGCGACCCCTTCTACTGTCAATTCTAGCTTAACAGTAAAACTGGTTGTCCTAGAATCAATCCTTACACTAGTTCTAGAACTTATGCTCTGTGAGTTCCGTGGAGCGGGTTCCAGTACCAGTTCTATGGAATTAATTGCAGAAATAGTGTGGTTTACCATCGATTGTTAAAAATTTTCTAGGGTATATATTTTTATAAATTTACGAAAATTTGATTTTACATCGTTGATTTTAGTTCGGTCTTCAAAAAAGTTTGAAGGCAAAAATGTATTCTATCGACGTAATGTAATTGCTTTAATAAAAAGTTGTTATTTAACCAAAAATTACAAAAGTCCCGAAGACCGTTTTTGCGGCCTTGTGCATTAGATATTTAAGGTAAGAAACATTCTGCAATAATACATTTTTTTTGTATAAATAACATAAAAACTTTGTAAAATTGAGCAATATATTTGCTGAAAAAGAATAACCGTAATAAATTTATTCAATATTTTGTTTTTTTTTTCTGCTAAATTTTAACCTTAATTATTTTTATCTATTGATAATTCGTTGAGCTACAAACGCAATGACAAACTTATATTACATCCTTTGATATGTTTGTAAAAAGCATACAATGCATAGAAATACCAGATAGAACCAAATATTTTTAAAAAAACTAAAAAGAATTTGCTTAACAAAGAACTAGCTTATATTGAAACAGGAAAATATTTTTTGTTTTAATTTTATTTTGTTGTTGTTGTTTTTCTTATAGTTGGCCAATATCAAAACTTAGTATTACTACTCTACTGTAAACGTGCATAAAATGCATAAAACTTTTGCAAAATACAAAGTAGTAACCAACAGCAAAAACAAAATATATGAAAAAATAAATAAACAAATTCATATGTGCATAGAAAATTTAATATACAGAGCATTGAAAGAATTTAGTCTTCTAATTTCTTTCCCAGTCAGAAAAATACACACGGGATAGCGATGGCAAGGCAGGTGGTAAAAGTACTGGCAAAAAGTGATTTCCCATTTCGAGAGCTGTACCCACTGAGCTAACGAAATATTTTGGGCTAGACCCGGAATATTTTGGGAATCATCATAAAACAAACCAAGGTTTATTTTGAGGGGGACACTTTTTTACTTTTTTTTCGTCAGTCGCTCTAATGTATAATAGTTGGTGACTAAAAACATAAATTAATGAAAACAGCTAGAAAACTACCGGTTACGTTAAAATACTAGCACTGGCAAAAAGGTTTTGAAACTCATATGCCATTTAGGACCATACATGTTCTGTATCGTAGAAGCGATTTCGAAGTTTTTACGATTGTCATGATCTGTGACCTAATAGTAGCTATTCCAAGAAAAATTCGCCTCATTGAACCCCTGCTTACCCCTCATTTCGCTTGCCAAAAATATTTGCCATTTCACGACCTTGCCGTTCCGGATAAAGCGATTTTTGTTTTATTTGATTTTTGTCATCTGCAAAAATTTTTGTAAAAATTTGTACTTTTTCCCCTCAAATGAAGAATTATAGTTAATCAACTTCGAGGGCTCGCAATAGGAAAGTGGGACCAGGTAGGGATTTACCGTCTACTACACTTTCATTGCCGCAACCCTCCTCTACAAATCATCTTTGGACATATTTACTCTATCTTTTGTCTGGGCAATTATAAGTGCGAAAAACCCTTTGGCAAGCATACTTGCCTGTGGTCGTCAAAGGGTTAAATGAGCTTTTTCACAAATAAGGAAATAGATTTTATTAAACAAAATATTTTTGTAAATAAAAAAAAAATGTTTTGGCTGCAATCGGATTTGAGCTTGGAACCTTCCGACTAGAAACCTTTTTTAAAGAAGCGTCATAATTTTTATAAAATCTTTGCTCTACCAGTTAATTGATTTTTGTACTGTTGGCAATTTAGGACTAGGTCGTACTAAATAACCACTAGTTGCAAACGTTGGCATAGCAACGAGCATATAATTAAAAGAGGTAACAACTCTGCCAAATTTATCCCCAAATTGGGGATTTTTTTTTTTTGTCAATGAGGATAAAAATTTCCGTTTGGGGATCTGGGGATTTATTGGGGGTGACACGAAATTTTATGAGATTTTTTGGGGATAATATATTATTGCTTTTTATATTTTTATGAATTTAACCCTGACAATTCTAAATATTTATATATTTCTTTTAAGAATAATGATAATAGTGCTCGATTTTAAGCTACACAAATTTGTGTATGGCAAGTTAGTGTGCGTACAAACGTTAATTTCTTTTGGTGAAAATTTGAATTGCTTCCAAAATATTTAAGGTTGTTCGAATGTAAATGAGTTATAAGAAGCTCTTCTTAAATTATATATATACTTAACATGTTATTCAATTGTCAACAATTTAATTTAATACAGTACCATACGCAACAAAATGTCTGAAGAAGATGAATCGGAAAATTTTGATTCGGCAATATTTAAAATGAAAAATTTTGGTTCACGTTTTTTTTGCTGTTATTTAAAATTATTTATTCTTTTTTATAATTTGTTACAATTACAAAATTTATTGAGTTTGAGTGTATAACTTACCGAAAAAAATTAAATAAATATAGTATTTTTACATTAATTTTTAAAAAAATTTAACGAATATAAATTTTTACCAGAAAATAAAAATTGGGGATTACAAATTGAAAATTGGGGATAAGGTCTGAAAAAAAAACTGGTAACACTGCTGCCAACCTCTGTTAAATCACTCACTTCTTAATTTGTATCGAAAAATATTAACATATGAATTACTTTACTCTTTAACATTGATCCGGTATACTTTTTATTGCAGCCAGATACGATGGCGTATGAGCGTTATTAATTTGTAAACATATAATAAGTATACGTATGGTAGGTCTATTTATACACAGAAAAATCAGTAGGCACCAACAATGGAATTGTAAAAGCAACCACATTTTCTTTTAAATTGAAATTTTATTCCCAACAATTTTTTTGTTTGTAATATTTGTAACTCGTTGTTATCTTTCATATAAAAATTGTTTAAAAATAAAAATTCAAAGTTACAAAAAAAATAAATTAAAAAAAAACTAATATGCAAGTGCTTGTGCAAATTTAAATGTTACTGACACTTTAGAAAATATTGTTTTCTATTGTTGTTTATACACAAATGGATGTCACTACATTGCTAGATCTGTCAAAACAACAGAGTATGTAGTATATTGGAAGATGACAAAGCAAATTGTGTTAAAAAACTTTTTGTTGTTACTTTTGTTTTTCCTTTGATATCCTAAATGTTTATTAACGCTCCTAGATAAGAACAAGAAATTCTCATTGAGTTTGTAATTTAACTTAACAAATATTTCCAGAAATTTTAAAATAGGAACATGGCTACAACGGATTACTTGTCACATTTTGTTAAATACATTTGGGATTTTAGCACATTTAATTCCATTGATGCAATTAGTGTATGTCCCGATAAAAATATATTTAAAGAAATTTTTTTGGATTTACTTTTTAAAAAGGCACCAAGCCTTTTTAAAAAGTTTTTTTTTTGTATTTACAAATTTGGTATGAGACAGGTGTTTAAAAATTTAATTGGAATTTTGTAAATTCTTTCTGTGTAGTATAGTAGTTTTTGTAGACTTTTAGTTATTTATTTATTCTAAATGAAATAACATAATAAATAATTTTCTTCCAAAAACTCTGCCATTTTTCTACATCAGGATATTCTGACAGCAATACTTTCAAAATATTCTACACCTTCAAGAATGAAAAGACGATCGTTTCGGGGATTTTCCAGTTCCCCATCATCAGCTTTCTTTAGAAAGTGGTGGCATTACTGCAATTATAAAACTTCAAATTTCATATTAAAACATTATTTGCTAACCAACTAGATGAGAGGCAAAAAATGTGTAAAAATGTAAAAATATGTTGTCGAAGTTTTTGCAAGCATATATATTTTGAAAGTTTATGTTAATATTTTTAAAGTTTTTGTTGATATTTTGTAGTTTTTGATTCAAAATTTGTGAGGAATTTGACAGATATGTAAACACAAGTAATTTTTTAAAACTACTAGTTCTTGATTCAGTTTAAATGTAGTATAAGTTTACGACCAAAATTAAGACACCGCAGAGTGGGTTAAAATATGGACAAAATGATGATTAATTCAAAGAAGGCGTAATTTTAAAATATTACTTTTTCTATAGATGAATAAATCATTAGTTCATAAAAAATATTACATTTTTTTCTTTGGATGTTAAGCGCTTTTTTTATGAAAATAGGGGCTTGATTTACTGTAACTTTATAATCAAAAGCCTTAAGGTAATGAAGTAAATTGTTTAGTTTAAAAATTTACCCCTAAATTCATTTGTAAAATTGTAGGAGGTTTATTGAACAAAGTTTGTATAAAAATTTCGTTTTGCAAACCTTCTATAACTTTACAAAGCGTTTATGAACTTAGGGGTTAATTTATAAAGATAAGAATTAATCGAATTTAAAATATTTTAATATAGTTTTTTTTAACAAACCATAAAAGTGGAAAAATTTAAGAATTTTTTTATTTATTTTATTAATGATTCTCCTAATCAACAATATCTTCAATATCATAATCAATACTTTTATCATTATCATACTAATAATAATCATCATCTTCATAGACTCATCATAATAATTATTATCACTTTCATCATTTTTATAATTTTTATAACTATCATCATTAACATCACTATCATATGGTACGTTTGGAAAAATTAATAAATCTAGTGCCATCTGCTGTACATGTTGATTTTTTCTTCTTATAATTTTTACACTTGGTGGTAATTAAGGGATGTGAACCTAGAAGAAACTTATTAAATATGTATATATATATATCTTTGTGTGTGTTTCCCTTAAATTTGGATGAAATTTGGATAGTTATAGAGAAGACAGAAAAAATAAGTATGTGCAACTTTTTAGCAGTCCAATCTCATATTTGAGATTTAAAAAGTGGGATCAAAAATGAACCCGATTTTCGTGTTTTTTCCATATTTGCTGAATGTATATTAAAGATATACAAATTGAGTATTAAATGAAAGGTATTATTAATATATATTAAAATATGTGAAATGTTTTTAAGGCCCAATTACTTTAGCCACTAACTGAGACTTTAACTGACACATTTGTTGTTGTTCCCATATAAAATTTGAAATTAACTGTCGTCTAAATTTTTACTGGACATTAAGTGATCGGGACAAAATCTTAATTTTCTATATACAAATTTTATAAAAACAAAAAGTATAGTTACAAAATAATTAAAAAACGTTGTTTGAATTTACAAATTCCATTGTTGGTGTCAAGTTTAAAAAGTTTAAAGAGAGGGAAATGGATACAATTTAGCAACCAATAAAATAAGTTGCTTTATATCTTTACAAATTTAAATTACTTTTGGTTTGGGTCAGTTTCCAGTTTTACCTGGCTTTTTTCAGAAGTCGCGCAAAGCGATTTTTGAGAAAAAAGAAAAAAATAAAAAAAATTCAGAAGCTCGGAAAAAATATTCCACACTGATAGAATATTCGTTCATAGAATTAATGAATCGATTTCATTAAAATGATTTAATGAAAAAATTCATTAACTGAATGAAAATTCATTGTTGTTATGAATTTTTTCATTAGATTTTTTTCTTATTTTTTCATAATTTCATTAAAAAAATTCATTAAATTAATGAAAATTTCATAAAGAAAAAAAAATAACTTATAAAATTGATTTCATTTACAAATTTACCTCTTTTTGGTTTTCCCTATACACTCCATTTCATAACTATAGCCGCATTATTAAACAGCTGATATGTGAGGTTCTAAATAATTTAGTCATATAAAAGACCTTATAACTGAAAGTTACATCTAAAAGACATTTATTTCCACAAAACAAAATAAATTTTTTTAACGTAGATTAATTTAAATCGCCATTTTTATTATTTTTACTAGTGTTTCATAACTACACTCACAATATATTTTCCATAACCGATTGAGGTTTATTTGAAAAGTAATAGGTAAAGTTTGTTTTCAATTGAAGAATCAATTAAAATACATTGAAACATATTGTTTAACTTTTTATATTCGTCAATAAAAAACAAACCACAAGAAGTATTTATCGTCTGTAGGAATTGATATTTTCAGTCAAATAATCTATTTTTAGATTTCTATTTTTAGAAAAAATAATTTAAATAATTTCGTTGTTTTCTATTTTAAAACAAAAAATTCAAATATTTTCGGTTTTCAGTTAAAAATTGACGATTGTTTTAACAGACTTTTCAATTATCCTTTCATTTTTTAATTGTGTTTTCAATTAATTTAATATGTATTTTAGGTGGTTTTTAACGTTAAAATATTTTAAGTGTATACATATAGTTATAGAAAAAAAAAAAAAAATTTTTTTTGGGATGAGATTTGAACCATCACCCCCAAAAATTGTAATTTTGTCAATGCCTGACCTTCCAGACATCTACACCACAACCGATTTGAAAATTGTATAAATTAAATTTGAATTTAAAATATTTTGAAATATTTATTTATACAACAAAAAGAAATTTAAACAAACAAATGTACCCAACACACAATTTGAATTTATAAAAATAATTTGAATCTATCGCACGACTAGAAAAACTGAACTTCGTTTTATATCTAAATTCTTTTGTTTGTTTTAACTTAAAATAGTTGAATATTAAATAATATGAATTCAATCAGTGTTTACGATAACGAAATGATCGAAATTGATTGCCAAATTTATTTGAATTGTTAGTAAAAATGTTTAAATTGATTTGATAATCACGGGGTTGCCGGGTTGTAAAAATGTGAAAAAATCTCGATGATGTCAGCTGCTAGCAATAGGGTCGGCATATACGACTAAAATATTTACCATACAAATCGTTTTAAATGTTCACCATACAAATCGTTATAAAAACTAAAAATATAAAATACTAAAATAAAATTTAAAAACAAGCTTTTTTATAATGCCCTTTGAGGGGAATTTTTTTTACAGAGTTTTTATTTTTAATTTTGTGTGGAAGTAAAAACGAAAGATTTTATATTTTATGAATTTTTTTTATTCTCAAAAAGTTTTATGCATCTCAGAAATTAAATAAATACAGGGTTATAAATTTTATTCAAATGAAAATTTAATTTAAAAAATCAAAAAAAGGAAATATAACGCAAGTTCTTCTTAATTAAAATTAAATTTTATAACTGAAGTTAAACACTAAATTCTAGGGACTTTGATTTATGTAAATTGGTATTTCTAGTCATTCGACTAATCTTATTCTCATCTAATTCAGAGAGTATTGTCACTTTTAAGATAATTGTCGTCAAACAGGATGATTTTAAAATCTTAAATAATTTTATGATAAAAATATTTTTGTGCAATTTTGCTCCAAAGTTTAATATCGATGGCTTAATAAAGAAAGACGATACACAGAGAGAATTTTGCTGAACGAGTTTTAGTGAAATTTTTCAGTAAACTGTTGAAGTTTTCTTCACAATATAAATGAAAAATTTGTGAAATTCGATGAAAAAGTTTCGTATATTTTATGAATATAGTTTTAGTGAAACTTTTTCATGGAGCGTATGAAACTTTAAGCAAATAAAATTAAATTTTTGATAATTTTTTATGAAAAATTCCATTAATTCAATGAAAAGTATCAATGGACGAGTTCCCGTGAAACTTTATCGATTTTATGCAAAAATTCATTAATATCATGGAGATAATTCTCTCAGTGTATCTTTATTCTTAATTTCTATAGAGGGGAAGGCAATAAAAATATAAAAGCGGTGGAAATATTGTTTCTCAGAATGAAACTTTATATTAATACAAAAACAATAAAATAAAAAGTATAATCTAAGTTTTTCAGATTTCCATTTCCTCTAGTGGAATAATAATTCCAGTTAGGGCCTTTCTGCATTAAGCATTAAATTTATATACCAAAAATTTGAAAAGAGCAGCATGTTCGTTGTTACATTTAGGGCATTTCTTTTAACTATTATATTTATGTGTGATGGGTAATTTGAAATTTAAAAATATAGATTCAAATAAAATAAAAACAATTTGAATTATAAAAAAATGTTTATGAAACTATTTGTATCAATATAGTTTGGCTCAAGGGGTAAGGCGATGAACTTCTAAACCAAAGGTCGTTGGTTCGAATCGTGTCTGGTGTTGGAACAAAACAAAATTGCTTTGAATTTAAAACGAAAGAAAATTAAATTAAAGAGAAATTAAATAAACAAAGAACGTGTGTGTTGTGTGTGCAGTGTTTTGAAAATTGAAACAAAAAAAAAACTTTCGAATATGAAAAAACAAACCAAAAAATCGTTTTTTTTTATGTTTTGTCAGTTAAAAATTGATGATTGTTTTAACAGACTTTTCTGTTATTTTTATTTCTTTTATGGATTGTTTAAACAATGTTTGAAAATAAATAGCAAAATGGTTTGAATATAATGAAAAATCAGTAGTCCTTTTTTTAATTGTGTTTTCAATTAATTTGATATGTATTTTAGGTTGTTTTTAACGATAAAATATTGTGAGTGTATAGCCGCACTTTCAGAAAAATCAATTTAAAAGTTAAAAGCATTTGAGTAAAAAATTAAATAAAATAATTTAATGTTAGGTAAAGTCGACCTGATTTTATTTAATACCAAAAATTTTAATTTAATACCAAAAAAAAAAAAACACATGAATCTTTCATAAAGTTTATCGTGAAATTAATGAAAAAAATTCATATATTCTAGGAAACTTTCATTAGATAAATGAATCGATTCATTGAAATGTATTTAATGAAACATGTTTCATTAATCCAATGAAACCATTCTTTGGGGACTTTTCAATGAAAAAATTCATTGTATTAATGAACAAATTCATTAATACTATGTACAAAATTCTATCAGTGCATAAAAAACTATTTCTTTGAATTTAAACTTGTATTAGAATTATTTTTTGCAACTAAAATAAGAACTTGTTGCGTGGTTTATTTGCTGGGAGTGGTGAGCGCAAAATGCACTGGTTGGTTACAAAATTGAAATTTTCCATAACAGCATTGTTGTCACACTCAACCGACGAATTGTGAGATATGAAAGTTATAGACAAAAACCATCTAATTTTAAGCGACCCAAGTGCGATAAGGCCCGGTTAATTTTCCGGTTGGTCAAAGCGTACAAAAAACGTAGTGGAGGTATTGATTTATTCGGCGATGCCACAAACAATTGTCGAATTCGTTTTTACATAAATAAAAATATTTTTTGTGATACAGATGAATATGCAGTTTTTGCATTTTTTTATATCGTATCCAGCCTGTGGTCAACCCTTCCTGGCAAATCTTGAATAAATAAAAAAAAAATTTTAAATTATATATTTTTTTCACGTTAATAGCACCTGCACAAAGTTTTATTGATTTTTTTCTATCGATTTAGGAGCGGTTGTAAATGGGTTAATAATACAAACAGAATTTCGTAAATTTGTTAAATTAAAAAAAACCCAAATATGCGATAAAGCAAGTTTTTTAATTAATTTCAATCTCTTTTTTGATAAAAATCCTTGCACGTTATTATAATTACTCAATATTAAAGTGCAAGAAAAACTATATAAATTAAAAGTATGAAACAATTAAATGTTTAAAGAGAAAAAACAACTATATTATAAATATATAATGAAATACAACACTTTGACTAAAAAAAAACAACAACACGTAAACAGAACAAACAAGGTGTTCTTATTATTTTCCATCTTTTCTTTCTTTATAGTCTTTTTAATTGCTTTTGATTGTGTCTGCACTTAGAAGTGCAACAACACTTTCAGATTCAGTTTTATCATATTTCTATTTTTTTTTCTGTATTTGTATAAAATCTTCAACGTCATTATATATATTTTTTTTTTTATTATTTTCACGTTCATTTTAAGTTCTTTGTTTGTTTATAACTAAAACAGTTTTTCTTTTTTTTTTATATTGCAACATATTAAATAACATTTTTAAAAAAATTTATAGTGTTTTTCATAAAAAAAAATTATAAGAAAATCTCATAAAGAAGTTAAACTGGCAACAAAACAATAACTTAACTCCATAAGAGAGGTATAAAGATGAATAGCCCGAAGGTCATTGTCTGATTATGAAAATGCAATGAAAAATTAATGTGACACCGGAATAACAATGGAATAATAAAATTATAAAAGTGGGTTAAGTTTAACTTAATAGGAAACTAATTCAATTGGTTACTATAAACAAATTTAAATGGAGATAATATTTTGTTATTAAATAGTAAAAATAATTATGATTATGTTTGTAAATTCAGTTTTTTATATACCTAGCCGGTAACTAGACCAAAAGTTAATTAAAAATCGAGCTCAAAGTAAATTTTAAAAGTTAAAATCTTTGCATGAAAGCAGTTCATTCAAAAGAGCTATCTTTTTTGATTCACAAACTACTAAGGTATTCAATTAATCGGCTTTTTATTTTAATCGATTAATCGTGCAAATAATTATTCGGAGTTTTTACTTAACCGGTTAATCGAACAAAATTTTAAAATTAATCGATTAATCGAAAAAATTTTATGTAATATAATATACACACACTTGTTGCGTTTTTGATAATTTTATTTTAAAAAAGGAACAAAAATAAATTCAGTAACTCCTCTGAAATTCATAAAAATAAATAAAGTGTAATAATTGAGATCACATATTGTCAATATTTTTATTTTTTCTGGCCCCTTTGGGACATATTAAAATTTTATCCAAATCGGGGAGAACCACACCCAAAAGACGAATATAAGACCCCGTAAATTAATTTGTATCTCTTTCGTATGCATTGAATACATAAAAAAAGTAAATGTAGAGAGCAATTCCGTTGAGAAATTTTTTTCCCTCTACGTTTCCGTACCTCCATCATTTTATTTTATTAATTCCATGTGCTCACTAAACAAGCTTTATTACATTGAGCATTAATTATAATTAATAATTTTAATAATCGTTAATTGCAATAATTATTAATGCTTTCATTAAATATCAACGTCTAAAAAGTCGTAAAAAATAATTAAAAATTTATTATACGTAAATAGATACCACTACTTTACTAGATAATTCACAACAACAGGGTAGTAAGATGACAAAGCAAACTGTGATAATTTTATATTGTTTTTGTTTTTTCTTTGGGATGTTTATTAACGCTCCTACTTGAAAACATGAAATTCTCATTGAGTTGAAGCTAACAAACATTTCTAGAAATTCTAAAAGGTCGTCCCTTATAGCCCAGAATGAAATTCGGATAGGTACAAGCCTAAAGCAAATTATTTGTCACAATTTTTTAAAAAAAAATTTTGAAGTTTAGCACTTTACTTTAATAAAAAATTTATATTTTTTAAACATTTTTGTAATTTTCTACTAATTTCGATTAATCGATTAATCATTTAAAACATTTTAAATTATTCGAACAATTTTTGAGAAAAATTGTTCGATTAATCGAGTAACGATTAATTATATTACAACCGAATTTATTGGCAATCGAATGCTTCAGTTGTGGGAACAGAATTTTTTAGTTGTGACTACGGAATTATTGTTGAGGCAATAAAAATTCTGTTGCCATTATCAAATTACTATTTATTAAATATACTGATGTTCTCCCAACTGAAAAACTCGGTAACCACAACCGAATCATTGGACTGGCAATAAATTCGATTGTAAGCACGAATTTGTTTTCGCTGTAGGTGAAAAAATACATATTATTGTAAACCAGAGCTTTAAAGAATTAATTCCTTTTTGGAATGAATTCCCAAAAATTTAATTCAATTCTTTAATTGAAGGAATGAATTCATCAATAAGACATAAGCAGGAATTAATTCCTGTGAATGAATTCAAAGAATTCAAATTTATAGAATGAATTCCCTGACCAAAGCGTAAAGAATTAAAATTAAATAATTCATTCACTAAAGAATTCATTCACTAAAGAATTCATTCAACACTATTTAATTCAATTTGAAGTCAAGGAATTCATTCAATTCTAGTAATTCAACTTTTGGCTAAGGAATTCATTTAACTGTGCACTTAATTCAACTTTTGATCAAAGAATTCATTCAATTCTAGTTAATTCAACTTTTGGACAAGAAATTCATTCAATTCTAGTTAATTCAACTTTTGGTCAAGGAATTCATTCAAGTTCAAGTTTTGGTCAAGGAATTCATTCAATTCTAGTTAATTCAACTTTTAGTCAAGGAATTCATTTAATTCTAGTTAATTCAACTTTTAGTCAATGAATTAAATTTTTTTCGTTTAATTCCCTAGGAATTAATTTTTTTTGTTTAATTCCCTAGGAATTAAATTTTTTTGTTGAATTCCCTGGGAATTGAAAACTTAATTCAGGGAATTAAACGAAAAAAAGTTAATTCCTAGGGAATTAAACGAAAAAATTTAATTCCTTAGGGAATTAAACGAAATAAATTTAATTCCTTGACTAAAAGTTGAATTAACTAGAATTGAATGAATTCCTTGACTAAAAGTTGAATTAACTAGAATTGAATGAATTCCTTGACCAAAAGTTGAATGAACTCGAATTGAATGAATTCCTTTCCCAAAAGTTGAATTAACTAGAATTGAATGAATTCCTTGTTGAATGAATTCATAAAATTTTATAAAGGCATTAGAAAAAAATGAATGAATTCCTTTAATATAAATCGAAATTAATATAAATCGAGTAAAAAGGTTAAAGTCGGGCATGCCGACTATACAATACCCTAGACCACTCTGGTGTATTGTTTGGATCAGAAATTCGAATGGGTTAAAATGGGGCTTGTGCCAAAATTTTCTATAATGTGAGTCAGCGCACCAAATTTCATTAAAATATCTTAATATTTGCGACCTGCAGTTTGTAACCAAGTCAATTTTGGGGGGGACCCTTATATAGGCACTGGTTCTTAACATGGACCGATGTTCACCAAAATCAATAGGCTTCGTCCTTGGGCCAACATAGGTCTATGTACCAAATTTCATCGAAATATCTTAATATTTGCGACCTGCAACGTATAAACAATATAATTTTGGTAGGACCCTTATATGGGCACTAGGTCTAAACATGGACCGATGTTCACCAAAATCAATAGGCTGCGTTATTGGGCCAACATAGGTCTGTGTATCAAATTTCATCAAAATATCTTAATATTTGCGACCTGCAGCGTATAAACAGTATAATTTTGGTAGGACCCTTATACGGGCACTAGGTCTAAACATGGACCGATGTTAACCAAAATCAATAGGCTGCATTATTGGGCCAATATAGGTGTGTGTACCAAATTTCATCAAAATATCTTAATATTTACGACCTGCAGCGTATAAACAGTATAATTTTGGTAGGACCATTATATGGGCACTAGGTCTAAACATGGACCGATGTTCACCAAAATCAAACTTGTTCGTCCTTGGGCCAACATAGGTCTGCGTACCAAATTTCATCAAAATATCTTAATATTTGCGACCTGTAGAGTGCGCACAAGATTGCATGGACAGACAGACAGACGGACGGACGGACGGACGGACAGACGGACATCGTTAAATCGAAATAAAAAAAAATTCTGAGCCGATCGGTATACTATAAGGTGGGTCTACGACCAATATTTTTTGGTGTTACAAACATCAGCACAAACTTATAATACCCTGACCACATAGTGGTGTAGGGTATAAAAAGGAATTCATTCAATTCCTTAAGTTTGGTCAGGGAATTCATTCCCAAAATATAAATTCAGTTCAAAAAAAGGGAAAAAAAGGGAATTAGGGAATTAATTTTTCGAAGCTCTGTTGTAAACCAATATTGTTAATTTGACTTTATTTAAAAATTTTCGATTATCAAGTAATTTTCTTAAACCAATCTGTATATACTTATGTCTTGAAAAAAACCGATCGATTTCAGTCTATTCCATATCAGTTATGAGTTTATCACACAAAAGAATTTACAACGGAAATCTACAATGGGAATCTATGTACAAGAAAAAAAATTTGTTGTCCTAATCGAATTTGATTCTAACCGAATCGTTCGGTTGGTGGAATTGTAAATTCGGTTGTTACAGCCGGAATTCAGTTGACGTAACTCCAGGCATTGTATGAACAAATTATGTTTGTGTCCAATTTTAAAGCGAGTAGGGATACGAATAAGGCAAATTTCTGGGCACCTGTTCCACTATCCAATGCGTCCATTTCCATCCTAAATTAAAAAAGTGCAATAACTCTGTTATATAAATCTTTCCTTGGCTAAAAAAAAAATAATTATAATTTTATATATTAAATTTCTTTATAAAACAACTTAATGATTTTCCAATTCACTGAATATTTTTTTGTTATTATTATAAAATATGTTAAATATAAATTTTTCAAACACTTTTTTATAATAAAATTCATATCTAATGATAAAAAAATATTACCATAAAAAATACATAAATATTTTTAAATGGTAAAACAAATGAAAAATAACACTTTGTATACAACAATGTTTATATAATGTTCATAAAATATTTAAAACATTAATATTTCAATAACAAGCTTAGGATACAGTCAAAGAAAAAAAAAAGGCTTATTAAATTTATGAAATAGTTACTCGTACATTGAATAAAAATCTATCGAGAATTGTTATATTAATAAAATTTGCATAAATATAATAAAAAAAATTTTGTAAAATTATATGAATTAAGTCTCAGTACTTCTTTGTCAGCTCATAAAAAAGAAATTCTTCAATATATTTGTTTATCCCGAAAACTAAGAGAGATTGGGCAAAATTTGACATTTTTTAGTCTAGTGGAATAAGTAGGCGTTTAGCACAAAACGTTTGCTTGTCAAACATCTATAACTAAACCTAAAAAGCTTAAATATTACACTAGTAGAAAAAAGTCTGTAAAAAATTTAGTTAAAACCACTAAATATTACACAATAAAAAAAAAGAAATGCCGAAGCAGTAGAAAAAGCACAACAATTGATGATCTAGATGTACTTCTTTTTTAACATAAACACTAGTGATTTTAACATTGAGTTGTCATAGGAGAGGAGTACTCCCACTTCAACATTTTTTTTAGTACTTTTTGAACGAGTGCAAAGGAAGCTCTTTTTCACCAATTAAAAGTTAAAAAAAAAAAATTATTCGCAAAAAAATTATATATTTTTTTATTTTACAAAAGTTTTTTTATTGCCGCCACCGGTTATCGAACTTGCGACCTCACGATTGCTAGTCTAGCGCTCTACCGCTGAGCTATTATTTGATATGAAAGTTGAGTGTCATAAAAGCACCACCAAATACACTAACGGCTACTTGTGAAGCAGTGAAAGAAGTTGTTTGTAAAGCATTACTTCCAATTTTTTTTTGCTGGGTCGCTATGGATCTTCTAAATTAAAATCCAGTCAGAATAAAATATTTACAAGAATTGAAGAGAAAGATCTAGGCTTTCAGAAACTTTGCCTCGATGCCACCCTGTTTTATCACAGGGTGTGCTACAGGGTGTCAAAGTTGACAATTTTGGTTATACAATAGCTTTATGGTCGTACAGCTTTTACAAATGTGAACCGATTTTGCTGATTTTAGACTTTTTGTAATCTAGGTTACAAGATAACTTCAAGTAACTTCAATATTTTTAAAAATTTAAAAAAAAAATTTAATTTAAAAAAATTAATTATAAATATTAAAAAAAAATTAATAGAATAAAAAAATTAAAAAAAAAAAAAATAAAAAAATATTGGTCCCGCCGGGAATCGAACCCGGGACCCTCTGTTTGGAAATGCCAAGTGATACCAAGATCACTTTTTACGATCACTTTTAGAACAATTACTCTTCAGAAGCAATACTTAAGTGATTTTTTGGATGTGGTTCAGAAGTAATTCTAAAAAAGCTGTAAAAATGTAATAACGGATACTTGGGAAGCAATGAAAGAAGTGATTTTTTAAAGTTGTTCAGAATAACTTCTAAAAAAGCAATAAAAATACACTAACGGTTACTTGTGAAGCATTAAGAGAAGTAGTTTGTAAAGCACTACTTGTAATTTTTTTTGCTGGGATGTTATACCCTAGTTTCATTTCCAAGATCTATAGTTATTCAGATGTAAATTTTTGTCTCTCTTGCATTATGTTAACCTGGTCCCCGGTATGGACAAAGATTGAATATTTTTTTTTTTTTTATAAATTTACAATACTCTAATTTTGAATTTTTTAAAATTTTGTTAAACAAAATATAAAAAAAAGTGGTCAACGCACAGTGTTTTTTTTAATACACCTAAGAGAATAATTCTCCTGAAAATTACAATTATCCCTCTTTTAAATTAGTAGTGACGTCGTTTTAAATTTTAAAATTTTAGAGAAAAGTGTGATTTCGGCCAATAATTTAGATGATAGTATTAATTTAGCCAGCTAAATTACACTATGCGACAGTCAAAATCGGGATGGGATGAAACCAACGGGAAATGTTATATCGGTCAAAAACAAGTTATACGTGTCCCGGCGTTTCGCTGGGTCACCCCTAGGAATCGAGATATATCTTTTTTTACATAACTCAAGAACCAAGTCCGATTTTGCTCAAACAATTTTAAAAAAATTAAAAATTACAATTCCTTTAATCTGTTCATATAACGTTTTTCTATATACTCAACAGTTTTGCCGGTAAAAATAAATGTATGAAGAAAAAAAAGTTATACGGGACACGTATAACTTCTTTTTTACCGATATAACTTTCCCCGGTAGTTTGAACCCTTCCCGATCACTGACCCCTACCATTTGTCTCACAGTGTTATTGGCCAAAATCGCACTTTTCTTTAAAATTTTCAGCCCTCTGCACAGGCTATGACTCGTAGCATCACATTTTAACGAGATACACCGCGGTCGGCATACCGATGAATGTGGCTAATTGACTAATTTTAAAGGTCTGGGATTTATGCAATATACTTTTTTTTTAGCTGAATATTTGTTATAGAAAGCCTCATATACATATTTTTTGTTAAATAAATATAATTTGTTTTTTTATATAATTCTTTTATATTTACAGAAAAAACACAAAACAAATACTATAATAAAAAAGATGTCCAGAATGATGATGATAATGATATAACTAGAAAAAATACATATTTAAATACAATTGGTAAAAAATTAATAAATATACAACAATTTATATGAAAAAGTAAATAAACAAATAAATAAAAAAACACGATGTATTTAAAAATGATATAACAAACAGCGTTCATGTAAATAAATAATTTTTATGTGAAAAAAAAAGTATTGACAAACAAATGTAAAATGTAAATATAAATATTTAACAGTGAAAAACATTTAGAATAATATTTTTTAAAATAAATTACGTCATGTCGTTTGAATTTTTAAATAAATCGTATAACACAACATCAAATGTGACACATAGTAGTTGTTGTTTAACGGCAACAACAGCAACAACAACAACAAGTACAGGAATAAGTTTATGTCAAACACCACTGCGGAGAAAAGTAAGAAAAACCTCGAGGCGAAAGAGAAAACGTAAACGTAATGGATGTTCTGATAGTGATAATAAGATTGTAAATATGGACAATATTAATACAACAAAAACAACAACAACAAGAGGATTATGTAATAAATGTAATATAAATGTAAATAATACTAGGAAAATAAAGTTATATTCTTATACAAATAATAATAATAATAATAATCAAAATAATAGAAAATATAATGGCAACAGTAGTACTAGTAGTTGTAATAGAAAATGTTGTAAATTAAGTAAATGTAGTAGCAACACAAAGATAAGCTTAATAATAAAAAACATTGTGAATTTGTTATTACCAACAATAACAACAACGACAGCAACAAAACCATTGAAAACAACAACCAAATTAGTTAAAGCAACAGCATCGCCCAATATAGAAAATATGAAACAAACAGAACACAATTTACAAAAAGTTCAATTACATTTAAAAGAACAACAGCAACATCAACCTAAAAATATGCAACAACAGTGCAACTATTTACAAACTATAGGGAAATGTAAAATAAAACAACAACATCAACAAACAACACAACAACTACTACCAGCCCTAACAGAATCAACACAACTAACGGTGCCCGTAGCATCATCATCATCATCAACGTCATTATCATCACCATCATCGTCATCTGCAGCAGCAACCTCCTCAATAACAACAGCAACAACATCATACTATGATTCTATACTAACATCAACAACATCTACCAACATTGCTCCAATATTACCCAAGTGCAAGACAGTAGTTACATCCTCCACATGGTATACTTTAATATGGCCTTTTTCTTCTACTCCTGCTCCTTCATGCTATCGCCGTCATCGTCATCGTTGTAGTAGTGGTAGTGGCAGTCGCATTACAACAACTGCTGCTCACTTGCTGAATGAATTGTATAGCATGATATTTATGACTCTGCTGGTGCTTAGCATATGCCACAATAACGGTAAGTTGTTTTGTGCAACCAAAAATAAAAATAAATTTAAAAAAAAGTATTAGTTATATAAAAACAAATAAACGTTCTTGCATCACGACCATTTATTCCATATAAGTACAGTGTTGATAGTTTCAATAGCTCCCTTAATAAACTACAATATATTTACCAACAAACAGTATTGATTAAAAGACTAGATCTATTTTAACCTCACTTAACAGTAAACAAAAACAATTTGTTACTTTAACAAAATTTATTCCTGTTTTTTGGTTTAAAATAAAATTTGTTGATTTTAACACTTTTTTTTTGTTAAATTTAACAAATCTAAATTGAAGTAAAAAATTTGTAAAACTACAGTTTTATCTGTAATTATGCTGAGTCGTAGAATTTATCCAAATTTAGGATCTCGGGACCCTCCCCGAGCCTAGTCCATATCATGTGAGGGCATATAAGGGCAGTCCAATGAAGCAAACATTTTGGCCGTTTTTAGAAATCGGGAAACTTGGGATACATTGTTAGCGCCATCTACCGGGTAATGACAGTAACATGAAAATATTATATTTTAACAATAAATTTTGTAAAATTTAACGAATGGGTTCTTAAAAATTAGTTTTAAATAATTTTGAAAATTAACACTCAAAATCAGTTAAGGTACTGAGGATTTTTGGTATAGTGCTAGAAGAAGATAACTAAAATCTCTGCTTAAATTAGTGTTTCAACTAAAAATTTGTTAAAAATTTGTCAAATCACGTATTAGTTTAAGTGTATGTATAGTTGATCTTTTTTATACCCTACACCACTATGTGGTCAGGGTATTATAAGTTTGTGCTGATGTTTGTAACACCAAAAAATATTGGTCGTAGACCCACCTTATAGTATACCGATCGGTTCAGAATTTTTTTTTTATTTCGATTTAACGATGTCCGTCTGTCCGTCCGTCCGTCCGTCCGTCCGTCTGTCTGTCTGTCTGTCCATGCAATCTTGTGCGCACTCTACAGGTCGCAACTATTAAGATATTTTGATGAAATTTGGTACGCAGACCTATGTTGGGCCAAGGACGAACAAGTTTGATTTTGGTGAACATCGGTCCATGTTTAGACCTAGTGCCCATATAAGGGTCCTACCAAAATTATACTGTTTATACGCTGCAGGTCGTAAATATTAAGATATTTTGATGAAATTTGGTACACAGACCTACATTGGCCCAATAACGCAGCGTGTTGATTTTGGTGAATATCGGTCCATGTTTAGACCTAGTGCCCATATAAGGGTCCTACCAAAATTATACTGTTTATACGCTGCAGGTCGCAAATATTAAGATATTTTGATGAAATTTGGTACACAGACCTATGTTGGCCCAATAACGCAGCCTGTTGATTTTGGTGAACATCGGTCCATGTTTAGACCTAGTGCCCATATAAGGGTCCCACCAAAATTGGCTTGGTTACAAACTGCAGGTCGCAAATATTAAGATATTTTTATAAAATTTGGTACATAGACCTATGTTGGCCCAAGGACGAAGCCTATTGATTTTGGTGAACATCGGTCCATGTTTAGAACTAGTGCCCATATAAGGGTCCCCCCAAAATTGGCTTGGTTACAAACTGCAGGTCGCAAATATTAAGATATTTTAATGAAATTTGGTGCGCTGACTCACATTATAGAAAATTTTGACACGAGCCCCATTTTAACCCATTCGAATTTCGGATCCAAACATTAGTTGGCTTTTACCCAGACTGGTGTAGGGTATTGTATAGTCGGCATGCCCGACTTTAACCTTTTTACTCGTTTAATTGATAAATGAATGTTTTTCGTTCGATTCGAAATCACATACACTCACAATATTTTATCGTTAAAAAAAAAACCTAAATTACATATTAAATTAATTGAAAACACAATTAAAAAAAGGACTACCGATTTTTCATCATATTCAAACTATTTTGCTATTTATTTTCAAACATTGTTTAAACAATCCATAAAAGAAATAAAAATAATTGAAAAGTCTGTTAAAACAATCATCAATTTTTAACTGACTAAACGTAAAAAAACGATTTTGTGGTTTGTTGTTTCATATTTGAAAGTTTTTTTTTTTTGTTTGGATTTTCAAATCACTCACACACAACACACACGTTCATATTTTATTACCCTACACCACTATGTGGTCAGGGTATTATAAGTTTGTGCTGATGTTTGTAACACCAAAACATATTGGTCCTAGACCCACCTTATAGTATACCGATCGGCTCAGAATTTTTTTTTATTTCGATTTAACGATGTCCGTCCGTCTGTCTGTCTGTCTGTATGTCTGTCTGTCCATGCATTCTTGTGCGCACTCTACAGGTCGGAAATATTAAGATGTTTTGATGAAACTTGGTACCCCGACTTATGTCGGCCCAAGGACGATGCCTATTGATTTTGGTTAACACCGGTCCATGTTTAGACCTAGTGCCCATATAAGGTCCCCCCAAAATTGGCTGGGTTCAAACTGCAGGTCGCAAATATTAAGATATTTTAATGAAATTTGGTTCGCTAACTCACATTATAGAATATTTTGACACAAGTCCCATTTTAACCCATTCGAATTTCGGATCCAAACATTAGTTGGCTTTTACCCAGACTGGTGTAGGGTATTGTATAGTCGGCATGCCCGGCTTTAACCTTTTTACTCGTTGTTTGCTACGATTGTGTGTATGAGTTAAGAATTTCTTGTAATTTGATTTAAAATAATTTTGTATATAAACCATACATGGGACTAATTAATTAGGTGGACTAATTAATTGATGATTTCATTACCATTGCATTGATATCAATTGTAATAAAATTATTTTCATTACCATTTTTTTAATTAATGGTAATGATTCTAAAATTTAATTTCATTGATTAATGACAATGATTTTAAATTTCATTACCATTGATACTGAATAAATTAAAAAAAATAATTGCCATTGACAGAAAAAGTAAAAATGGAGTAAAACTGGCTGAAATCGAAGATGAAATATGGTCATTCAGGCTCATGATCATTTGAAATTAAATATTACTTTCCATTCCATTGTTATTTTTATCCAGGTAAAATTTAACGTATTGGAATGTATCCTCCTTAAAAAATTATGTTTTATAACTTCCCCGGCCAAACTCTTCGTTTTCATTTGCCTGAATTTTTTTGTACACAAATGGTTTTTGATCAATTGTAATTAGTTTTTTTATACATTAGTGTAATTTCATTACCATTAGTAATGATTTTTCTAATGAAAAATATTTCATTAACATTAAATGGTAATGAAATTTTTTCATTGTCATTATTATGGACTAATGGTAATGAAATTTAAATGGTAATGAAAAATTCCCATGTATGATATAAACAAACCATTTTAACAAAAAAAAAAAACCAAAAATATTTGAATTTTTTGTTTTAAAACAGAAAACAACGAAATTATTTAGATTATTTTTTCTAAAAATAAAAATCTTAAAATAGAATATTTGACTGAAAATATCAACTCCTACAGACGATACATATTTTTTAGTAGTTTGTTTTTTATTGATTGATAAAAAAAGTTAAACAATATGTTTCAATGTATTTTAATTTATTCTTTAATTGAAAACAAACTTTGCCTATTACTTTTCAAATAAACCTCAATCGGTTATGGAAAATATATTGTGAGTGTATTATCAAGTTTTTCTTTTAAATTATTTTCAAATTAAAGAAAGATGATAAAATTTTTACAAGTAAGAATAAGAATTGAAAAAATTCGATAAGACCACCAGGATAGAATACGTATTTTCGGGTCCCGCTACAGACCCATCCTCAGTATCCTATGCCTACATATATTCATTGAAATTAATTTGAATTTCTCATTCAAATAAAGGCAATTAGGCCTTTGCGTACCTTTGCGGGAGAAGAGAAATATTCGGAAAACTGTTATAAATAAAATATTTTTATTGTTTTGTCGGCAACTAAAGCTGTATTTTCACGAATTTAAATTTTATCAATTTGTTTAAAAGAACTTAAGGTTAAAATTTTATTAATTTCGTGGACTACGAAATGGGACTTTACACGGTGAAAATCGACACAAAAACAAAAAATTCTTTAAAGTAATATTTAACGGAGAAACTGTTCATTACAATTAACAACATTTTACTGAGAACCCAGAAATTATTACTCGTAAAAAAATCTAAAATAGGATTAATTTTAAAGATCTGAAATTTGGAGTCATAAATGAAACATAACAGATTCGTGTTTATGAGTGTATTATATAATTATTTATTTTTAAAATTTTTTTAAATACTTATAAATGATTTGAGAATTAATCATAAACAACTCATAATGGCTCATAAAATTCTAAATTTTCCAATAATGCTCATAATTGTCAGTCTTTGACCAGTCATAACATGACGTCCCTAGTAAAAATGATTTTTATATATTCATATATGATTTTTATGCAATCCTTTATGATTTTATACAATTATAACTTGTCGAGTATTGTGAAACATATATTTTTATATGATTATATCAAAAGATATTTAATTATATAAAATTATATTAACCAGATCCACCATTTTTCGGATCAAATAATATATTTTTTATATAATTATATTAACCCATACATGATTTGATCCGGAAAATGGTGGATCTGGTTAATATAATTTCATATAATTAAATATCTTTTGGTATAATCATATAAAAATATATGTTTCACAATACTCGACAAGTTATAATTGTATAAAATCATAAATGATTATATAAAAATCATATCTGATTATATAAAAATCATTTTTACTAGGGATGTTATATTTGTTTTCAACTTAGCATAAGTAGACCATTGTCAATAATTAACCCATCAAGGCAAATGACACTGACGATGGCTTTGTAGCGAAGGCCGAAAATACGTAATCTGTCCTGCTGGCCTTATCGAATTCTTTAAAATTTTTTTTTCTTTATAATTTACTTGTAAAAATTGTATTATATTTCTTTAGTTTGAAAAATAATTTAAACAGAAAGAGATATTAATATATCGTCGACCGGCCTGCAAAATGTCACATGTGATACAGCTGAAGAGTTGTTGAAAAAATTATCACATAAAGATTAATATAATGAATGTTTTTCGTTCGATTTTAGATCATATATCGTCGACCGGCCTACAAAATGTCACACGTGTTTTTTAATAGATTTTCAGGAGAATGAAAAAACTTTTACAAAATCTACTTTTAAGATATTTTATTGGCATCATATGCCTTAATGATGATTTTACTAAATGAAGTCGGGAATCATTAAGGCATATGATGCCAATAATATATCTTAAAAGTAGATTTTGTAACAGTTTTTTCATTCTCCTGAAAATCTATTAAAAAACACGTGTGACATTTTGCAGTCCGGTCGACGATATATGATCTAAAATCTTATTTGCTAATGCAGTATAAGGTGTTCTTTAACCTGTTCTGTGTATTTCTTACTGTGATTATGTGTTTTGATATATTTTTTGGTAGTTCTAGCCCCAACCCTCGAATTTTCAGAAACTTTTATTATTTAAATGATCACTACTGTACACTGTATTTTGGCATAAATGCATAACCTCCTTATATTATGAAATTGTAATAAAAGGAAGGGATACAATTTTTTTCCTTGTTGCAAGTTGCGGTTATGTGTGTGTTAGTATTATGTTTTCACATACACACCTCTAAAGTCAAGTTTTCCCAAATATGCAATACAGTACGTATGTGGGAATCAGTGGGTGTGTGTTAAAATTTACACTCAAATGTGAAAAAAAAAATATATAAATGTGGCTAACAATGAATAATGTATGGGAAATTCCCCATATGAAAAACTATGGTTTCAAAAAAGTTATGTAGTTTCTGTCATTTATTCTGACCTAAACTTTTGTTATACCCTTCACCATATGGATATATATCAGTTTGACTTTTGGGTTGTAACATGTCGAAATATATTTCTAGGATCACATAAACGGACCGCTTCTTAAGGAAGGACGGACTTTGTCGAAATGGTAATTATGAAAACAGTAGCGGTGTTGTTCATTTTTTGCAAAACTAATGGACATGTTCCCTAGTAGTTTCAAAATAAATATTAACCAAATCGGTTTAGCGGCAAAAAAGTTGTAAGTGAAAATGAGAAAGTGCTTATCAATTTTTTTAATAAATTGCCATATTTTATTGGTATATTAGGTCACTAGACCGTACCACCTTACAGGCAAAAAAGTGCGGAGGGTTCCAGTATAAATTATTTTTGCAAGGAGGTTTCAAAAAAAAATTTTTTTGTTTTATTTGCCAAACGTAGGGGCGGCATTTTACATTTTTCGTTATATCTTTGGCATTTACAGTCGGATCTTAAAGTATGATACATCGATGTTTTTCTCTCGAGGGGACCAGTGTTTTACTTTTAGGGCCATTGACCTCAAGTATCCTGTTCTAGTAGTTACCCACTAGATCTCAGTTGCTACCACCCTAATGTCAAAAAATTAAAGCTCGCAAAAAATCATTAAACTTTTGCTAAGGAAGTTTTTCGATAAACCCAGTAGAAATTTTTTATATTTTGGTTGTCGAACGTATTTTATGGATTTTACCTTTATAGCAAAACACTGGTCTCCTCGAGGCAAAAAAATCGATATATCAGACTTTAAAATACGGCTTTAAATGGCGAAGCTATAACGAAAAATTGAAAAAGGCGACCCCTAAGTTCAGCAAAAAAAAAAAAAAATTTTTTTTTGAAATTGCCTTGCAAAAATACTTCATATTGGAGGGTGTACGTCGTACTTTTTTTTTTGCGGTACGGTCTATTGCTCGCGGTCTTATCATTAATTTTTTTCTTTTATTTGTAGCAAAACACTAGGAAGGGTATAAAAAATTCGTTAGAACCGGATTTTATGCATTTATTTGTTTTATACAAAGAAATCTTTTATTCTAATATCAGATTTTTATATATACACTCAAAATTTTATGTATGTACTTAAAATAATACGCCTGTAATTTAACGGAATTATTTTTAATTTTTAGCTTAAATATAAATTTGTAGATAGTTGTAGTTTAACCAACGAGTATACGAGTAGATTATCAAGACCAAAAGTATTAAGTTTTATGGTAAAATCCTTTTTTTTTTGTTTTTTATTTTTTTTTGTTTTTATAAAGAGAAGCAACATTCTGGAAATTCTTCCTATTAATTAACTAACGGGTTGCTTCTTTTGGAAGGGGGATAGAGAAGAAGTGAAAGGTGATGACAGATGAAGGGCTTCAAATATGGCAACACTTTAATTATGCGAGATGTTGAATTTTAGAACAGTTGTTGCGCGCCATCTGATGGCGAGTTGGCGAACTTTGTTGAAGCTTTTTAAGTTCATAGCCCTGTTATATTGTTTTACTTCGGTGGGGTTAAGTGCTATGGGAACACCGAAGGAGGACGCTGCAATATGTATGAGGGATAGAAAAAACTCATACATATTACTATTTTTTATAAATTGATGTTGCCTTGGTTGGGGCTCGAACCCGCAACCTCACGTGTAACAGCCCAACGCGCTAACCATTACACCACAGCGCCCTTAATCTTAATAAATATTAAAAATTTTTACAATAAATAGTAAAAATAAAATTAAAAAAAAAAAAAAATAAACCCATTAACTGCGATTTAACTTCTTGAAATGTCAGACAGAGCCAGTGAGAGAGCGGCTAACAGTAATTAGGCGACTAGAATAGATCCTGGTTTAACTTAACAGATATTCATAAAAAGTCGTTCTCTAATGATTTCCTCAAGCAACAATGAAATCCGGATAAGTACAAGCCAGCAGAAAAATATTTTTCAAAATTTTTTAAATGAGTTTTTAAATTTTCAAATTTTGAATAATAAAAAGAATATATTTTTTAAAACTTTTTTGGAATTGTTTACCGATTTCGATTAATGGTATTAAATTACACGAATTATTCGTTATTCAATATATGGAGATTTTATATTATTCTAAAGATTTTTAAGCAATATTGTTTCATTAATCAAAACGACGGTCGAACGGTGTAATATCCCAGTTAAAAGATAAAATCCAAAGATCTGGTTGCAGAACACCATGTACTAGATTAGCATAAATTCAAATTCATGTTCTAAAATCGGTGCATTTTGTACAGGGTTTGACCTATTAGCGTAGGTTAAGAACTTTTCTACAATAGAATTAAAGATTTTAAAAAATTTGGCTGATTATATATTTTCAAATTTTCTGTTTTGGTATAATTCCCATATTTCTTCAATACACGTCAATGTGTTTACATGCATGTCTACATTTTATTTGCTATCATTTTCCAAAACATGAAAATATTTATGAAATATGTTTATAAGTGGTTTCTGTGTTAAAAAAATATTTTATTACTCATATTGCTTTCAATTTATCGTATTTTTTGTTATGGTTTATTTTAAACTGCATATATATTTTTTTAAATTTTACGCACAGCTACAGTAGCGGACTAAAGTAAATGTATCCACTTCAACATTTTTCGAAATTTGTTATAATTTTTATTTTATTATAAAAATATAAATGATTTTTTTTAAAGCATAAAACTAAAACATTTTTCTTCAATAAAAACCTAAATAGAGTAGACTATATCATTAAGAAGTTAATGAAAAAAATAATTGCAAATTGTGACCGCTTTTATCCAGTATTGTTCATATTTGAAATTTTCGGCAAGTTCTTTCTTTAATATTTTGTCGAAAGTCCTTTGTTCTTTAAAACAGATTTTATGCGAGAAGGAATGCTTTCCACGAGATTTTTAATAGTTTGAGTTGGAATATTAGCCCATTCCGCTGAAACTCCTGACCAAATATCATCTAAGTTGGTCGGTGCTCGTTCGCATTGGGAGAGTCTTCTTTTGACAATTGCCCACCAATTCTCGATGGGATTCAAATCGGGGCTCTGACCTGGCCACTTCAAAAACTGGAAAAACTACACTTGAATATCACAAATTGAACAAAAGTTATTAATACAGATTTAAAAATATTCAAATATGTATCCACTTTAGTCCACTACTGTATATATATATATATGTGACCTTCTCCGAGAAAAGGGACCTAGTGTGTGAAAATGAAGTTTTGAGAAGAACGCATTTAAAGTTTCATAACGCATTATCACTTTGAACACACCTTCAGTTGCGAGATGCGATTTGGCAATCGCGTGTGTTATCACCATCTTACTCAGAAATCTAACTAATTTCATCTTATTCTACACCCTTTTAGGTACCACTCTTAAGTCCAAACCCGTTTTTTGACACACTAGGTCCCTTTTCTCGGAGAAGGTCACATATATTAAGGCGGGTCGATTTGTAGGGAGGCAAAAAAATCGCTCACGTGACAAAGAAAATCGTATTCTAAGGATCAAAATAAGAAAATTTGCCCAAGGAACCATACCTCTAAAACGAATTATGAATCCCCGACTTTCGACCCGTAAGGTCAAATTTTGAAAAATCCCAATCGAGTCCAAATGTATGACCGACCCCCTCTAACTTTGGAGGACCGACCCATCCATGCCAGTGGCACACCCCCTGGAACTAGGGTTGCCACATCGCAAAAGTCTAATAACTTGACACTTCGCAAAAAATAACTTGATTAAAAAAAAAACTTGACAATAAAATACACTCGCCATTTTATTGAGATTCATAAAAAATTTTCGGTTTTTTTTGAATTTTTGGGGACAAACTCGATAGTGCTACCAGCCATTGAAGTTTGGACATATGGGTTAAATGGACCAAATAAAAACAAACACGTAAAATTACAAATCTGACGAAATTGATTAGTGTTTTATTTTCTTTTTTGTAGCATTTATTCCTGTATAATAAGAAGATAAAGATGAAGTCTGCAAGAAGTCGTTGAAATTTTCAAACTTTAGGCCAAAAAAATATATAAACTTTCCATAGTTTTCGAATCGTAAATTTGAAATTTTAACATATTTTTTTCTGAAACATAAAAAACAAAAACTTTTTTTCATAAATTTATTAAATGGATGATATATAATCAAAATAAAATAGCACTTAAGGTTTTTCTTGTCCCAGCGAAATTATTGTCTACTGATTTTTAAGGAAAACCGTCTTTCGTAAATCTCTACTCACGCTCTCACAATCAAAGATATACCTTAAGCGCCATATTATTTAGATAATATATCATCAATAGGGCAAGGAATTCCATGCAAATGCATGTTTTTTGTCGATAGTCCAAAACTAATATGGACTAAATATTTATCCGAATCATCAAATTTAGAACAAAATGGCATCGATTTGTAGTTGCATATTTTTGCATATTTACTTAATGTTGGTCAAAAACATACAAATCTGTGTTGTGGTTCAGAGGTAAATACATACCATGACTTTTGCGAAGAATGGTACGATGGTACTTTTGCGAAGAAAATTTTTGCATATTATAAATGCAGGGTCCGGCACTAACGTTTTTTTTCAACTAGTGCTTATTTCGTGAATGGTAACACTTAGCTCATGTCTGATTTGACAGATAATTAGTTTTATCCTTCCGCTGAACGAATATGGTTGTGTGTAGTTGGTCCAGAGGCATAATTGGGCCATTTTTCTTCGAAAATGAGCAAGGAGTGGCCGTTACAGTCAATGGCGATCATTATCGGGCCATGTTGAACGAATTTTTGTTCACAAAAATTGAAGAGGAGGATATTGGCAACATTTGGTTTCAACAGGACGGCGCTACGTGCCACACAGCCGAAGCTGCACTCGATGTTTTGCGCCCTGTTTTTGAAGATCGCATTATCAGCCGCAGAGCTGATGTCGTTTGGCCACCTCGGAGCTGAGATTTTACACCGTTGGACTATTATTTGTGGGGTGCCGTCAAAGATAAGTGTTACGCCGACAAGCCAGAGACAATTGACGCTTTATAGGACAATATTCGTGAAGCCATTGGTGAAATACAGCTGCACACAATCGATAATATGCTTAAAAATTGGGCGTATCGTGTAGGCTACGGCATGGCCAGCCGAGGCAGCCATATGAATGAAATTATTTTCCATTATTAACCGGAAGGATTGTACTTTCAAATAAAAAAAGAAATTTGAGAAAATATTCAGTAGTAAAAAAGTTATTTGGCGGACCCTGTACAATTTTTTTTTTCACAAAATTAAATAATTTTAATCAAGTTAAATTTATTTTTTTTTAAATGCTTAAAAAAATTACAAAAATTTAATTTAACTTGACAAAATAAATTTGACCTTGGCACTTGACAAGACCTAAATTAACTTGACAATCAAGGCCATTCAAGGCCATGTGGCAACCCTACCTGGAACCCCCTGGGTCAAAAAATCACCGTTTTTGTCACTTTACATGAAAAAATGTTTGTATGGGGAACCCCCAGGGGGTTCCAGGGGGTGTACCACTGGAATGGGTGGGTCGGTCTTCCAAAGTTAGTGGGGGTCGGTCACACCTTTGAACTCGATTGGGGCACTCTAAATGGGTCAAAGTGGGATTTTTCAAAATTTGGGACATCAAAAGTCGGGGATTTAGAATTCGTTTTAGAGGTATGGTTCCTCGGGCAAAGTTTCTTATTTTGATCCCTAGAATACGATTTTCCCTGTCACTTGGGCGATTTTCCAATCGACCCGCCCTAATATATATGTATATTAGGCTGTCCCTTATAATACGATTTGTTGATTTTCAGTCACTACACCCCCCAGTCATTGAAGAAACATCCTAGTTGACATATATTGAAACTACCTTTTTATTTAACACACATTTTTGAGACAAACGCAAAAAAAGAGTTCGACAGCATAGCCATCTCACCCACGTAAGGCCTTGCTGATAGTGTGGCTAATTCATAGTTTTTCTTTCCTATTCAGCTTTCTGTTATTGCTTTTACTCTCAGAAGCGATCAAATTGATATTATATATTTAAGTAATTGATATTTTTTGCAAATCTATACAAAATTCTGTGAAAACAGGCCAATGCTGTAAAATTTTTGACAAAATAATCAATTTGGATAAAATGTCCTGGAAAGGAGTCTCTCCCCACACAAAACCCGAATTATTATTTTTTTTTTTTTTGCTAATTTTCATATTTAGCTAATTTTTAGTAGCTTTGTCTGCTATTTTACAGGTTTTATTTTTTTGTGATTTTTAGTGTACTAATTATTTATAATTTTTTTTTGGTAATTTAGCAGGTTAATTTGTTATTTTCTATTAAATAAAATTTAACTCAAATATAACTAAAAGTCTGTATATTTAACAATTTTTTTTTGCTGTTTTTGTCTTACTAATATTAACTCTTTGACACGGGAATTTTAATGGCTGGGAATTTTCCGGCCAAACTTCGTAGAAATGTAGATCTATGCCCAAGAAATATTGTATATTACTTGTATGGCTTTATAGCGTCCCCTAGCGGAGATATTTGGAATTAAAGTTCAAACATTAACATGCTGCCGACCACGAGCGGTTTAAAATTTTTTTTAAATTTAAATTTTATATTTTTTCTTTTACTAATCTCTACATAAAATCTTTTGAGTTTTTGAATTTTATTCATCACACAATTTTTAAGACTAAACTTTAGCCTTTTTTTAACTTTTAAATTTTAACACATTCTAAGCAGCATTGATGATCACAAGACAAAACACACTCTACTGATCTCATGTTGATTTGAAATTTCACAGCCTGCATAAAATTTTAATAAGAACAAAATAACGAACCAATAACAGTAAATAAATAGCGCTTTGGTTAAAATTCACTCGCCAAAGGGTTAAGAAAAAATTATCTGCTAATTTGAGCAGTTTTTTCTGCAAAAAAAATTTGTACAGACTTTTTTCTATTAGTGTAGTAGTAGATTTGTGTCTTAATCCTCTAATGCTCTTTCTCCTGATTACGATAATTTTTAAACTATATATTTGGCATTAAAAATCTACTATGGGAAAAATATCAAAATTTTAATTTATCGCTTTATTTAAGCGATATAGCACAACAGAGATTGGGAAGACGTATCTAGAAACCTAGTAGTTAAATAATTTCGGTTTTTGCTATAAATAACACTATCAGTAAAATAAAATTATGGACCGAAAATTGTTAAATTGATCAATTGTTGTTATTTCAGAAGTTATGGCGATTTTCGCTTTTTGAAAATTACGAAATTTAGCTAATTTGGCACTAAACATCAATAAATTTTGACGAAATAAGTTCTGCTTACTACCACCTCTTAGTATATAATCTTATTTTAATTTAAAAAAAAATTTTGTTGGCTAGTTTTTGAGTTAAAGAGATATTTGCAAGACGTATCCTGGCGTTATCCTGTGGGTCCTGGGAGAAAAATTTTTAACTGATTTTACAATTAGAGACTCCAAACTAGCTTTGTTATTATCGGTAATGTACGCCAGATCGTAAATGTGTTTTTGGCGATTTTTAAAATATTTTTTTCTGTTTTAAAAAGTTAAGTTTTTCAAATTTACTAATTTTCACTTTACAGGCTTCTCGCTTGTAAACCATTCCTTATACAAAAACATTTTGAAGGCAAAAATGTAGACAATTAAGTTTTCTATGGATGTAATACAACTTGTTTAATAAAATATTGTTATTTAGCCATAAACTATCTAAAATCTGAAGACCGCCTTTTGGCGGCCTAGGGCATTAGAGGGTTAAATATTTCTTCTGTTTGATTAATATTTTATTGTAATACATTTTTTTCTAACGATTTCAATTAAAATTTTAATTTATAAATCTGTAAAAATAGCAGAAAAATTAACTAAAAATTTGTTAAAAATTATGTGGCAGAATTGTTTTTGCTCAATGTTATGTGAGCAAATTTTTTTTGCTCAATACTAGTAAAATAAGAACAGCCCAAAAAGAAAAACTGTTAAATTTACAGAATTTTAGTTATATTTAAGTTAACTTTTAGTTAATTTAAAATGACAAATTGTACTGTAAACTCAGTAGAAAATTTTGCTAAATATTAGTATTATTGTGGGCGCTGTGGTGTAATGGTTAGCGCCTTGGACTGTTACACGCGAGGTTGCGGGTTCGAGCCCCAACCAAGGCAGCATCAATTTATGAAAAATAGTAATATATATGAGTTTTTTCTATCCCTCATACATATCACAGCATCCTCCTTCGGTGTTCCCATACTTTAAATTAACAACGAAGTAAAATAATATAACAGGGCTATGAACTGAAAAGTTTCCAAAAAGTTCACCAACTTACCATCAGATGGCTCGCAACAACTGTTCTAAAATTTAACATCTCGCGCAATTGCAGTGTTGCCATATTTGAATACCTTCATCTTTCACCACCTTTCACTTCTTCTCTATCCCCTTTCCAAAGGAAGCAACACGTTAATTAATAGAAAGAATTTCCTTAGTGTTGCTTCTCTTTATAAAAAATATTAGTAGACTAAAAATAGCAAAAAATAAACTGTTATATCTACAAATTGTTAAGCTCTATTTAGTTGAATGCAAATACCAGTATATCCTGTTAAATTACCAAAAATATTTGTTAAAAAAAATTGTAAACTGCTGTTATCAGAAGGCTCTATTTAAAAAAAAATCTAAAAAAAAGACTTGGAAAATTTTTAATTTTTTAATTTTTTTTAAGCTACTAATTATTTAGCAACATTTGTTTTGCAGACTTTAGCAGGTTAATTTGTTTTTTGCTATTAACAATAATTTAACACAAATATAACTAAAATTCTCTATTATTAACAGTTTTATATTTGTTGTTCCTTTCTTACAAATATATAGCAAAAATAATTTTTGCGTATGATTAAAACTTTATTTAAAAAATACAATCATTTTCTTAATTGGTCCCAATTTAATTAAAATTTTAATTGTATTTACCAATATTTTAATTAAGACTCGATTTTAGCTTTTTTTCAGTGTGCGAAAAAGCATGGATAGATTCCCACGAAAAAAATTGCCCATTGTAGAAACGGTAATGACATATCATTATTTTTTGGACTACCAATAATGACACTCACTTACCTTCTGCATTATTTTAAAACATATAATAATGAGTTACTGATAATGACTTATTTTTACCATTATTTCAAATAGAAAATAATTTTATAGATTTTTTTGAAAATTTTTTGAAATCCATTTTTAGACTCAATATTTTTTAAACACTGATAATGCTATATGTAACCACATATTTTTTGATTTTTTGTATGTTGGCGAGTAAGCTTACTTGTGTGCAGCAGGTCAATTATGTTTCTATCTATTAAATATCTACAATCTGTAGACCCAGGTTCGATTCCCGCACCAGCAAATTTTATTTTAAAAAAAAAATACAATAAAAATTATTTGTTTTTATATAATTTATTTTTTTGAAAATATATTTTTAGACTCAATATTTTTGTCAGTACTGGTAAGCACATAGGTAACGATATATTTTTTGATTTTTCGTATGCTGGTGTGTAACTATAACTCATTATATTTCGCTACATAGCCATATAAAGGTAATAAGAAATCTAATAACAAAAGTAACTAGTTACCATTATCAAGTATGTAGTTACATAACCACATATCTGGTAATGATTTTCTACACTGGGAGGCTTTGTCCGTTGGCCCATGTAATTCAGTGGACAAAAACATGAATTGATTTGTCAATGCATATTTTTGCATATTTCGCTATAAATTCGTATTTTTGCATATTTTACCATTTAATGGATTCTTCTTAAATAATTTGCGAAAAATTAATATTTTAAAGCATATTTTTGATATTTCCCTAAAACCAAGTTTTTGCACAATTTACTTACATTATACAAATTTTTCTTCGTATAAATGCTTTCTTTTTAAAACAAAAGACTACTCGAATTGAATTGAAACTGTTGACAACACTGAAATAAGAAATGCATATTTTTAAAATTAAAATTTTAAAGCCAGATTCACAATGCTGGAGTACTCCACTCTACAGAGTACATTTTGTTACTTTCTTTTTCGCACTTACATATTTTTTGTATTATGCCGTCTCTATTTTAGTACACTCCACTCTGCAGAGTGGAGTACTCCATCATTGTGAGTATGGCTTAACTTGACTTTAGTACATATTTAATTTATATAAAACACTATATTTGGTGCACGAACTTCCTTGCCCTGTTTATTACTAATTGCTTTAGGAATTTTTTTTTTATATAAACAGTTTTTATGACCAAAAATATTGGTTCAGTACGGTATTCTTTCTATACCCTAAAGCACACTCTATGACCATATAGCAAATATTGGAAATGGTACTTAAATAAATATCTGCTCATTATTGGTAGCAATGGAAAATATTGTTTCATATATATTCACTGCATTTCAGATGATGTATATGCCAAGAATCTACAATATATAGATTTTTCTTTGATAAAGAAAGTCGGTTTTGATCGACTTATTTTTTTTATGTCAGTTTTTTTTTATTTTTCATTTAACAAATTGTTTGTATTTGTTAGTAACAAAATATTACTATTTTCTATACTTGCGTGTCGATTACACAGGGAAACAAGAAAACTCAGACTGAGTGGTCGTCAAACGAAATCAATATATACCAGCAGCTGTAAAAATCTAGCAAAGGGTTATGCAAAAATTTTATATATTATGGGTTCTTCAAATATCGACTTTTTTTAAGGGCAACCACATCTCAATGCAATATAGCTTTCCCGTTTACAGCAAGACTGTTTGTTATTGGCAGTTAATTATGAGAAATTATAAACATTAGATCAGCAATTCAGAAGCTGTAAGCAAATCTCTTAAATTTTCACACAAAATAGGCTGATTTCGATAATTTTCAACACAAAACTGCTCAAAAGTATACTAAACACTCAGGGTGAAAATTAACTATATCCCTTGCATCTTGGCGCCATGGTCGCTTTTAAAACAAACAGATATTTCAATAGACCGTAAAATAAAAATTCGAGCCAAATTTGCAAATTGTTTTGAAGGTTTTATTTAAGTAAAAGTGTACTTTTATTTCACGTTGAAATCCTTGAGACTAACGGCGATGACAAAAACTTGTTGCACAATGTTATTGGTTGATTTTATTGTTGTGTTTTTACATTAATTTGTTTTGTTATAGTTTTACAATATTTTGTTGTTGTTGATATAAAGTTACTATATAGTACAACATTGTATTTTATTTAAAAAACGTTTTTGTTTTTTAACTTTTGTTATAACTATTAGTTTTTTAGTAGAAATTTCATAATAAACTTGCTAAACATATACATTAGGGCGGGTCGATTTGTAGGGAGGCAAAAAAATCGATCAAGTGACAAGGAAAATCGTATTCTTGGTATCAAAATAAGAAACTTTTCCCGAGGAACCATACCTCTAAAACGAATTCTGAATCCCCGACTTTTGACCCGTAGGGTCAAATTTTGAAAAATCCCACTTTGACCCATTTAGAGTGCCCTAATCGAGTCCAACTGTATGACCGACCCCCACTAATTTTGGAGGGCCGACCCACTCATGCCAGTAGCATGCCCCCTGGAACCCCCCTGGGGGGTTCCCCATACAAAAATTTCCCTTTTTGGCACTTTACATGAAAAAAATTTTGTCTGGGGAAAGCCCAGGGGTGTTCCAGGGGGCATGCCACTGGCATGAGTGGGTCGGCCCTCCAAAGTTAGTGGGGGTCGCTCATACATTTGGACTCGATTGCGGCACTCTAAATGGGTCAAAGTGGGATTTTTAAAAATTTGGGACATCAAAAGTCGGGGATTGAGAATTCGTTTTAGAGGTATGGTTCCTCGGGCAAAGTGACTTATTTTGATCCCTAAAATACGATTTTCCTTGTCACTTTAGCGATTTTTAAACCGACCCGCCCTAATATACATAGATATAATAATACGTATCTGCTTTTTTAATATGGTTTTAATTAAATTTGATTTTGTAAGGAATTTTTACGGAATCATAAAAAGTGAATGGTTTCAATGGTACATATTCTTTTAATAACAAATTCTGTTTTACAGTTTATAAATTAACAATGCACGTTGGGGCAAAACGATTTAATCTCAGAAATAAATAGAAGCGAAGATGTTACTGTCACTTTCTAGAGCATAATCTGTAGATTGAAAAATATGTGAAAAAAGAAAACCGAAAAGAAACAATCGTATTCCTTATGAAAGACTGAAAACTGAATTAGATTTTGTAAACGGGTTTATAAAATTTTATGGAAACGGCACACAGTGTCGTGAGTTTATATAACGAGCGGCCAAAAATTGCTTATTAGGTCAAATAATGACTCTAAGCCAAATTTTGAAAAATTTGTCCAAAGGATACGTCCCCATATGTCCTTGCAACTATAAAATGTATAAAAATGGAAGCAGTAATCGTAAAACAAAGGAATTTTGTCAATAATAACTTCAAACTAAATTTTGGAAAATTTAGACAAAGGCCACGCCCACCTCCTATATGTTTTTTTTAACAATGAAATATATAAAAATAGAAAGAGTAGTTATACAACAATGACTTTCGGCGCACATGTGTTTTGGATCAATAATGATTTCCAACAAATTTGTGCAAAGGTCACGCCCATCTCCCATATGTCCTTGAATCCCAAGCTTTACAAAATCGGAAAACTGTAAACTACATCCAAAAATAGTTCACAGAGGTAAAGAACATATGAGTATTTTGAAGACGTTTTTATACCCTATACCACTACGTTGTCAGGGTATAATAAGTTTGGGCTGATGTTTGTAACATCAAAAAATGTTGGACCTAGAACTACCTTATAGTATACCGATCGACTCAGAATCACGTTTTATTTCTGTCTGTCTGTCCGTCCGTCTGTCTGTCTGCCCATGCATTCTTGTGCGCACTCAAAGGTCGCAAATATTAAAATATTTGGTAAACCGACTAATGTTGGCCCAAGCACGAAGCCTATTGTTCTTGGTAAAAATCGGTCCATGTTTAGACCTAGTGCCCATATAAGGGTCCCCCCAAAATTATATTGTTAATACGCTGCAGGTCGCAAATATTAAGATATTTTGATGAAATTTGGTACACCGACTTATTTTGACCCAAGGACGAATCCTGTTGATTTTCGTTAAAAGCGGTCCATGTTTAGACCTAGTGCCCATATAAGGGTCTCCCCAAAATTGGCTTGGTTACACGCTGTAGGTCGTAAATGTTAAGATATTTTAATGAATTTTGGTTCGCTGACTTTCATGGTCCCGAGAACAAAGCCGATAGATTCTAGATAGAATCGGTCCATATTTGGACCTATCGCCTATATACCATTACGATTTTCTGTTCTTTTATTATTTTATTGAAAATTTTGACACAAGTCCCATTTTAACCCATTCGAATTTCGGATCCAAACATTAGCTGGCTTTTAACCAGACTGGTGTAGGGTATTGTATAGTCGGCATGCCCGACTTTAACCTTTTTACTCGTTTTTTGATTCGTTTTAACTGTTTTTAATATTAAAAAAACAAATATACCTATTCAACAAAAATTATGTGATTAATTCATGTGATTAAATTCCAATTTTACTTACACTTATCCGAGATCAGACCTGATTCACGTGAATCACGCAAAATATAAGAAGAAAGTCTTTTTTGATCTTTTTTTATAGTCCACTAAAATTGTAACTTCATGATATAAAGGGTGGTCCAACCATAATGCACGATGTTAATTGTGAGTCACACCTTAACGTTAAGTTTTTTGACCAACTTAATTTGACATTTCTTTGTTTCAGTGTTTGACAAATTCCACCATGGAATTTGAGCAGCACGTTAAGATTGTTAAATCCTTTTACGAAAATGGGCGTTCAAATTAAAATGCATTACGTGCACTTCGTGATTTCTTTGGTCAGCATAATCGACCAAATGTGTCTACAATCAGGATAATTGTGCGTAAATTTCAGTAAACCGGGTTTGTAGGAAATGTGAAAACACCTGTTTTTTGATTTTGGTGCGGTTTAGGTCCTGGCGGCGTCATCGGGCCGTACTTCTTTGAAAATGCGGTCGGCCAAGCAGTTACCGTGAATAGTGTTCGCTATCGCGAGATGATAACGGACTTCTTGTGGACATAATTGAGAATATGGACCTGGACGATATGTGCTTCCAACAGGATGGTGCCACTCACCACACAGCCAACGAACCAATGGCTCTTTTGAGCGAAAAATTCCATGGCCGTGTTATCTCACGTTGTGGCGCTGTTAATTGGCCGCCACGATCATGTGATTTGACACCGTTGGACTTCTTTCTTTGGGGATATTGAAAAGAAAAAGTGTACGTCAATAAGCCAAGAACAATTCAAGAGCTAAAGGATGAGATAATTCGGCACATTAACGATATTGAACCTCAATTATGTCTCAGAGTCATTAAAAATATGGACCATCGTATAGAGGTATGCCACCGAAGCAGTGGCGAGATTTGGCCGATATTTTGTTTCACACATAATTGTCATAGATCCTTCTATCGTAGTAAAAAATATTAAGATAATTATCTGAAAAGTTTTTGTTCTATTTACAATTAACATCGTGCGTTTTGGTTGGACCAACCTTTATATCACATTTTTCATCATGCTTACATTCAGAATGACGGTAAATAACACATGAGGTATCAATTGTATAAAAAATCGTTCTACCATATTTAATAATAAACAAATAAATATTTCATTCAAAACTATACTGCATTATCGACATATTTTTTTCACAGTAGCACTTTAAAATTTATCTATTCTTTTCAAATTTTTTTAATAATTTTATACTCAGCAAAAGCTATTAGCTTTAAAGTATCATAACTCTTTAAAAAATAAATTTTTTTAAAAAATTTATTTTGATTTTTATTAGTTAAAATGTACACTAGACCGTACCACCTTACAGGCAACAAAAAAAGTGCGCCCTACACCCTCCAATATGAAGTATTTTTGCAAGGCAATTAAAAAATTTTTTTTTTTATTTTTTGCCGAACATAGGGGTCGCCATTTTACATTTTTCGTTATATCTTTGGCATTTACAGTCGGATCTTAAATTATGATACATCTATGTTTTTTTCTCGAGGAGACCAGTGTTTTTCTCTAAGGGCCATTGACCTCAAATATTCGCTTCTAGTAGTTACCCACCAGATCGCAGTTGCTGCAACCCTAATGTACCATCCTAATATCAGAAAATTAAAGCTCGTAAAAAATCATTAAACTTTTGCTAAAGCCTATATGACACTTGCTAGTTTTTAAATTCTAGTTTTTTGAACCATCAATGCAAATCATATGAAGGGTACTGCATTACCAACATAAATTTGACAGTTTGATAGTTTTTCGATATAGTTGTTCGCTTCACACACATTATTTCTCACATAAGGAAATTCGTGCTCTCTTCTATTTTTGATTATTAATACTGAAACTAGCAAGTGTCATACGGGCTTAAGGAAGTTTTTCGATAAACCCAGTAGAAATTTGTTTTTATTATTTTTGTTGCCGAAGGTAGGGGTCGCCTTTTTAATTTTTTTCATTGGATTTTACCTTTATAGCAAAACACTGGTGTCTTCGAGGCAAAAGCTTGATATAACACACTTTAAAATCTAACTTTAAATGCCGAAGCTATAGCGAAAAATTAAAAAAGACGACGTTCGGCAAAAAAAAATTTTTTTTTTTTAATTGCCTTGCAAAATTACTTCATATTAGAGGGTGTACGGCGACCTTATTTTTTGCGGTACGGTCTAATGTGCATCATAAAATGGCATAAAAAATTTGTTAAAATTAAAAAGGTGATATTTTTAATTTTTGGCCGTCCTCGCGACTCTGTGCGGCATTGCAATGATGTCCTAAAACTTATGTTAAGTTTAGTAAATTTTGAAAATTTAATAAAAACGTATAACAAGTATATAAAACTTAAAAATTTTTGTTAAAATTAATTAATTTAATTCCTCATCAAATCCGTAGAGAAGATTTGTAGAACCCAGTGTCTGAAATTTTTTTTTTTTTAAATATCCGTACAAAAAAAAACGATGAAGAAAGTTTCATAATTATTCTTAAGGAAATTTTCTTTAATCCATTTTACGGAATTGATGAGCAAATTTTCGATCAGACAAAAGTTTTTAAAAATAACAAATTTTCAAGTTAAATTTTAGAGTTATTTCCCAGTAGCAAATGATCGAACTAGTTCTAAAAAGGACTAGTTTTTAACTAGTAACTATAAAACTAGTTTTTAAAATAATCATTTTGAACCAGTTGTGAACTAGTTTAATACGATCTATGTAGGGACTGTAAAACAAAGTAACTAAATAAATAAATTAAAATGCGAGATTTGAAATTCTCGATTTTGTTTATATTTGTATTTAATAAAACATAAGAGTTTGCAAATAAATATTTAAATTTATTTTTACTGTGAGTTGACTTGAGGTGCAAATCAACTGGTACAGTACTGGTACCAAAGAGTCACTCCTGAACTAGTTTTGTAAATTTCTCATAAGTACCAGTACAGCTCCCTTTTTTTATTTTTAAAATAATAATTTTGAAGCATTTGTATACCTATTAGTTTCATTGAAACAATGCGAGACTATTTCGAAAGATTAAATTTAAATAAGAGTTTGAAAATTCTAGTTTTGTTTACATTTGTTTTTAATAACATAGTCTGAGTTTGCGAATAAACACTAACATTTTTTATTGTGATTAGAAATCATAAACACATTTCATTTGGTAAATGGACCTAATTATTTCAGTAAGGAAACTATCGATCTCGTCTGCGTTTCATCAGAAAAAAAGCCTTTGTTTTTTATATATGTATATAATTTAGGTGTTTAACAACTGGTACAGTACCATTTCCAAAGAGTCACTTCGGAACTGGTTCCGCGAGTGTCTCATTAGTACCAGTTTTGCTCCCTATTTTTTGCCCTTAAATTGTAATTTTCAAACAAGTTCTCCAACTAGTACCAAAGTGAGAGTTTGGCGACAATTGTCCCCATCCCTAAGACATCTCCATGTTAAATTCTACAGTTGTTTATATGGAGAGGCGGCAGAACTCGTACTAGTTGCCTGGTTCAAATAAACTAGTACATAACTGGTTCTGAACTAGTATTTTTTGCTACTGGTTTGTTTATGAGGGCAGTTTTTTCAGTCTCTGATTCGGTGTTTTTACGAGTATCTATATTTATTTTAATAAAAAACAGTGCGTATTAATTTTTAAAATTTTATTTTTGCAAAAAGAATAGGCAGTCTATTTTGGAGGGCGTTACCGTTTGTCATCAGTAGGGCTCGGATTTTGATATATTTATAATCGTGTTTAATGTACATAAAATATGTTTCAAAAATTAAAAAAATATGCATTTCAAACTTAAGAAATATGCATTTCTTATTGACTTATTAATAGCCAAAAACATAACAAAAACAATTCAGTTGCAGAATTGGTGTGGTTGGCTACCGATTGTAAAAAAATTTCCTGGGTACTATACTTGTACTGTTATTGAAATCGTATGTTTTTTGTTTACAAAATTGAAGTGATTATACAAAAATATGGCTAAATTAGTAAAATAATATGAGTGTAAAAATAAGAGAATAAGAAAATCCGTTGAGAATATAAAAAAAGTTTTATCTCTCACGGAAATCGGCGACCGGAATTAATTGTCAAATTGTATGGAAAAAAACGGTGACCTTTGCATTGTGCTTATATTCACAGGGAGGCATATTTATTTTTTTTAACAATTTACGTGATAATATAAATTAATAATGAAATAAATATTTTTAAAATTTTATTTTATCGGGATATACGTTAATTGCATTAAAGAAATTAAATATGCTAAAATCCCAAACGTATTTATCAAATTGTGAAAAATAATCCGTTTTAGGCATGTCCCTATCCGGATTTCATTCTTGCCTAAGGAAATCGTCAGAAGACGACATTTTTAGAATTTCTGGAAATATTTGTTAAGTTAAATTACAAACTCAATGAGAATTTCTTGTTCTCGTCTAGGAGCGTTATTAAACATTTAAAATATCAAAGAAGAAATAAAAACAACAACAAAAATTTTACACAATTTGCTTTGTCATCTTCCAATGTACTACTCTGTTGTTTTGTCAGATCTAGCAATGTAGTGAAAAAATTAATTAAATGAATGAATTTTTCAATTTCCATTAAGTTCATTGCTTTAATCCAATTTAATGAAATCTATTCATTAATAGTACAAACACAACAGTCTATCAGTGCAGCAATAATTACTTTTAGAATTAGAGAAAGTGATCTAGAACTACTTACATCTAGATCATTAAATGTAGTGCTTTCTGCTTTTGCATCTCTTTTATTCGATGCAAAAGCAGAAAGCACTACACCCCAGTGTAGAAACGGTAATGACATATCATTAGTTTTTGGACACCCACTTACCTTCTGTATTATTTTAAAACATATAATAATGAGTTACTGATAATGACTTATTTTTATCATTATTTTAAATAGAAAATAATTTTTTAGATTTTTTTGAAAATTTTTTGAAATCTATTTTTAGACTCAATATTTTTTAAACACTGGTAAGGATATATGTAACCACATATTTTTTTATTTTTTGTATGTTGGCGAGTAAGCTACTTGTGTGCAGCAGGTCAATTGTGTTTTTATCTATTAAATATTACATGTCGATATAGCTCAGATGGTAGAGCTGTTGACTGGCAATCTGTATACCCAGGTTTGATTCCCGCACCAGCAAATTTTATTAAAAAAAAAAAAAATACAATAAAAAATATTTTTTTTATATAATTTATTTTTTAGAAAATCTATTTTTAGACTCATTATTTTTGTCAGTACTGGTAAGCACATAGGTAACGATATATTTTTTGATTTTTCGTATGCTGGTGTGTAACGACAACTCATTATTTTTCGCGACATCGCCATATAAAGGTAATAAGAAATGTAATAACAAAAGTAACTAGTTACCATTACCAAGTATGTAGTTACATAACCACATATCTGGTAATGATTTTCTACACTGGGACATAATGTAATATTTTGCCGCTTATAAATTTTAATTGCTGCTACAAAATATGAAATTAATATAAATATTTTGTATCGAAATTGTTCAAAAATGGCTCATTAGTTTTAGCACATAAATTGTATAATTTACAAGTTTATAAATTGTGCTAAACTGAAACCTAAATTTCCATTCGAACTTTTTTCCACACCATTTCGTATTTATGTAAATAACTACAAGGTTGTCTGGCAAAAAAACAAAGCTTCCTGTAGAATTTTAAAACAATTTATTTGGTATTAAAAAAAATCTGTTAAAAAAGAAAGTTTTCTCCATTGGATAACACTTGAATAAATAGCCTCTTCGAAAGTAATGAACAACGAAAAAATTGCAATTAAGACCAGAAGTTTTGTACTATTTTTTTGTTTTTTTTTTATAGAAAAAACTTGCACAAACGAAAGTTCAAGAAACTCATTATTTATATACATAATAGCAAAAACTTACAAATTTGATTGGTTTATAGTTAAACTTTTCTTTACGTACCATGGAATAGAAAATAGCACCCCCTAAAATAAGGCTGAGTAGAGGATGTTGGAAATATATTTATAGAAATATATACATACATATAAGAATATTTAAAAAAGTATATTACAAACAAAACATATAATTTTATCGCAAAAATACATAAAAGCTTTTCCTTTCATTTTACATTTTCTTGTTTGTTTCTTTTTTCAAAAAACAGACATTTAGCGATTGTTTTTAGCACTCTTTTTAACACTGTTTAGAAATAAAAAGAAAAAACTGTGTTTGTGGCCATTTTATACCCTACAGGACTACATGGTTAGAGTATAATGAATTTGGGCGACGTAGTTTTTTGCGCACTCTACAGATCGCGAATACGGCACCCTTCAAATGTTTCCTCATAGTAGACTTTATATTTGTTAATACGTTACGGATCTCAAAATAATTAATAAATTACTGTTTTTTCATTTTGTTTATGATATATTCAGATTATTTTTTGTTAATTTTTTTATCTATACCGCGCTTTTAACCTCCGCATATTTACAGAAATAAAGTAAAGGTATAATTTTTAGACAGTTTGATACATGTATTTCGATCCAGCAAAATATCTTATCAGAACCCGAATTTTTGGAAAAGTTAGAACCTCCAGAACAAACAGAGTTTAGACAAAAATCTACTGTTTAAAATATCTTTTTGGCTCCATTCTTGTCTTCTTAGCGTGGAGATCTTTTAAGATATTTTGCAAGATCGACATATGTGACAGCGCATATAGAAAGGGACCTAAGGGTAAAAAATCAATATTTTTTTTTTTTGATGTGGACAACATCTGAGCATCGAATGAGACCGATCCCATGCCCTCCTGAACAAAACCGGTTTTTACCCTTAGGGCCCTTTCTATTTTGCGCGTCACATATGTGTATTATTTTTACAAATATACATAGTTTGAAAGCTTGTTATATATAAATCTACAAAGTTTATATGGATGATGATGAATTATTTCAATGAAATTTGGTACACTAACTTCTATTGATTCGGTTACAAATTCTATTAATTTCAGCTAAAATCGGTTCATATTTGGACCTAGATTCAACTTATAGCGAATTTACATTATGATCGAAATCGAGTTAAAAGTAGATTTCGATAGATTTCGACTGAAATCCAATAAAAATTTGGGATTTCAAACCGATTTCCCATACGAAATGAAATCCCAATTTAATTTGGATTTCAGCGAAATCTCATCGAAATCCAAATTGAAATCCAATTTTTCTCCCATACTTGCAGAAAAGTAGGGAAGTTTGCAGTAAAGTGGCAACATTTAGCAGGTGTTTATGTCATAAAAAATTAATAAATAATAAATTTTAATAACTTTAAAAAATTAAGGAATAACATAATAAAGTCTGTTATTTTTAATTGAAAGAAATATTTAAAGTTGAAAACGGCTATTTTATTGTATCCGATGAAGAGAAACTATGAAAAATCATTTGATGGCGCCGGCAAGACCATTGACGAAACATTGAGTATTTTAGCTTTCTACTAATCATCCCTATACTTAAACACATTTCTTAGCAAATATAACATTGTATCTTTCATAATATAAATGATTTTTGTGTTCCGCCATTAAATAAAATGGTTTTTAGAAAATCTTTTAATTTTGGTTATTTTTTAAGGTTAGTTTGTTTACAAAAAATTTGTTGTTGGCTGATCGAAATCCCATTCATCTGTCAAATATTCTAATGTAAACGATATAGATTTCAAATTGGATTTCAAAACGAAATCTAGTGAACATTCTAACAATGTAAATTCGCTATTAGTAACAGCTTAACTCGTAAATACACAAAGTACCAAAAAAAATTTTTTTTTTACAAATACATTATTCTAACCACTTATCAGACTTAGGTCTATTCCTACCCAGTCAGAAATCGCCAGTGGTACAAAAACTCAAGCACTGGCATACCACTGGGTAACCACGGTATTAAAAATAAATGACTGGCAGAACACTCATTTGGGACACTTTGCCAGCGTTTGCGAAAAGCGTTTTACCAGTATTTGTTTTACAAAAATTTCGGTGGTTTATAAAAAAAAAACCACTGGCAAAGAATTGGCTTAGAGTGATATGCCAAGGTTTGCAACCAGTGGTTATCCAGTGCTACCTAGCCAATGCTACCAGGCGTACAAAAATCAATTCACTGGAAAACCAATGATTTTATAAAAATACTGACGCTTCGTTAAAAAATGTTTGTAGTCGGAAGGTTCCGAGTTCAAATCTGGTTGCAAGCAAAAAAATTTTTTTGGATTTTTTTTAATTTAAAATTTTTTTTGTTTTATAAAATCAATTTTTTTATTTGTGGGAAAGCTCCTTTAAGACCAACTTTTTTTTTGCCCTCCCAACACTGGCATACTAGTTACAAAAAATTGTTTGCCAGTACTAGCATTTTGTCACAGCCAGTAGTTGTCCAGCTATTATCACTCATTTATGTGTTTAGCAATTAAATATTACATGTGTCGTTAGCTCAGTGGGTAGAGCAATCGTCTGCCAATCTGATGGCCTGGGTTCAAATCACGGCAGGACCAAAAAAAATACATATCAACGTTTTTTTAAATTTTATTTTGGAAAATATATTTCCAGACCACCTATTTACTGGTTTTGCCAGCGTTTTGCCAACGTTTAAAAATTTTGTTCCTCCAGTGCTTTTCCGGGGCTTTTTGAACAGCTGGTCCTTTTGTCTAATGATGTTATCATTTTGGGAATGGGAAAGCACTTTCTGCCAGTACTTGTACCACCTGTTAAAGTGCTTTGCCACCGCTTTTCCGTTTGTATTTTTCTGACTGGGTATTTTTAACTCATTGTGACTTCATAAGACTATTTTTATGACTAAATGTCACAAATTTTCATACAAAACAACAATAAAATATAAAAAATTAATATTTTAATTGTCAACGTTATGATTGTGTCAATACCAAGTCTTAATTTTTTAGAAGTTTTCCAACAAAAGTTTGAATAAATACGATTTATTCCAATTTTAAAACAACAAACACAAGGGTAATACAGTCATAACTAAAAGTCACATGTTTTTCGACTGATTATTTAACATTTTTGGAATCTACTGTATACCGAAAAACACAAAATTCAAACCAACACCTAAGTGGAATTTTAGCCACACTGTTGTAGGGTATCATAAAGTCTTGACCGACTTACATTTGTTATTTTGTTTCTTCTGTGTTATTTCCATTGCAGAAAAGTGTTTCATCTACACTATGGCTAGCAAAGGAAAAACTTATTTTCATCAAGGCCTTTTAAAAAAAAACATTACAAACTTTTTAATAATAAGTAGAATACCATATAAATATAGAAATGCAAATTTTAAACTGAAAATTGTTCACAAGTTTGTGGGGGAAATTCTCTGTCTTTGAATAGTCATAAAATACTGACAAAGGAATTGAACAGCGTATTTCTTGTTTAACAACCTGTAATAACAAATTTCTTTTAATTTCTGGTAAATTAAAAAAAAAAAAATACTTATCATTAAAGGAATTAAATATCCTAAAATCCCAAACGTATTTAACAAATTGTGAAACATAATCCGTTGTAGGCATATCCCTATCCGGATTTTATTCTTGCATAAGGAAATCGTCAGAGGACGACGCACTTCCATAGACAAAAAAAAAATTATGTCTCCGATTTCGACGAAAATGTTTTATTTGTATATACACTAAAATAACTTAATCTTGTAAATATTATCCTTTCCGGTATAACTCATTCTGTCTACACTAGAGGTCGCTAAAGTCGCTAAATTTTTAACAGAGCATGTAACGCAAAAATATGAATTTTTTGGTTCTTACAAAAAAAAAAAATGGTAAAAATTAATTTTTGGAGATATCTTTAAAATTTTTCTTTTTTTAAATATTTGAATATATTCGAATCAATAAAAGATAATAAAATTGTAAAAAAATCTGCAATTAAGATATCAAATTATTTTTTGAATTTTTACAATATTTTCGCTGGGAGCCTAAAAATATCAAAAGTTAAATAGAACTTTAAAAAAATTATGTTAGTTGATTTTAAAATTTAAAAATTTTTTGTCATGCTGTTAAAATTTTGTATAAGAAAAGATAAAGAAAAGAACCAATTTCTTAACTTAACTATAAAAAAAAAATTTTTTTTTCGAAGTGTCAAAAAATGTATTTTTGTAATTTCATCTTTTATGGGTTACGAAAAAGTTTCCAACTCTCTTAGATTTTAGTGAAATTGTATAATTTTTTTTTCGAAAAATTAAGAAAAATATAAACTTTGGCAAAAACACATTTCCTATATGATTAATAAATCTTTAAAAATACCTAAGTTTGGGTTAAAATCCTAAAAATTACCAAAGTTTGATAATATATTAAAAACAATTATGTTAATTGATTTTCCTATTATTATTTTTTTTGTTAGGAATAGACCTTTAGTTATTATATTTAAAAAAAATATCTACAAATTTTGTTTTATTCAAATCAAAAGAAATGCTTTTTTTAAAGACTCCTTTTTATATCTCATTCACGTAATAAAAGCTACATATATTTCATTATACCCTACACCACTATGTGGTGAGGGTATTATAAGTTTGTGCTGATGTTTGTAACACCAAAAAATATCGGCTCAGAATTTTTTTTTATTTCGATTTAACGATGTCCGTCTGTCCGTCCGTCCGTCTGTCTGTCTGTCTGTCTGTCCATGCATTGCGCACTCTACAGGTCGCAAATATTAAGATATTTTGATGAAACTTGGTACACCGACTTATGTCGGCCCAATTGATTTTGGTTAAAATCGGTCCATGTTTAGACCTAGTGCCCATATAAGGGTCCTACCAAAATTATACTGTTTATACGCTGCAGGTCGCAAATATTAAGATATTTTGATGAAATTTGGTACACAGACCTATATTGGCCCAATAACGCAGCCTAGTGATTTTGGTTAACACCGGTCCATGTTTAGACCTAGTGCCCATATAAGGGTCCCCCCAAAATTGGCTTGGTTACAAACTGCAGGTCGCAAATATTAAGATATTTTAATGAGATTTGGTGCGCTGACTCACATTATAGAAAATTTTGACACAAGCCCCATTTTAACCCATTCGAATTTCGGATCCAAACATTAGTTGGCTTTTAACCAGACTGGTGTAGGGTATTGTATAGTCGGCATGTCCGACTTTAACCTTTTTACTCGTTTTTTATTTAAATTACCAGCTGATACAAAAATTAAAAACTATCTTTGAACTTTGGGAGCAAATTCACTAAAGTATTACCGCAAAAAACGCTACAAGGAACATTTTTGATGAACATTCTAACCCTCTAACTCTTCAATGAAAGGTAATTTTTTGGCCCCTTTTAAAAAGGGACAAAAAAGACCCGTAAGTTGAAGAGTCAGCGGGTTAAAATGTTCCAAAAAATTGTTTCTCGAAGTGTTTTACATAAGTTCGCTAAACACAAATTATATTTAAAATGGAAGATTCCCATGGTTTCTCCCTAAAATCCAGGTTTGTGGGACATTTGAGCGCCAATTCTGAATAAGTACGAAATTAACCCTTAAACGCGTTTTAAGCTTTTACTTATTACTGGCACTGAAGTTAAATTTTCAATGCTTATGTCTTAAAAGACTTATAGTAGAATTTCATGATAAAGATTTTTGCGGAACATTTTAACCCTCTAACTCTTTAACTTAGGGGTCGTTTTTGTCCGTTTTGAAAAGGGGCCAAAAAAAGTCTCTTTAATTGAAGAGCTAGAAGGTTAAAATGTTCCACAAAAATATTCCTCGTAGTGTTCTACATAACATCGCTGAACATATCCTATACCTAAAATGGAGGATTCACATAGTTTCTATTTTAATCCTATTTAATTTTTTTTGTTTTAGAAAAATTATTTAAAACGCATTTTTTATGACAGGCATTATTTTTTTTTTTTATTAAATAATCGAGTTTACCCAAATTTGGCACAAATATGGCTTGGCCTTATATCAATTCACGTGCTAAATTTCATGGCAATCGGATAATTTTTGCAGGTTTTATAAAGATTTTAAGATAAAGGATATATGGCAGGACTAAGAGTCCTTGCTTCGATTTTGATAAAAATTGACGCAAACGTTTCCAGGTTTATGTGTACCCATGTAAAAATCGAAATATATATGAACATACATGATCATACATTGACTAGTATATGATCATGCATAGGCATACATGATCATATACGTCAATGCATAGTTCAATGTATGACCATACATTATCTCATATATTTCCATATATCTTCGGATCTGAAATTTGAGGGTATATGGAGGTATATGGACATATATGATCATATATGAGCATACATGAATCATATGTGAGCATATATGGTCATATATGAACATGTACGGTCATATTCCCTCAAATTTCGGATCCGAAGATATATGGAAATATATGAATATGGACGTATATGATCATGTATGCCTATGCATGATCATATACTAGTCAATGTATGATCATGTACGTTTATATATATTTCGATTTTCACATGGGTATCTCAATATATACGTTTTGTAATTTTACATTCATTTATGTAGCTAATATAATATTTTTAAATTTCAGGTCCTATGGGAGGTGAGCGTGTGCTTGGCCCAATATTTCTAAAAATTAAAATTTTTCTTAACTAAGGGGTTCTATGTCAGTGTACCAAATTTCAAAACTCTGTCTCCACTCCTTCTATTTTTGTCCAATCGTTATATGGGATCAAAGCACTGTGCGACCTTTTTAGAATTTATGGAACTTGTTTAAGTTAAATTACAAACTCAATGATAATTTCTTGTTCTTGTCTAGGATCGTCATTATACATTTAAAATATCAAAGAAAAAACAAAAGCAACAAAAAAAAAATTTCTACAATTTCCTTTGTCATCTTCCAATGTACTACTCTGTTGTTTTGACAGATCTAGCAATGTAGTGATATCCATTCATGTATAAACAACAATGTTTTCTAAAGTGTCAGTAACATTTAAATTTGCACAATCACATTATTAGTTTTTTATCGTTAGCATGAAAGGTCGCGAAGTCCATATTTTATACAAAAGTAGCTATTTAGTCGGTATGCAAGTTAACTACTAGTTGGGACTTTAACTGATGCATTTGTTGTTGCTTCCCATATAAATTTGGAATTTAACTGTTGTTTAAATTTTGACAGGACATTGTATTATCGGGCCCAAAATTTACAATTTTTTTGTGCTGCTGGTTATTATAAGCGACACAGGAGTGTTTGTTTGTCGGTTCCTGCATATTTCGCTGGAATTTGTATATGCGATATAGGGGCCAAATTGAAAAACTTTGGGTACTAAATATATCAGGCCAAGTTAATGTTTAGTGCTTAAAAATTAGTTTCAGGAATGTTTGAAACCTTTCTGTTTAAAAACTTAAATAATTTTAGAACTCTCTTGGATAAATCTTCAAAATACCTTTAATTTGATGAACAATATATTTAAAAAAAAAACCGCGGAATTAACCCTAAGAACGAAAAACTTTTAACCCTACATTTTAAGAATTAAACTTAAAATTGGACCGCTCAAGTTGTATACAATTATATTTTTTTGTTCAATCTATTTTTTATCGAAATTTCGCTCAAATCAGAGTGAACCATACCGCACGTCTTCAAAGTAAATCCAAATTCTGAAAGGATAAGGGAAAAACAAGGGAGGCCTTCTGACGCGGACCCGCAGATTTGCTGATATGATGCAGAGGAGACAAGAAAATAAGAGACACGTATTTATTTAGCGACTGAATTCAATGCTTAAGGGCTAAAAAGTGGAGTCAAAAATTAACCCGTTTTTATATAAAAATGTTTCTGAAAGTTACGAAAATTAGATTTATTTGTCCAAAGGATTAAAGTCATCGAAAAAACAAAATTTCTTATACCCATGTTACCTATGTTGCGGACCCAGATCTGCCATTTATTTAAAATACATCATATAAATAAACATATTTTTCCGAATATAAAAATACAAGGAAATATCTCATGTTATAGCCTGCACTTTTTATGAAATTCGTACGTGTGATAGAGAATGGAAATATGTGTACAATTTTTTATTATTTTGGCCATCTCGGGGATTTAGGGATTAAAATAAGCCAATAACTTTCGACGTTAGATACAAAAACTAGACAAAACCAATAAAATTTGTTGATTTTTAAACATTTTTTGTTAAATTTAACAAATCTAAATTTAAGTAAGAAACTAGTAAAACTACAGTTTTATCTGTAATTATACTGAGTCGTAGAATTTATTAAAATTTAGGAACCCTCCCCGGACCTAGTCCATATCATGTGTGGGCATATAAGGGCACTCCCATGGAGCAATCATTTTGTCCGTTTTGCTCTATCTCGTTTAGTTTTCGAGATATGGGCCATTTTAAAAAATCGCGAGGGAAAGTTTAGGGTTTATTGGTGGCACCATCTACCGGGTAATAACAGTAACACGAAAATATTTTATTTTAACAATAAATTTCGTAAAATTTAATGAATGGGTTCTTAAAAATTTGTTTTAAATAATTTTGAAAATTAAAACTCAAAATTAGTAAAAGTACTGAGAATTTTTAGTGTTGCGTTAAATGAAGACAACTTAGATCTTTGCTTAAATCAGTGTTTCAAATAAATATTTGTTAAAATTAGATTTTCTACTGACGTATTATTTTAAGTGTCCCTATTCCTACATTACAAGTGTAACTATACTAAAGTGCGACCGTTTATCCATCTCATCTAAGTAAGGCCTTGAATGCAATGTAACTAATTCATAGTTTTTCTTTCATACTCAGCTTTCTGTTATTGTTTTTACTCAGAAGTGATCAGACAAAAATTCTATTTTTGATTTTTGTTTATTATCCAATCTGCTCCGTATCTCCTTTTTCGCAAATGTTGCCAAACTGACGTATAGTTTTTACGTTCAAGAGCAGGCAGGTTGCGTATATATTTTGGAGACGGGTTGCCGCAGGGCAAATTTCATAATGTATTTTAGTGCAGTGTTGTTTTAACGAAATTTTAATTGTCAACATGATAACTGTTTAGCATAACTTCTAGTTGAGAATCTTTAACTGCAATATTAAATCCGTACCAAAGCTGACACTAATAAAGATACAAACCTTTATCAACCGATGTTTAATGCAAATACTACGGATATACTAGCTAAATTGGATTTCAAATGAAAAATTTTGGCAAAAAAAACAAATTGCAGTCCAATTGAAATCCATAGACGCAAATGGACATGGATCGGTCATATCCACGAAATACGTGGACACGATGCAAAAAAAACGGAACTTAGATCAGCTCCAAAATTCTGGAGACAAATCGAAACACTTGCCGAAGGTCAAATCAGATGAAAAGAACTCGGTAACGCCCTATGTTTTACATGATTTTTTTATTTAAATATTATGTTTAAATCAGGGACGTAACAGTTATAACTTTTACTCAAAAAAGTGATTGTTTTTCAATTATTTCTTGTTTGAGTATTTTTAATTTTCTGTTTATTTGCTCTGTTTGAATTTTATTTTTATTTTTAATTCAAACAAAAACAAACACGATTTCTATTTTTTCAAAAATAATAAAAGTTATTTTGTGATTTTTTTTCTTTATCAAAAAATAACAATTAAGAATATAAATCAAAAGCCATAGAACCAATGACTTCACCAATTATAATATCCTGATGATGTCAACTAGTGTTAATAAAAGATTGAGCAGTGATTTAAAGTGAGTAAATATGTATATTCCAGCCAGAGATAGGAAATCAAAACCTACACTACTCACCGACAGAGGGCGCTGAAATTTAGTATTACCTGAGCAACTATTTAATATCAGTTTAGTATCAGCTGAGCCTATGTTTAAAAACTCGAAAACTGCTGAAAAGTGCTCAAAATAAGGAAAAAACAAACGCGGAATATATTCAAATAGTAAAATTTGAAATACTTGTTTGTATTTTTTCCTTTGTTGTTTTTAATTATTTAAATTTAAATAAAAAAAGAAAATTGTCAATTTTTTTACAAAGTGCATTTAGTGAAAACGATTTTTTTAAAACTTATTTTTTTGGTGATGCCATACCCCTGATTCCAGCAATTTCCGGCATTCAATTTAGGTAATTTTTAATTTTTATTTTATTACACTATGCGACAGTCAAAATCGGGATGGGATGCAACCAACGGGAAATGTTATATCGGTCAAAAACAAGTTATACGTGTCCCGGCGTTTCGCTGGGTCACCCCTAGGAATCGAGATATATATTTTTTTTGACATAACTCGAGAACCACTGGTCCGATTTTGCTCAAACAATTTTAAAAAAATTAAAAATTACAATTCCTTTAATCTGTTCATATAACGTTTTTCTATATACTCAACAGTTTTGCCGGTAAAAATAAATGTTTGTTACCGCTACCATAAAAATCAATAACCTTTTGTTTATTACTTTTTTTTAATATTTTAGGCAAAAAATATTTTTTTCTTCATACATTTATTTTTACCGGCAAAACTGTTGAGTATATAGAAAAACGTTATATGAACAGATTAAAGGAATTGTAATTTTTAATTTTTTTAAAATTGTTTGAGCAAAATCGGACTAGTGGTTCTCGAGTTATGTCAAAAAAAGACCACCAAAGGTCAAATCGATATATCTCGATTCCTAGGGGTGACCCAGCGAAACGCTGGGATACGTATAACTTCTTTTTTACCGATATAACTTTCCCCGGTAGTTTGAACCCTTCCCGATCACTGACCCCTACCATTTGTCTCACAGTGTTATCAAATAAAAAAGTTAGTGCTTAATTTTTTCAAAAAAATCATTCTGTAACTTTTATAAAAAGTTTTAAAATAAAACTCAAAAAAAAAAAACAGAAATTTATAGATTAAAATATAAAAATTGAAAAAATTAAAATCTTTGCCAAACTTTGAGATTTTTTTGTGCAATATGATTTATAAAATATTGGGCCTTATTGAAATATTATAATTAAATAAATTTGGGTGGTGACTTTTTTTTAGAAATATAACAGTTATTTTGGGTCTCTGGTTTAAATGTATTATATTTATAAATAAATAAAATTAAACAATTTAATTTTAGTTTGTTGTTTTTGACCAATTTCAAAGTATTTCTCTACTGGCTAATGACTGTCAGTGCTTTACATTAATCGATATAAATAAAATGTTATATATTTTTCTACTTAAAATATCGCGATTTGATAAAATTTTTGCGTTAGTTAGATTTTTGAATAATGGTTTGGTATTGAAGATTATATAACAATATAAAAAAAATAAAGAAATTTAATTAAGGAAATTTATTTTTTAAAACTTCAGCGCTTTCGGTACGGTGCGGGAACTTTTATCACAATAGAGAAAAAGTGATATCATACGGTTTAATATTTTCTCATGTTCTACACCGCTATGCGATGGTATTTTTCATATTTGCAAAAAATGCAAAAACTAATATTCCTAATGTAGATGACTCATTTTTCGGATTTAATTAATGTATTTGGTTATATATGGAAAAGACACCATATTAAAATTTATACCCGGGATATCTGCTATTATTTATCCCCAGCAAACTGACATTTTTCAGGGTTTCACCAAGATACCTACACTAAATATAGACTTTTATTAATTTGTTGCTTTATGCAATTAATTTTTTACCACCATAAAACCGAAAGTAACAGCTGTTCATTTTCAAAGGAAACAATATTTTTGCAAAATTCGTTATAAAAACAAAATTAATAAAAACAAAATGAACAAAATTTTGATAAGGTATGCAAAAAAACATGTTATACAAGATAAATTCATAGTAAAGTAAAGGAGTAACAAGTTTTATGAATAATTTATCAAGGAAATGTATAATAAAAAAAAAAAAATACAAATCGAACAAAGTTAAATTTTATGTTAAAAATTCTTTACAAAAAATAAAATAAAATGAAGACATGACACCCACAATAAAATTATAAAACATATGCAACCCTGAAAATATTTATATTGGGAAATTTCTCCATATAGAAAAAAATTACACCCAGAGACTAATAAAATATGATTATTTCTGCATCATTGAAATATACATATAAAAACCATAAAGATAAATACTTGCATATAACAAAAAAAAAAAAAAGAAAACCAACGAATATTCACCACCAAATATTGGTATGGGAACCATATCGACGGTCATAAAATAAGAACAAAATATAAAACGCAATAGAAAGGATTTTCGCTATAAATGAAACATATTGAATACTTTCGTATACGAATATTTGTATTTGTATACCCTTATGTAGCAATGGTCTTTACTTGTTTTCGATGTCCGTTATTTATAATGCTTTTTTATAATACAGGAATACATATAAAAAAATAATAAATCACAAACAAATATACTCTAAAGTCATAATAAAAGCTTATTTTTGGTTCAGGCTTTTATTTTCTGTGTTGTTAAGAGCATTTATTATAAATATGTAATACTTTATTCAATAATTTTGTACGAAATACACAAGCTTTCATTTGGCGATATATATTTTTGCATCTCGATATGTAAAAGAATAATATGATTAACTGATTCTGACTGACTCATGGACTCAACATCTCCCAACGCAAAATTTGGTATATGGGTTCCATCTAAAGTTTGCATTTAAATACAATTTTTTTAACGGCGGTTACGGTTAAAGTTGATGTGGTTAACCGCGGTTAATCGCACTTACTATACAACATCCTTTCCTTATCCTTTAACACAAAATAAATTAATTTTAACTACCCCACTAAAAATCGAAGTTTTGAATTCATACAGGTTTAATGTAAGTTCGCGCATGCTTACAAACATGCATGCTTTTCCATACATGGATACATAAATCTCCATACATGTATCCATATATGTCCACTAGGATGGACCTTATTTTTCAACTTGCAATTTAAGGCCGCCCACCCCTAGAAATGTGTATTTGGGATTAACCAATACACCATCCAAAAACTTAAGGTGCTCTCAAACAGGTTAATTTTGTTTTTTTTTTCTAGAAAATCCTTAATTAAAGGTTTTTATATCAATTTTCATGTCAAGTGGCACTTTTTTACATTTTAAAAATTTGGGGTCATTTCGACCCCATGTGCCTATAAGGATTAATTTAAATTTTTTTATTGCTATGTAAAAATTTTGTTGTTAACCGAGCTATTTGGACCATTTTCACCAAATTCCGCAAGAAACAACACATTGATTTTGTATACTTCCAGGAAAAATCGAAAAATTACGAAACCTTTACCTTTGACCTTGGTAAAGAAAGGGTTAACGTTGTCAGAGTTTTACGAAATTTTCGGAAAACAATCTCTTGTATCAGAGTTAAAAGAAATCGGAAGTGATTTTATTACAGCTAGCTAAAAACACAAAATTTAATACTATTAACTAAATTATTGGCCAAAATCACATTTTTCTCTAAAATTTTCAAATTTAAAACACCGTCAGTCACTCTTAAGCTAAATGAGGGATGTGTGTAATGTTCAGTAAAATTATTCTCTAAGGTGTATTTAATAAACCCCTATGCGTTGACCACTTTTTATACCCTACACCACTATGTGGTCAGGATATTATAAGTTTGTGCTGATGTTTGTAACACCAAAAAATATTGGTCGTAGCCCCACCTTATAGTATACCGATCGGTTCAGAATTTTTTTTTATTTCGATTTAACGATGTCCGTCTGTCCGTCCGTCTGTCTGTCTGTCCATGCAATCTTGTGCGCACTCTACAGGTCGCAAATATTAAGATATTTTGATGAAATTTGGTACATAGACCTATGTTGGCCCAAGGACGAAGCCTATTGATTTTGGTGAATATCGGTCCATGTTTAGAACTAGTGCCCATATAAGGGTCCCCCCAAAATTGGCTTGGTTACAAACTGCAGGTCGCAAATATTAAGATATTTTAATGAAATTTGGTTCGCTGACTCACATTATAGAACATTTTGACACGAGCCCCATTTTAATCCATTCGAATTTCGGATCCAAACATTAGTTGGCTTTTACCCAGACTGGTGTAGGGTATTGTATAGTCGGCATGCCCGACTTTAACCTTTTTACTCGTTTTATATTTTGTTGCACAAAATTTTAAAAAACTAAAAACTAGAGTTTTGCAAATTTATACAGAAAAAAGTCCATCTTCTAACCCAAGAGAAACGAAAATTGTTATCTGAATGTTTGTGGATCTTAAAAATGAAACTAGAGTATAAAATTATAAATTTTTCCAAAAAATATTTTATTTTTTACGATTTTCAAAATTTATCTCATTTTAACCCTACAATGGTGTGAGGAAATTGCAATTACTTAAATATTTTCCAACGGATTTTAGATTTTTATACATTCCCATGTGAAAATCGAAATATATATGAACAAACATGATCATACATTGACTAGTATATGATCCTGCATAGGCATACATGATCATAACTGTCCATGCATAGTTCAATGTATGACCACCCGAGTAAAAAAGTTTTGATATAATCATATATTATTTTATGTAATTACATATAGTAACTTACAGTTACATATGGCCACATATGCTTTTAAATTCAAGCAGATATACTTTTATATAGTCATATGTTAGATATTTTTTTCTCAAAGGTTTTAATATGGAGACATATGTGATTTGATATTATTATATACTGGCCTACATATAATTGCATGTGCTATATATAAGTACATAAAGTAACATATTACAGATATAATTACATAAACGTTTATATATAATTTAGTATGACACAATACATAATAATATAAAACTATATGTGGAGCCATATAAGAAATATTTCATAATTTGTGTTAGATATGATTATATATTGACGAATAGGAACCCATATATAACTTAATATAGTTCAATATCTACAATATTTCATGATTTCTTTAATATATAACAATATAACGTTCTTTATAAAATCATCTATAATTATATATTATCCCACATAAGGAATTTTCAAGTTGATTATTATCTGTGGTTTTATGTTAACAATGATTTTGAACTATTTTTAGATTTAGTAATTACTAGGGATTGGCGCGTGACTAGAAATGTTCTTGAGTCACGTTATTCACACGTGATCGTGAGTAATAATTACTATACTCAAGTGATTCGTGCATGAGTCTGAGAATATATAATTCGTACTTGATTCGTGCGTGAGCGTGAATAAGAATATATAACCCGTGCATGATTCGTGTGTGAGTTTATTTTTTACATCATATACTTTTAGTAATTTTTACTATTTTGTAATATTTTACTATTTTTTTTACTATTTTTCTTATATCTTGGTTGTATAACATAATCCTATTAACTTTAAAATTTTATGGTCTAATTCATAAACTTTTACAAAAGTCTGCAGGATTTTAAGCTAATTTGTGAAAAACAGTATTCATATTTGCTTAATAACGAAAAAAATAATATAGATTTATAGTCGACTCTCATTAACTTTAAACCTTTTATTAAGTTTGGAGTGAGGAAGCCACCATTTAAATGTTAATTATTTAATTTTTAGGCATGAAATGATTTATTAAAGCCGTCCCATCCCTAGAATGTGTGGCTTCCAACAACTTGCATCCATCAAACTAAAAAAAGCTCCAACAATTGCGTAGCTATTGACCTTTTTCGAAAAAATGTCCAAAAAAATGTAAAAATAAAATTAAAAAGAAAAACAAAACTATAATGATGTACAGACTGTCAAAACATTATTCGAAATTCGATTACTTTTGTATGATTCGATAATATGTTCTAAAAAATTACTTTTTTACACACATTTGCATTGATTTGCTTTATAAATAAAATAAAAAATATTTTTAATTGCTTTTAAATTTATCTTAGCACATCATTAGTTCTCTAATTTTAAAAAATACATTTTCACTTCCAATTACCGAGTAAATCGTCTGCTAAATTTGTACATCACTTGCGACTTATTTGGGAGAAGAGAGAAAATAAACAATAGTGTTGCCAGTATCAAATCGAAAAATTAATTAATAGTTAAAATACGATTATGAATCAAGATTTCTAATAACTCTTTATTAAGCGAAATAAGTACTTTAACTATAGCAAGCTTCAAATACCAAATAATTTTTTTTATGAATTAGCACATTAGTCTTTTTAACTTTATTTTAAAATTACTAAAAATAAAGAAAATTTTGTTCTCATTTAATGTACTGTCATGGTAAATCTGGATAAAAGTAATGGAAGATTTATCGAAATTATAGGATCTCCAGCAGATCTTTGGGTTAATCATTATATTTGGAAATTAATTACACATGCAATTGCACAATTACATGTAATTGTGATTGAAAAAAATTCAATTACAATTACATATTATTTGTAATTGTAATTCAAAAAAAAAAAAAAAAAACAATTACAAGTAATTTGTAATTGAAAATTTTCAATTATACATTACATATAATTGTAATTGAAAAAATGTCAATTACAATTACATTTTTTCGGAAAAGAAATAATGACAAAAAGCACAAGTGAGGGGTCAGCCCAACATGAAGTATTCTTTTTATACTTATCCACGCTTATCCAACCTATCCCAGTCAGTTTTTTCTACAAAATTTTAACAAAAAACACTTTAATTCTAAATGTATTTGAAATTTGTAATTGAAATCACTTTCAATTACAATTACTTGTAATTGAAAATTTTCAATTACAGTTACATCAAATGTAATTGAGTTTTTTTTAAATTTCAATTACATTTATTTGCAATTGTAATTGAAATCCCCCAGGTCTGCATATCTTTTTTATTTAAAAAATTATTTATGTATATTGTTAGATGTGGTTATATATAATATGATCTGAAGTATAAGGTCAATATTTAGATATAATTGTATCAGACTATGTCCCCTTATAACATTTTACATAATTTTATACAAAAAGATATAATTTGATGTAATTGGATGAGGACAAAATTCGGATACAATTGTATCGAATTGCATAAAATTGTATCAAATTGTACCAAATTGTATACACTTGTATACAATTCGATACAATCTGATACAATAAGATGTTCTCATTTTTCGGATATAATTATATCTAATTACATAAAAGATTATATGTAATTAAATATAACTTCATATGGATCCATTACATTTTTTTTACTTGGGCATACATTATCTCATATATTTCCATATATCTTCGGATCCGAAATTTGAGTGTATATGGAGGCATATGGTCATATATGATCATATGTGACCATACATGAACCATATGTGAGCATATATGGTCATATATGAACATGTACGGTCATATACCCTCAAATTTCGGATCCGAAGATATATGGAAATATATGAGATAATGTATGGTCATACATTGAACTATGCATGGACAGTTATGATCATGTATGCCTATGCAGGATCATATACTAGTCAATGTATGATCAAGTATGTTCATATGTATTTCGATTTTCACATGGGAATGTGAAAGATAATACCTGTCAAAATTTTATGACAATTCGTTCATTATGTTTTAGTGACGCCACCCAGCATAAAAAGAGATGCCGAAGCAGTAGAAAAAGCACTACAATTGATGATCTAGATGCACTTCTTTTCAACATAAACACTAACGATTTTACCATTGACTTGTCATGACTTGACTTGTCATAGGAGTACTCCCATTTCAATATTTTTACAGTACTTTTTGAACGAGTGCAAAGGAAGCTCTTTTTCAACAATTAAAAGTTAAAAAAAAATTCTTCGCAAAAAAATTATATTTTTTTTTATTTTACAAAAGTTTTTTTATTGCCGCCACCGGGTATCGAACTTGCGACCTCACAATTTCTAGTCTAATGCTCTACCGCTGAGCTATTCTTTGATATAAAAGTTGACTGACCACTTTGTTACTGCGAGATATTGTTCCTTATTCCCTTCAATAAAAGTACTTACTAAACAAGTGTAAAAGGTGCACTCCAATTCAATATTGTTTTTAGTTCCTTATTCCCTTCAATAAAAGTACTTACTAAACAAGTGTAAAAGGTGCACTCCAATTCAATATTGTTTTTAGTTTTTTTATATGTATGTACATTAGGGTTATGACTCATTTTTAACAAAAATTTTACCTATCAGCACGTGATGGGCAATACTAAATTAAAAATAAAAATCGTATTTGCGGGTCATTTCGGCAAAAAAACCTTCCGCACCAAATGAAATTTATAAAAATAATTTTTGCTCGGGGATTTTGTTTAATTAACATAACGAATTATTACAAAAACTATTGTTAACGACAAAAAATGTATCCAAAAGTCCCTCCAAAAAGGTTTCGCAATTTTTACCTTAAATAGCTTTTAATAAACATCGTTTGAGTCTCATTTGTTTAAAACTTAGGAGAAATATTTTAATTAAACTAAAACCATATAGACCAAATTTCAACCCTTTTGGTGCGGGAACTTTTTTGACAGCAGTGAAAAAGTAAGATTGGGTTTCTTAATATTTTTTATGGCCTTTTTGGCTAGGGCATGTAAAATTTGATATTTGCAAAAAAATCTAAAAATCATAACCCTAATGTACATATTTTTAAAAATGAAAAAATTAGAAAAATATTGAGATTAAACTAGAGTTTGCTAAAAACCGAAAAATTTGTAAACCGCGGTTCGGTTTTTCAAAATTATAAAAACCGCGGTTTCGGTTATTTTTCGGTTTTCTTGTGATATTAATAGAATTGTTTTAAAATAATTAAATATAAAAATATTCTAACTAAATATATGATAATTCAATATGCATATAAATTTAATAGTTTAATACGTCCAAGATATCTTTTCAAATTCGATTGAATTTCTCACTCGAATTTTTAAAGGTAATAATGCCATTTCGAAATCTTTCTGGGAGTAGAAATAAACGCGGAAACCCCTTATAAAAAATAAATTTTTTTCTTTTTTTGGCAACTAAAGTTGTATTTTAAAGAGTTTAAATTTAAATCTTAGCAATTTGTTTAAAACAATATAAAGTTAAAATTTTATAAATTTCGCGGAATACGAAATAAGGCTTTTTGAAAAATACTCGGTGAAAATCTGAACTGAATATGTGAAACTCAATATTTCTTAAACCACTTGACTTTTTGATGCAATTTTTTTCTAAAATTATAAGCCTCAGTTTATGTTACCCCGTAATAACAAAAACCAAAAATTCTTTAAAGCAATGAATAAAATGTTCATTACAATTAAATACAACATTTTGTAAAATAGGAGCTGAGACTTTTCGAAATTTAAAATTTAATAATATGCAATTTAATTAATTATTTTAATTGGTTAAAGTATTTGTTAAAAACCGACTTATTTTTGTCGGTTTTCGGTTTTGAGGCTTGGAAAACCGTTAATTATAAATATAAAAAAAAATTAATAAAAAAAAATTAATAAAAAAAATTAATAGAGAAAAAAATAAAAAAAATATTGGTCCCGCCGGGAATCGAACCCACGACCCTCGGTTTGGAAATGCCAAATGATACCAAAATCACTTTTAAGGATCACTTTTAGAGCAATAACTCTTTAGAAGCAATACTTAAGTGATTTTTTGGATGTTGTTTAGAAATAATTCTAATAAAGCTGTAAAAATATTTTAACAGATACTTGGGAAGCAATGAAAGAAGTGATTTTTTGAAGTTGTTCGGAATAACTTCTAAAAGAGCAGTAAAAATACACTAACGGATACTTGTTAAGCAGTGAAAGAAGTAGTTTGTAAAGCATTACTTCCAATTTTTTTTTTTGCTGTGTGGAGCTGTTTCGGCGAGATAAAAAGGACTTTTTGCGTCGGTATATAACAATGGACGAAACTTGGGTCTACCACTTCACTCTAGAATCGAATCGGCAGTTAGCTGCGTGGACAGCAACTGGCGAATCTCGCCCGAAGACGCCAAAGTCGCAACAGTCAGCTGGTAAAGTTACGACATCAGTAGTTTGGGATGCGACTGGAATTTTGTACATTGATTACCTTGAAAAAGGCCAGACCATCAAAAGCGATCAATACATGGCCCAACTGGTACATTTGTAGGAGGGAATCGAAAAATACTGGCCCTTATGAAAAAGAAAAATGTGCTCTTTCACCAAGATAATGCGCCGTGTCACAAGTCGTTGGTTACCATGGCCAAATTGCACTTTCAGTTGCTTCCGCAATTACCGTATTCGCCAGATTTGGCGCCCAGCGATTTTAACCTGTTTCCAGACTTCAAAAAAATGCTCGTTGGAATGAGATTTTGTTCGAATGAAAAGGTGATTGCCGAAACGGAGGCCTATTTTGAGGTCAAAGATAAATCATTCTATAAAAAAGGTATCGAAATGTTAAAAAGGCGTTGAAGTGATTGTATCCGTCTTGAAAGAGACTATGTTGATGAATACAGTCGAATTTTGCAAAAAATTGTTGTTTTGTTGGTTATCCTACGGACTTTTCTGCCGATGTGCTATAACGGAAACACATGCCACATCGGCCCTGAAATTTGAAATATGATTTACAAGGGGAAAAAATTACTTTTTTAGCTTTTTTGAAAATACTGGCTCTTAAATAATTCTGGGTTAAAATGTTCCGCAAAAATATTTGTCATGAAATTCTATTATAAGACTCTGAAGACATTAAAGTTGCAAATTTAAGTTCATCGCCAGAAATAAGTAAAAACTTAAAATGTGTTTAAGGGTTAATCTCGTACTTATTCAGAATTCGAGGTCAAATGTTCAACAAACCTGGATTTTAGGGGAAACCATGTGAATCTTTCATTTTAGGAATAGGATGTTTTCAGCGAACTTATATAAAAGACTACGGGGAACATTTTTGTGAAATATTTTAACCCTCTAACTCTTCAACTTAAGGGTCTTTTTTGTCCCTTTTTGAAAAGGGGCCAAAAAGGTCCCTTCAATTGAAGAGTTAAAGGGTCAAAATGTTTTACAAAAATGTTCCTCTTAGTGTTTTACATAAGTTCGCTGAACTTATCCTATACCTAAAATTGAAGATTTATATGGTTTCCTATGCCGATTCACAATAAACATCGAAAAGGGAGTTATATTGACAACCGGAAACCCGAACAAAATTTGTATTCTTTGGAGTATCAATCCATGTTTTATTTAAATGTGGACGAGGTCATGGAAAGGCCCTAACGGCCTTAACCGGTTGGCGACTATTTTATTATTATTATTATTTCCTAAATATATTTCTTGAAAATGAATTCTATTATCATATCTGAATTCACAGTTCGTACTTAACATTTATCGTAAATTTTACTGACAATTTTCTATTGATTAAACTTCAAAAATCATGCTATTTTAGTTGTACAACGATAGAACGTAAGCACTTAACTGTGAATTCCTGCAATATCTGGTGTATAGCATTTCATTATTAATTCAAATGGAACATCGCACATAAATTTGGTAAAAATGTTCCAGTTGGTAAAATTTGTTGTGGTAAAATGTGTCTACCATCGAAACGAACAAACTTTACTCAAAAATTTAGCTACTTGCAGAGACAACAGAAAAAAATGTAATTAAAAAAAAGTTTAAAAATAATAATTAAAATACTGAGATGAAAAACCAACACATATACATAGCCCTAAAATAAATTTTTAGGTCAATTGCACGTGTTTTATATGTGTGTATATGATGTGATATGAATAAGTATGTGCGGAATATAAATCCCTACGGTTATAACACATGCATCAAAAGTTCTACGTACGACTGCATACAAAACTATATATGTTTGTATCACACAACAGCATCGTCATTACACAGTATACAGTACAACAGACCTTTAGGCATAAACTGATCATTCTTTATTCAAACATAAAGTAGCGAATATAAATACCCAGTGTAGAAACGGTAATGACATATCATTATTTTTTGGACTCCCAGTAATGACACCCACTTACCTTCTGTATTATTTTAAAACATATAATAATGAGTTACTGATAATTACTTATTTTTATCATTATTTCAAATAGAAAATCATTTTTTAGATTTTTTTGAAAATTTTTTGAAATCTATTTTTAGACTCAATATTTTTTAAACACTGGTAAGGATATATGTAACCACATATTTTTTGATTTTTTGTATGTTGGCGAGTAAGCTTACTTGTGTGCAGCAGTTCAATTATGTTTTTATCTATTAAATATTACATGTCGATATAGCTCAGATGGTAGAGCTATTGACTGGCAATCAGTAGACCCAGGTTCGATTCCCGCACCAGCAAATTTTATTAAAAAAAAAAAATACAATAAAAAATATTTTTTTTTATATAATTTATTTTTTAGAAAATCTATTTTTAGACTCATTATTTTTGTCAGTACTGGTAAGCACATAGGTAACGATATATTTTTTGATTTTTAGTATGCTGGTGTGTAACGACAACTCATTATTTTTCGCGACATCGCCATATAAAGGTAATAAGAAATGTAATCACAAAAGTAACTAGTTACCATTACCAAGTATGTAGTTACATAACCACATATCTGGTAATGATTTTCTACACTGGGTACGTACATGTATAAGCAGTGTGTTTGTATGTGTGTCAACAGTATGTTAGTATTATAAAGTGGGCATAAGATATACTCATACACATACATTCATGTATTTATAAATACCCAAACATATGCACATCAATTTTCATACATTTGGAAATAAAACATAACCTACGGAAAAAATGGTTGTACTTAAAAAAAAAGACAAAAATACAGAGTAAAGTATGTATGTATTCGCTATGATCCATAAGGCACTTTACACATACACACAGAAAAATTTAACTTTCAAATCCAACAGAAACAACATTAAATTAAATAGAAATAGCTTTGATATCAAATTAAGTTTCCTAAGTTTATTTTTTTTATAAAATTTTATTTAAATAAGAAATTTTAAAACAAGATTTTTTACTTAAGAAATATTAAAGACAAAAATCGTTCTTACTTCTGACTATAAAACTCACCCTAAATATGTTGCTACTTATTGTCAAAATTCAAAAACAAAATTTAATATGTTGACATATTAATTTAAATATGAAAGATAGACCAAAGACAATATTAATTGTAAAGGGTTTTTCAATAAGAGCGCTATAAAAGTTTCTTTATAATGTATTTAGACTGGGCAAAAACTAGTAGTTTTTGGCCATTTTTAGGTTTTGAGCCGAAAACTACAAAATTAATTTAGTTTTTCCATACAATTTTCATACAAACTGAAAACCAGCTTCTACCTGGTTTTTGCCAAAAACCAAGTAAAAATATCTGAAATGTGCATTTTTAATACACCCGATATCATTTATAATTAATTTTCGAATATAAAAGTAAAGCAAGTGTCAACAAAATACTTTTTTAATTTTTTAAAAATATTTCTGTTTTAGTTTGAAATTGTGTATTGTTATTAATTGTTAAATGTATTAATTATTATAATTATTTTTACATTAATTTAACAATAAAAAAATAACGAAAAGTGTGTAATAAAAAAGTGACGTGAAGAAGAAAAACTAAATAACCAGTGTAAATGACTTGGCTTTTGTAATTTAGTTTTGTACAAAAACCAGGTGGTTTTTGCTCAGTCTAAATTCAGTATTAAATAAAACAAAAACGGTTTTGGATATCAATGAAATTCTTTATTCCTGTGAAAGTACGTTCGATGCCATTATGTATGGAAATCGATCTCTTTTGCATGACCACCACGGGCACGCTTGCAGAAGTCCAGACGCTGAACCCAATTTTCGACGGTTTTCAAGCATAAATCGGCCGATACTGCTGCAATTTCACGTTCGATATTCGTACGAAGTTCATCGATCGTCGCTGGCTTGCTGGCATTGACGTAGCCCTACAAGAAATAGTCCAACGGCGTCAAATCGCACGACCGAGGCGGCCAATCGACTGGACCATTTCGTGAGATAACACGTTCTCCAAACTTGGTTTGCAATAAATTGATTGTGACATTCGCTGTGTGGCTTGTGGCGCTGTCCTGTTGGAACCACATATCCTCCAAGTCCATATCATCCAATTGGGGCCAAAAATATTCGGTTATCATTGAACGGTAGCGATTCCCATTCACAGTAACGTGCCGGTCTTAATCATCACGGAAGAAGTACGGCCCAATGACGCCGCCGGCCCATAAACCGCACCAAACCGTAATTTTTTCGGGATGCAATGATGACTCATGGAGTACGTGTGGAATGCTGTCTGACCAATAACGCATATTTTGTTTATTGACGAAGCCATTCAGCCAGAAATGAGCCTCATCGCTGAAGATGAGTTTTCGATGAAAATCCGAATCATTTTCAAGTTGTTGCTCAGATGTAGGCCAAGATCTTTTCGCAAAATTCGCCACAACGACGTCACAGAGATGCCCAACGCTTGAGAACGACATGTGAGAGACACATTTGGGCTTTCTTGAACGGAAGCCTCAGCGGCAGCAATATTCTCGACACTACGGGCACTTCTTTGTCTCACTGGTACGGGAACATTTTGTACTGTGCCTGTGGATTCAAACGATTATGACGACCATAAATTGGACGTAGCGCTCTTAACGTTGAGGCCACTGACTCCGAATTTCGGTAGCAAATTTTAATAATTTCGACTCGTTGTTGGCTCGTATATCTTTCCATCATAAAATGGCAAACCTTACTGAACAGAAATGTCAAAAGAGCGGCAAGAAATATGGCGTCGTTTGCTGTCCCTGTATTTCTACTTTTGTAGCGTCCCTGTTGAAAAACCCTTTATTTGGTCTATACGACGCGTTTGAAAAAACAACACTTTACTATAAAAAATAAACAATGCCCTGTTGGCTGTCCGTCTCCAATATACACAAATTGGCTGCACTTGTACGTACAAACCATACGGCAATGTGGCAATATTTGTGAAAAGGTGACACGGAGGAAATAAGAAGATAAACAGAGAAAATCTGAAGTAGAATGTTTGTATATGTCTGTTTGATCACTTCTGAAATTATTTATATAGAGACAATCTGACAATAAAAATATAAACAATAATACAATTTGATGGAAGATCACTGATGAAGCCTGTCCATAAAAAGGCAGAAACTAGATCTAGTCTGATTTGCAAATTTAATGTGTTTATAACTTTTGAGGAAGGTTTATTCTTCTTCTTAACCTCAAACTTACTAAATTAGAATTAATAAAAATACATATAATGACAATATTAATTGTATTTGGTCTATACGACGCGTTTGAAAAAACAACACTTTACTATAGAAAAAGTTTATTTTTTATAGAATCATATTTACTTTAATAAGATTCATACTTAATTGTTATAATTAGGGCAAATTATGCCATTAAATGCCATTTTTTCAATTATTTTGTAAAAATGTTATTCTTATGAAACCTTGCAAAAAAAAACAATCCATTTTGTTTTCATTAAAAAAATGCAATAAAATATAGTCACCCCAACTTTTGTAGAAGTTTTTGGAAAAAATAATAAAAAAAAATATATTTTTTATTAATGTTGGTAAAATTTAAATTCTGGATTTTTTTATATCAACGAAAATTTCAAACCTTAATAATCATACTAATTTTCGTCGATTCCAATTTAGCTGATCAACTGTGAATTCCTTCCCCAGCAAAAAAAAATAAAGTAATGCTTTACAAACTACTTCTTTCACTGCTTCACAAGAATTCGTTAGTGTATTTTTACTGCTTTTTTAGAAGTAATTTTGAACAAGTTCAAAAAATCTCTTCTTTTGTTGCTATATCTGTTAGCATATTTTTACAGCTTTTTTAGAATTACTTCTGAACAACATCCAAAAAATCACTTAAGTATTGCTTTTAAAGCATAATTTCTCTAAAAGTGATCCTAAAAAGTAATTTCGGTATTATTTGGTATTTCTAAACAGATGTTCGCGGGTTCGATTTCTCGAGGGACCAATATTTTTTGAATTTATTTTTTTATTGGTTTTAATATTTATAATTAATTTGTTTAAATTCACTAATTCTTTAATTTTTCAATTTTAAAAAATACATAAAATAAAAATGATGAAAAATTGCTTTCTATGCACTTGTCAAAATAGTACTGAACCAATGCTGAACTGCAGCAGTGCACCTTTTGCATTTGTTTAAAAAGAAGTACTTTTATTAAAGAGAATAAAGCACAATACCTCGCAGTAACAAAGTGGTGCTTTTATGGCAGTCAACTTTCATAGCAAAAAATAGCTCAGCGGTAGAGCGCTAGACTAGCAATCATGAGGTCGCGGCAATAAAAAACTTTTGTAAAATAAAAAAATTAAATTTTTTTTGCGAAGAAGTTTTTTTTAACTTTTAATTGGTGAAAAAGAGTTTCCTTTGCACTCGTTCAAAAAGTACTGGAAAAATGTTGAAGTGGGAGTACTCCTCTTTTATTACAACTCAATTTTAAAATCATTAGTGTTTATGTTAAAAAAGAAGTACATCTAGATCATTAATTGTAGTGCTTTTGCTACTGCTCGGCATCTCGTTTTTTGCTGGGTCCTTATTAATTTTTGTTAAAAATTAAAAAAAAAAGAAACACTTAAATAAACTAGTATTTTTTTAAATACGGTTTTTCATGACTTTTTGGTGGGCCAATTTCAACTTTTACACCAATTTAAACTTGCCCTTGGTTATAGTAATCATAAAAATTAAGATGTTGATTGAAATACTGATTTTATTATATTTTTTTCTCCGTGTACAAATGCATATATCTACACTTATGAACATTAATAGTTGGCATATTCTCTCTGTGTGTATGTATGAATCACACATATTGTATAACATGTAGTTAAACCACAAGCGTCATTTACACTCATTCACCCAAAAGCATGGATGTAAGTAATCTACACTAATATTTACACCCAGGAAATATACAAAAAATAAACCCGCTACTACAACAACACCAACAAGTACGAATGAAAATCAGCTAAAAATGTGCATACATGTTTTTTTTTATATATAGAATCAGAGAAAAACTATAAATTTGTTTTACTTGCAATTAGACGAAAGAAAAACTTGTTGTATTTCGCACTTATTTATTTTTTTTGTATATTATGTATCGTATTAAATTTCTTCATTAAAGTGTCTGACAAATCGCTAAATATATGTGAACTGCTAAATACATCACTTTATATTTTATTTTTAATTTGATATAAATTTTAATCTGGTTACTGTTTCTAAACGACTCTGTATGTATACTGCTAATTGTATGCAACACTGTTTTTTGGCAATACTAAAAAGCACACATGTGGGCATTGTACTGTTCCACATAAGGTTGCGGGATCAATTCCCATCGACTGCAACATAAATTAAAAAAAAAAAAATGTAAAATTTGTCTATCCTTCATACTTATCGCAGCGTCTACCTTCGGTGTCCCCATAGCACTTAACTCCACTGAAGTAAAATAATATAACAACAGGGCTATGAACTAAACATCTTCATCAAATTTCGCCAACTCCCCATTAGATGGCGGGCAACAGCTGTTCTAAAATTCAACATCTCGCTTAATTACAGTGTTTCACCTCTCCTCTATCCCCTTTCCAAAGAAAGCAATACATTAATTAAAGAACTTCCTAAGCGTTGGTTCTCTATAAAAAAAAACTCAAGCACATTAATTTTGCTGTCTAAACAAGCTATTAGCAAAGGTAGCTAGGTGTAATCTTTACTTAGTAAAAATGTTTGAAAAAATGCCTACTACTATACTTTAGGGTTGTCCACAAGACCAACATTTTTGAATTTGGAAACTTTATTTAGTCTAATCTACGTGTTGATATAATAAATGTATGCAAAAAATAAAAAGTTAAAAAAAGTAATTGTTTTCGGGTCACTTACGGCCTACGGAGATATGCTCATAAACGAACAAATATGCAAAATCTATGAATATATGTAGAGAGTCAAGAATGAAATATAAAAAGCTCGATATATCAAGTCTTGTCTTAATGGTTTTGACTGAATTCCAACGAATCCTTTTCTTGTGTTTATTTCTAACTAAAATCTTGAGCCCACTTCTCGTATTATTTTAAAAACACTATACATATCAGCCCACTCGTAAATAAACTTACCATCTCAGATCTCAGGAAGCAATCGATTAATTTTCTTTAAATTCAAAATATGTATATCTTATGTTAGTTAGAAGCAAAAGCTACTGTATGCAAAGTTTTAGCAAAATTAGTTCAGAATTTCGGGTACCGGGCAATAATGGGTTTATATGCTATATTACCGATATTTCATCATTCACCCTTCCATTTCTCAGGATAATGTGGAGATGCGTAATAAGTTTGTTCGGATGTTTGGAACAACAAAAGATATTGGACCTGGAGTGGATTTAACAATATTAGTCTCTCCGGATTTAACAATATTATTCTCTTCGTCGGTATGTCTGTGTATCTGTCTGTCAAAACCGTAGTGTATTGCAAACGTAATCTTTAGGGTTTATGTCCCGGGAATTCCCGGGAAGGGATTCCCGGGAATCCCGCGCTTTTTTCAATCCCGCAATCCCGGGAATTTAGTGCGGGATTTCCCGGGATTTTTTTTTTTATTCTTTTACAGAAGTTTTAGCTAGTAAATTAAAATTTTGGAAGCTTTATTTCAATTAGAAACATTGATTGTTTTAAAAATAATTTAAATAAAAAATATTTAAAATTAAAAAATGCGATTTAAATTTAATAATATAATATATAATGTAAAAAAATATTATTTAGGCCCAATTTTTTGGGTTTAGTTACACCGAAAACAAATTTTATTAGACATTATTAAGTTTAAATACCAACAAAAATATTCGTACCTCGGAAATTTTATATTTTTTAATGATGGTCTATGTTCAAATAAAGCAATATACATACACAACATTTCAACATCAATATTTCAGCTCCAAATACCTCCAAAAATACTCGGCATTAAAATTAAAAAAAAATTATAATATTTTCGTATTCTCAATTGATGTAAGTGTTTTTAGTTTTTATTACCTACTTCAAATAATTTCATTTAAATTTCAATTGCTATTCCTTTATTTCAGTTGTATTTTTCAAATTTTATGTTTTTGTTAGATTAAATATTGTTGACATTTGGTGTTGTTATATTTTTAGTATTGTTTGGCTTGAGGTCATAAATTTTAAAAAAATAAAAATCCAAATATTTTGTATTTGATTTTTCAATATTTTATTTTTTAATTTTCTTCCGATATTTCGATTTGCATCGCAAATCATTCTTCTTCAAATAATTTCATTTAAATTTCAATTTCTATTCCTTTATTCCAGTTGATTTATCAAATTTTATGTTTTTGTTAGATTAAATATTGTTGACATTTGGTGTTGTTATATTTTTAGTATTGTTTGGCTTTAGATCATAGATTTTTAAAAAAATAAAAATCCAAAAATTTGTATTTTATTTTTCAATATTTTATTTTTTAATTTTCATCCGATATTTCGATTTGGATCGCAAATCATCCCCTGGGATATTTAAAAAAATACAATATTTTAAAAAATATATTTTTGAACGGGACTGAGTTGAAAATTTCTCGCTGCACTTAAAGCTTACTATTATTTTTAAAATAATGCATCAGATGCTTTTTCAAATTATTTTGGATTTTTTATATGTTAATTTAAAAAAAAAAATGCAACAATGAAAATTAAATAATTTTTTTTAAATAGTTGTGCCATAAAAAATTTTAATTCAAAAATACCAATTAAAGTTATAAAACTAATAATATTTTTGTGTCTATTTTTATAAAAAGATTTAAACGATTTACCTAAAAAATTGTGTGAAAAATACTCACTTTTAAACTTTTTAATAAAAATAGACGAATACTTCTGAAAATCTGCATAGAAACAAAATATATAGAAAGAAATTGTTGGATTCCATATTTAATCAAAAAATTGATCTTAGTTCTGATTCTAAAGCTGGTCCGATACAAATTTGCACCCATTAACAATTCCGTTATATCCTGAAAGAATTTATGATTCAATTTGTTTAACCGTTTAAACCGCGAATCAATATTTAATTAATGTATTTCTAAGAGTTGTTTTAAAATTAAGACGGCCTTCCATACAAATACATATATTACCTGCATATTAGTTCGCTATTTAAACTGTTATACGAATTGATCTCGAAAAAGTGAAAGATATGGATATTTTATATTAAGCCCTTATTTCAGAATATATTAAGTAGATTTTCTCATGACTGCAACCAAAAGATGAACTTTGTCGTAAGTTTTTTTCTAATAAATATCGAGTTTTTCAAGTAAACATACGCCGGATATATTAATTTTCTAACGAGCGGGAATTCCCGGGATAAAAGGAAATTCACAAAAAAATCCCGCTGTCCCGGGAAATGAAAAAGTCCGGGAAAAGAAAAACACTAGTAATCTTGTTTAAATACGATTATAACCAAAATCTTGTATTGCAACAACTACTCGAATGCAACGCTGATTTTTATGTATATTTTTTCGGCAGCTGTTCGGTGACCGGTGAAAACAGCACCGGTCTAAAAGAACCCATATTTTGACCGATCTTCTGACCGGCGAAAACAGGGACGTTTTCAAAGGACCTGTACCATGACTAGTGAGACTAGGACCGGTCTGAAAGTACCTACCCGCTGACCTAGCCCTTGATTGGGGAACACAGGTCTGGTCTCAAAGTACCTAGCCTGTGACTGGTGAAAATTTGACTGAACCAGTACATTTTAGTGTTACAAATTAAAGTAAATTTTCTTTATTTTCCGGCTTTAATAACAAAATATAACATAAAATTAAAAATTTTCTATACAGAAAAAATTATTATTTTAATAAGAATAAATTTCTATTTATTTTGAATCTTATGAAATAAAAATTTATTCGACTGAAAAATCATAAACTGCCACCAAAAAAAAATTAGAAGTAATGCTTTACAAATTACTTCTTTCAATGCTTCTAAACAACTTCAAAAAATTACTTCTTTCACTGCTTTCAAAGAATCCGCTAGTATATTTGTACAATTTTTTTAGAATTACTTCTGAACAAAATCCAAAAACTCACTTAAGTATTGCTTACAAAGCATAAATGCTGTAAAAATGATCCTAAGAAGTCATTTTGGTATCATTTGGTATTTCTAAACAGATGATCACGGGTTCGATTCCTGGACGGGCTAATATTTCTTTTTATTTTAAATTTTTTTTTTTTATATATATAATTAATTTTTTTAAATTCAATATTTTTTTAGTTTTTCAATTTTTAAAAATATATAAAATATAAATGATAAAAAATAACTTTTTATACACTTATGAAAATAGTACTGAAAACTATACTGAATTGCAGTGCACCTTTTGCACTTGTTTAAAAATTACTTTTATTGATGAGAATAAAGCACATTATCTCGCAATGACAAATTTTAATGCCAGTCAACTTTCATATCAAAGAATAGCTCAGCGGTAGAGGGTTAGACTAACAATCATGAAGTCGTAAGTTCGATACCCGGTGGCGGCAATAAAAAAACTTTTGTAAAATAAAAAAAAATATAATTTTTTTGCGAAGAATTTTTTTTAACTTTTAATTGGTGAAAAGAGCTTCCTTTGCACTCGTTCAAAAAGTACTGAAAAAATGTCGAAGTGGGAGTACACCTCTCCTGTGACAACTCAATATTAAAATCATTAGTGTTTATGTTAAAAACGAAGTACATCTAGATCATCCATTGTGGTGCTTTTGTACTGCTTCGGCATCTCGTTTTTGTAATGAATAAAATTAAAACCAAAAATTAATCAATATTTTTTTAAAACACTTTAAAATCCTAGTAAAACTTTTAATTTTATTTTGGTGATAATCCCCAAAATTATAGTGGGGCTTATGACCGAAAAGTTATCGGAAATAATACCCAAAAAAATTGTATATTATTCCCAGAAATAATGGGGATTTTGAACTCTTTCAAAACGGTCATAATCCCCATTATGGAGACTGCCCAGGAAAATTTTTTTTCCAAAGAATCGGTTGTATTCACAACCCCTTCTACTGTCGATTCTAACACCGATTCTTTTTGTTTGAAATTGTCCCAAAAGCAACCCCTTCTATAGCTCCAAAGTGGAACCGGTTGCTCTAGAATCAGTTCTGGAACTGATTCTACGTCACCCACACCTTCCATATAGGATCCCAGGAACTGGTTCCGGAACCAGTTCCATGGAATCGGGTGCAGTGGAACCAGTTGTAGGTGTGGTTGGCTACCGATTGTAAAAAGTTTTTCTGGGTGTGAGCATAGGAATTGTTGACATTAACCCCATTGTGGGGGTTATGACCGCTTGGAAACTAGACATAAACCCCACAATAAATTTCCAATTTCCAAAATTCCAAATTTAAAAGTTAAAGCTGTTATTTTTACAGTTTTAAAATTTTATTAAAATTTAATTTAAAAAACAAGTTTATTGAAAACAAATTTCTGCTTAGTTGTGTTAACAACATATTAGAAAATGTTGAATTTGTCTATGTCACAGAAGTGTAAAGAACTGTAGGCGAATTTTTTAAGTTGTGCTATGTTCAATGAAAAATTAATTTTTTATCCTCTTTTTGAATTTTTTGAGTTTAAAACACTGAAAGCGAAAATTTTTTTTTTTACAAATAGGGCGATGTTTAAAACAAATTTTCATTTGGTAATTTTTTGAGTGTAAATTTTTTTAAAAACTCCATCGAACTTTGACATTGCGTTAATTTTGCAGAAGAATTTTTTATTTAATTAACACACAAATTATTTTTATATGAGTTCAATCTTTTGCTAATCATAATATTTTTTTTATTTTTCTCAAAACTTGTAAAATTTGAAGAGGGAAACCAAATTAGAAGCTGAGCTATCATTATGTTTTTCGGTCACAATCTCCCAAACAAAAAAGGGGTATATATCCGAAAAATCTTTGATCATTATCCCAATTAAAAAATGGCTCCAGCAAAAACATGGTCTCAACTACTTACCTCTTAGAACAAGCCCATGTATAAGTTATCAGTCCTCTTCCTATGAAACAGCCGATCATAGAACCAGTTCCTGTCCCGAAGAACCGGCACCATAACCTGGCCGGTGACCGCTTGCTTTTCCCACAGGGTGTTGTTAAAGGGAAGTAAAGCTAAACTTTGCTTGATTTAACATTTTAAAAAAATTAATTCGAAATTGACGAGTCTTTGGTTGATACGGTGCGGCAGTCTAGTGATTCCCTTGTGTCTGTTAAATTGTTCAATAAATATGTTTTCAATATGTTGCAATTATTTTTAATATTAAATACGATTTGTCTTTTGCAATAGTTACAAACATTTAACTAAAAAATGCGATATTATTTTATAATTGTCAAGGTAAGCAAAATCTTCCAAAATGCCAAAATATCCAGTGTAAACGATAAAGATTATAAAAAAAAATTAAAATCATAATCTGGTAGATTATGTAGGTAGTACGTACTATGATTTAAATTAAACAATTTTATTTATTTTTAATTTTCACAACTTTCCCCTTGTTCCTTCTTTCTACTTATTAACGCGTTTAACTTTAAGCGTAATTAACATTTATATGACAAAGTTTGTTTTCTCAAACACAATAAAAGAAATATTTACGTATGAACAGAATAAAAATTCCCTACTTTATGCGGGAAACTATTTTGTGTTCAGCTACTGTGAAAAACAAAAAAAACTTTTAAAATTTTTTTCTAGCATGAAACGAAATAAAATCAACATATAAAAGTTTTAACTAATTAGTTGTTATAGGCATTATGGACGAACTATTAGTTTTGTTAGTTCGAGTAGAAAAAATAAAGTTTTTTATTATACTTTTATATACTTTATTTAAACTAATTTTCACTTTATACAACTTTAATAAAAAACTTAATATGTATCGTATAAACTAACCTTAAAATTTGCTAGAAAGTCTTTTTTTTACAAAAATTTTAAATAAATATGAATAAAAAAAGCCTTTATAAAGAGACAGACTAAATTGAAAACCTTTTAGTATTTTGCTGAAGAACAAAAAGTAAAAGCCCATTACAAAAACAAAAATTAAAACCATTAAGTGTACGAGTATGTTTGAGGTTTCTGCAAAAAAGCTTCAAGTATACAATGTTTTCTTGTTGTTGTATATAGACTTAAAAGTATGCCCAAGTTTTGTTTTCTTTTAATGTTTCATATTTTTGTTTTCTTTTGTTTTATGCTTTTCTTGGTTTTTATTAAAAAATATGTTCTATGTGTGGACGGACTAGTATGAGATTTTTAAAACAATAGCCATATTTGAGTAGTTATTTATCATAAGATCCATAGAAATGTACACATAGTATGCAAATGCTGAGTTTACATTTTTAGATACATTTTGTTTAACACACAGATGGGGCTTTCCAAGCCAACTGCTTTGCTTCAGGAAGAATTAAATGAGGTCATACCCATAATCACTTTCACTTTCAGGGTCATATGCATAATCCCTTTTTAAATTTATAAATGGCTTATTGAAACAATTTTTTCATACAAAATTCATAAACATGTTATAAGGTTTTCAAACTATTATGCATAAGCACTTTAGTATTTATTGATTTATACGGAACAACTATTTTAATTTTTGCAAAAAGTAGGCAAACTAGGCTTGGTTATTTGTTATTTGACCAAAGTGTAAATACTTACAGTATATGAACTGGTAATATCTTATTTTCAAGGTTTTATTGGGATATTGGGATATTTGAGTGTTAAAAATCCTGCCCAACCTCCAATTCCGTATTTTGGATTTTTGTTGTATAGAAAAGTCTGCTGAAACAATCTTCAGTTTTTAAGTGACAAAACGTTAGAAAAAAACCATTTTGTGGTTTGTTTTTTCATATTTGAAAAATTTTTTTTGTTTGAATTTTCAAAACACTGCACACACAACACATACGTTCATATTTTTATTGGCTGTGTTTGTGCCTGTCTGAGTAAAGAATTTCCTGTAATTTGAATTGAAATAATTTTGTATATAAACAAACTATTTTAACAAAAAAGAAAACCGAAAATATTTGAATTTTTTGTTTTAAAATTATTTAAATTATTTTTTCTAAAAATAGAAAATTATAAATAGAACATTTGACTGAAAATACCGAGGAAAATTTTTTACAATCGGTGGCCAACCACACCCATTATACAACTGGTTCCACTGCAACAAATTCCATGGAACTGGTTCCGGAACCAGTTCCTGGGATCCTATATGGAAGGTGTGGTTGCCGTAGAATCAGTTCTGGAACTAGTTCTGAAACGTAGAATCAGTTCCAGAACTAGTTCCAGAACTGATTCTAGAGCAACCGGTTCCACTTTAGAGGTATAGAAGGGGTTGCTTTTGAGACAATTTCAAACAAAAAGAATCGGTGTTAGAATCGACAGTAGAATGGGTTGTGAATGAAAAGTAGCTATTCTACAACCGATTCTTTGGAACAGCAAATTTTCCTGGGTATCAAATCCTACAGACGATACGTATTTTTTTGTAGTTTGTTTTTTATTGACTTATACAAAAAGTTAACCAATATTTTTCCATCCATTTTAATTGATTCTTCAATTGAAAACAATCTTTACCTATTACGCCAGCAAAAAAAGAGATGCCAAAGTAGTAGAAAAAGCACTACAATTGATGATCTAGATGCACTTCTTTTTTAATATAAACACTAATGATTTTAACATTGAGTGGTCACAGGAGAGGAGTACTCCCACTTCATTATTTTTTCAGTACTTTCTGAACGACTGCAAAGGAAGCTCTTTTTCACCAATTAAAAGTTAAAAAAAATTCTTCACAAAAAAATTCTTCATAAAAAGCAATTCCTCACCATTTTTTTATTTATACATATTTTTAAAAATTTTTAAATTAAAAAAATATTGAATTTAAACAAACTAATTATAAATATTAAAAAACCAAATTAATAGAATAGAAAAAGATCAAAAAAAAAAAAAATATTGTTCCCGCCGGGAATCGAACCCGGGACCCTCAGTTTGGAAATGCCAAATGATACCAAAATCATTTTTTACGATCACTTTTAGAGCAATTACTCTTTAGAAGCAATACTTAAGTGATTTTTTGGATGTTGTTCAGAAGTAATTCAAAAAAGCTGTAAAAATATACTAACGGATACTTTGGAAGCAATGAAAGACGTGATTTTTTCAAGTTGTTCAGAATAACTTCTAAAAAATCAGTAAAAATACACTAACGGATACTTGTGAAGTATTGAAAGAAGTAGTTTGTAAAATATTACCCGCAAATTTTTTTGGTGGGAATTTTTAAACAAACTTCAATCGGTTATGGAAAATATATGTATTATGAGTGTATTTGTTTTTGCAAATGTTTATTGTGAGTCGGCATAGGAAACCAAGTGAATCTTCCATTTTAGGTAGATTGTTATTGTTGTGGAAAATTTGGTATATTATTGTGGAAAATTTTAACCCACTAACTGTTCAATAAAAGAGACTTTTTCGAGCATCATTTGGCAACAGAATCCGATGAACATGGCGAACAGTTTCATTAGACATGTGCACCGACTGAAACACGCTATAAGGGTAAGAGTATTCATTCTGTTGTAGCTGAAATATGCTGGACTTTGTTTGATAACTACACAGAATTGCCTAGAGCTAGAAGAAAAATTTTATAAAAAAATGTTTCCTGAAATACACAAATTTTCTATAATTTTTTTTTTGTGAATAGATGTTATATCTATGTATAGCTTCCTTTTGTAAGGTAACTTATAAAATGAAATTTTATGTAAAACATTTTTTGCATACAAACTAACCCCTTAAAATCAAGTTTTGTGGGACATTTGAGCTAAAAATTCCAAATAAGAACGAAATTAATCCTTAAACTTATAGTAGGATTTCATAAAAAAATAGTTTTGAGGAACATTTTAACCCTCTAGCCTTCAACTTACGGTTCTGTTTTTGTCCCTTTTTAAAAAAAGGGCCTAAAAAGTTCTTTAAAGAGAGTTAAAATGTTCCACAAAAATGTTCCCCGTAGTGTTTTACAAAAATTCGCTGAACACATCACATATACCTAAAATGGAAGGTTCACATGTTTTACTATCAGAATCAGTTGTCAGAATCTTATTTTTCATTTTTGTGTTGTACAACTTAATCACTTAGGACATCAGTGCGTATTATCGATATTACAAATACGATATTAATCATGCGTACTGATGTCCAAGTGGATTATACTCGTAGAACAATCCACAGTTGAATAATTTTTTTTTCCAAATTGGCTTTGATATTTAAAATCGGGCTTTGTCTTTTATTTCCACTTTTTTTTCTAAAAGCACCTTACAAAATTTTTAAATTTTGATTTTGAGCGACTATATTTACAAAAGTTATCGCGATATTGATACACACTTAAGTTTGAAAAATAGGTTACGAAATTAGATTAAACTTTGTAAAGGGTTTTCTTTCTGGAGCTATAGTTAATAAATTATAAATTTTTTATTGAAAAAATCTGTTAAAAAATGAGAAAAACTGAAACAGCGATTTATGTAAAATCTAGAGCCAATTTAAACAAACTGTTTGCAGATTCGAAATCAGTATCCCGCAGTTATCCTAAATATCATTCACCCTTTTTTTGTAGAGCAGTCTAATTAATTTGTTCTAATTGTGTAAAGTAAGGACTTGCTATCGAGTCTCAGTCAATGACAATGAATTTTAATGCGATCCGTGGAATTACAACTAATATTTTCCTTATGTGTAAGACTATAGGTTTAGGATTTTTTCAATATACTCTCTCTTGTACCGAGATAGTTGCTATGGAAAGCCACATATGTGTGCAGTCGAAACTACTATATATGATTCCTTTTAATGAAGTGTTCTTTTAAGAATTTAGTAAAGAAAAAATTTAAAAATACAAAATATTGTTTCTAAACTTTATTTGCTTTGAATTTTCTCTAATTTAAAAATACGTAACAAAAGTTTAATACTTATGCAATTTGGCGCATAAGTCTTTAGTATAACAACTACGATTCGTATTGAAAGTGTCCAGTATAGAAAATTAGTACAAGATATGTGGTTATATAACCATATCATATCTCGAAATGATAACTACCCACCCAGTCAGAAAAAGACGAACGAGAAAGCAATGGGAAGGCACTTTAACCGGTAGTACAAAAACCGGCAAAAAGTGCTTTTTCATTCCCAAAATGACAAAAGGACCGGCTGTTCAAAATGCTCCGGAAAAGCACTGCGAATACAGAATATTCAACGTTGGCAAAACCAATAAATAGGTGATCTGGAAATATATTTTCAAAAATAAAATAAAAAAAAAGTGCATATGTCCTGTTTTGGTCCTGCCGTGGATTTAACCTTGGCAATCAGATTGGCAGACGACAGCTCCATCCACTGAGCTAACGCGACATATAATACTTGGTGGCTAAAAAAATAAAACATTGATAACAACTGTATCAAAAGCTAGAAATGGCAAAAAGATTTTTGGAACTAATATGACAGCGTTGAGAAAAAAAAAGTTGGTCCTAAGGAGCTTTTGCATAAAAAAATTTATTGTATAAAACAAAAAAATTTAAATTAAAAAAATAAATATAAAATAAACGAGTAAAAAAGTTAAAGTCGGGCATGCCGACTATATAATACCCTACACCAGTCTGGGTAAAAGCTAACTAATGTTTGGATCCGAAATTCGAATGGGTTAAAATGGGCTTGTGTCAAAATTTTCTATAATGTGAGTCAGCGCACCAAATTTTATTAAAATATCTTAATATTTGCGATCTGCAGTTTGTAACCAAGCCAATTTTGGGGGGACCCTTATATGGGCACTAGGTCTAAACATGGACCGCTGTTAACCAATTTCAATAGGCTTTGTCCTTGGGCTGATATAGGTCGGTGTACCAAATTTCATCAAAATATCTTAATATTTGCGACCTGCAGCGTATAAACAATATAATTTTGGTAGGACCCTTTATGGGCACTAGGTCTAAACATGGACTGATTTTAACCAAAATCAATAGGCGTCGTCCTTGGGGCGACAAAAGTCGGTGTACCATGTTTCATCAAAATATCTTAATATTTGCGACCTGTAGAGTGCGTACAAGAATGCATGGACAGACAGACGGACGGACGGACAGACAGACGGACGGACATCGTTAAATCGAAATAAAAAAAAATTCTGAGCCGATCGGTATACTATAAGGTGGGTCTAGGACCAATATTTTTTGGTGTTACAAACATCAGCACAAACTTATAATACCCTGACCACATAGTGGTGTAGGGTATAAAAATACCCAGTGTAGAAACGGTAATGACATATCATTATTTTTTGGAGTACCAGTAATGACACCCACTTACCTTCTGCATTATTTTAAAACATATAATAATGAGTTACTGATAATGACTTATTTTTATCATTATTTCAAATAGAAAATAAATTTTTAGATTTTTTTTTTAAATTTTTTGAAATCTATTTTTAGACTCAATATTTTTTAAACACTGGAAAGGATATATGTAACCACATATTTTTTGATTTTTTGTATGTTGGCGAGTAAGCTTACTTGTGTGCAGCAGGTCAATTATGTTTTTATCTATTAAATATTACATGTCGATATAGCTCAGATGGTAGAGGTGTTGACTGTCAATCTGTAGACCCAGGTTCGATTCCCGCACCAGCAAATTTTATTAAAAAAAAAATACAATAAAAAATATTTTTTTTTATGTAATTTATTTTTTTGAAAATCTATTTTTAGACTCATTATTTTTGTCAGTACTGGTAAGCACATAGGTAACGATCTATTTTTTGATTTTTCGTATGCTGGTGTGTTACGACAACTCATTATTTTTCACGACATCGCCATATAAAGGTAATAAGAAATGTAATAACAAAAGTAACTAGTTACCATTACCAAGTATGTAGTTACATAACCACATATTTGGTAATGATTTTCTACACTGGGTAAATAAATTATAAATTTTTAACTCCACAATTTCCTTGAGCTTAAGGTTTGTTTTTTTATATAAAAAGTTTTTTGTTTTTAATATTTCGCTACTTCATTGTGTTATTTCGTTACTCAAATTGTTGTTTCCTGAAGATGCTAAACAATGGAGTAGCGAAATATTGAAAATAAAAGACTTTTTATATAAAAAAACAAACTTTAAGCTCAAGGAAATTGTGGAGTTAAAAATAGAAAAAAAGGTTAAGTGAACGACAAGAATTTAAATTATAAATTAAAATAAAAACTTTTTGTTTTTAAAATTTAAAATTTTTATTTTAAGACCTCAAGCCAGACTTAATAAACAACAACAACATTTAAAAAAAAATGAAGAAAGAAATTTTTGCCTTTTTAACTCGAAAATTCTGAGGACAAGCTTTTTTTAATAAAATATAATCATTTTTATTAAATCATTGTTTTATCAGTTTATTGATTTTTGTACCGCTGATAATTTTTGACTAGGTAGTACTGAATAACCACTGGTTGCAAACATTGCCATCTAAATCTATTCTTTGCCAGTGTTTTTCTATAAACCACTGACATTTTTGTAAAATAAATACTAGAAAAACGGTTTTTGCCAATGCTGAAATTGCGTCCTCCCACATAAATATTCTGCCAGACATTTATTTTTAATACCGAGGTTTCCCAGTGGTATGCCAGCGCTTGATTTTTTGTACCGCTGGCAATTTCTGACTGAGTCTAAAATTAGATCTTCGGAAAAACTAAGTTTATAAAAATAATATATTTTTATTGTAAATTTTTTTTTATAAAATTGCTCATGCCGAACATCGACAGCTCTACCATCTGTGCACTAGAAATAATTTGTCAATTGGCGTTACAGAAAATTTTGTTATTTTAACAATATTAATTATTGCTTTTTGGATCAAAATAAAATTTGTTAATTTTAGCACATTTTTTGTTAAATTTAACAAATCCAAATATTAGTAAAAAAATTTAGTAAAACAAACTACTACAAATAATTACAATTAGTGGAAAATCACTGATGAAGCCTGTCCATAAAAAAAAGGCAGAAACTGGATCTAGTCTGATTTGCAAATTTAATGTGTAAATAACTTTTGAAGAAAAGCTTTATTCTTCTTCTTAACCTCAAACCTACTACATTTTTATTTGTATTTATGCTAAGCGTAAAATTTTTAAAATTTTAGGGTCCCGGGACTCTCCCGGACTCTCCCCTGGGAGACTTTCAACTTTTGCCCTTCCCCATGACAATTTCTAAAAATCACCCTTTTATACGAATAAAATTTATAAAAAACATTTGTATAGTTTGTCGTTAAAATTTAGCTAAAAAATGCTTCTAGAATTTTTTAAATCATGAACACAATTATGTATATGTTTTTTTTTATTGTAAAGATGAAAGTGTTAACATCCTTAACTTTTCGAAAAAAATGGTTGAAACAACATGTGTGAGCTGTAAACTTTTTTTTGGGTCTGTAATACAAACCAAATCGTAAAACTTTAAATACAATTTCTTTCACTGCACTCAAAAAATGTTGTCGCTAAATTTACTGAAAATAACATTTATTATAAATTATATATGCAGTTAAAAAGTCAACTAAAGTATTTGTGTTTAAAATAACTAAAAATATAGTTTATATTAAAAAATATAATTAACAATAGCAATAAAACTAACTTAAAATGTAGAAAAAACAAATTAAAAATCGTTACCTGCAAACATTTTAAACAGCTGGAAAAATTGTTTAAAAAAACTACTGTTTCTTTACAGTTATTTGAAAACTTACACTCAGTTTAAAATATATTCAATTAAAAATTATAAAAAGTACAAAAGTACAATGTGAAATTACTTTATCCTACTTAAAGCTGAAAGTCAAAATTCGAAAAGTTTTTTTGATTATTATGTCTTTATGAATATAACATAAAATTAAGTTTTCTGATTTTTATTTGCACAACTGAGAAATTCAACGAAATTTTTTATTTAGAAAAAAATTAACAAAAATAATTGTTTACTGCAAAATAACTGTTCTGATAGTTGTTTGTTTTAATATTAAAAATAACAGCTTTAAACAACTGTTACGAAATGCAGTACTTTTGCTCAGTTGTTTCTTTAAATAACTACACTCAAAATAGTTTGTAGTTTAAATTAACTGAAAATGTAATTTAAAATAAATGGAAAATCACTTGAAAACCTGTCTACTAACTTTTCATTTAAATCAAAAGAAATTTTCATTTATTTTTAAATGTTAATAAATTAACTACAAAATCCTTAAAAAAGTAATGATTTTTCAATTATTTCGTTTTTTTAAATTTCAAAATATTAACTACAAAATCCGTAAGAATAAATGATATTTAGTTTATTTAATTTTTTGAACTGACCTAGAAATCGAAAATGAATTCTTTTTTTTAACAAAATATTTTAAATGAAAATATTAACTGTAACAGAAAATCCGTATTTATATGTAATTTATTTTTTAAATAAACGACAAAAACGGTTAAAAAATGTATTTCTTTGTATTTTAACTGAATAATCATTTAAAAATAAATGTACGGATAACTTTTTAAATAAACTACAGTCAGTTACTGTAATAATATTTTCAGTGTACAAACAAATACTCTGTAGCAACTGGCAACCTGTTTTGAGTGTATAGCTCCAGAAACAGGCACGAAAAAAAACCATAGAATATTCAAAAAAAAAACTCAAGTCAAATAAGTACAAACTGTTGGCTTAGAAACGCACAAAAAAAGTAGCACAATTAAAAACGAAAGATAATTTTAAGTAAAGCGAAAATATTAAAGTAAAAAAATGAAGAAAACAAAACGGAAATTCAACAAAGCAAAAAAAAATATTTCAAAAGTAGTTGTAAGTAGAAGAGAGCAAAAAAATTTAAGTTTAACCATATTCACGAAATAAAAACAAATGTTCTTCTTCTTTTTACGCTGAACAACTAATATTTACTTTAAAAAGAAAATGAACAAGCAAAACAAAAACTACTGCATACATGCAAATTGCATTTAATGCTATCAAAAATGCAAAAAAAAGTAAATTAATTTATTTAAGCTTTGATGCCAAAAAAAAGAAAAGAAAACAGCAGGAGGAAAAAAAGTAAACACTACTTCAGTTCTTTCTTTGGCTTCAACTTTGTTTTCTTAGAAAAGAAGCAGCAAAAAGTTTAAACATGAATTAACTTAATAAATATTCGAACACAAATGTTTGCTATTTTTAGTTCCCTTTACTTGGTTATGCTGATATTTTTATTTTTTTTTTAGGCGGGAGGAAATTCCTATTAACCAATTTGGCAAAAGCTTTTAAAACGAATTAATTAAAAACACGATGGATTAATTTACGTTATGTGTATAAAAAATAATTTTAAACACTTGATTGCAACTAAAGGCCTGTATGAATCTATTTGAAACATTGTGTAAAACATTCACTGTACTTTTTGCAATTCAAAAATCATCAAATGAAATTCAGAAAATATCAATTAAAAACCAGAAAACATTACCGTGCCTATTCCTACGAAAAGTCTGTGACTCTTAGTTGTCACTGTGATCCCCATGTTTATTAAAATTTTTGTTTGAAAACTTTAAAAAAAACTAAGACCTGGTTTCAGCACAATCATAACATTGACAAATAAAATTTGAATTTATATTTGTTGTTTTGTATGTAAAGTTATGAGTCTTAGTCTTAAAAATAGTCTTATGACGGTCACAATGAGTCACAAGTAGGAATATATATCTTAATTCATGATTTACATATTTCAATTTATATTCTCTAAATTTCAATTAAAGATTTCTGAATTACAAAAAGGATAGTGAATATTTTAAATGCATTCATGCAGGTCTTTAGCTCCAATTTTTTTTTACCTATAATGCAGCTTAATCGGCCTGAGCCGCTAGGTTTCTTCAGAATGGCGGGTTTTGTGCTAACCAATACTTTTAAAATTTAAGCGATAAATTTAGGAAATTATTTTTGTAAAAAAAATCAGATTTCTTGTGTGTTTCTATTAGTATTTCCAATTCGGTTAATCGATTAACCGATTCCTCGATTAATCGCCTCTGTTTCGGTTAATGTCGAAACAAATAATTTAAAACTCAAATAATTATTCGACCCGAATAATCCGTTAAAATAGGTCGATTAAACGGTTATATTTTTAATATGTAATTTTCTTTACTTTGGCTAAAATTCATAATTTTCGTTACTTTGGCTAAAAAATTACAAGAAATGCTTAGAAAAAAACAAATATTAACTAAAATATGATCAAATTGTTTTAAAATCAATTTAAAGAGATACAATTTTTTGAGCAACTCCAAGCAAGTCGACATTGAAAATAAATAAAATAACAAAGTTTCTATTTGTAAAAAAATGCCTTAACACTATGTGCCTGGCTGAAGCAGGCTTTAGGAAATACAATAGACAATTTTTCATTTCTATCTTAATTCTTTTAAAATGTAAAATTAATTTTCAAAAGCGAGAGCAGTTTTTCAGCCTCTAGCCTATGATTTTATTTATATTTATTTTAACAAAAACAGTGCGTATTAATTTTTAAAATTTTATTATTGCAAACATAGAATTTTGAAAGGCTGAAAACTGCTCTCACTTTTGAAATTCTATGATAAAGTTCGCACAAATAAATCTGTTTGGGATTTGACATCTATTACTGCACATTGAAGGAATTGTCTACATGCTTTTTATGAATTTTATATTGATTCAATAAAATTTCGCAGGAATTCGCGCATTGAAACACGGAGGAGATTGGAAGATAAACAAAAATCTACAAATAGAATGTATGTGTCTGCGTTGATCACTTCTGAGTAAAAACAATAACAGAAAGCTGAATACGAAGGAAAACAACGAATTAATTACATTGCATTCAAGGCCTTACTCGGGTGAGATGTTTAAGCTGTCGCACTTTAGTATAGTTACATTTATAATGTGGGAGCATGTATTCAATTCGTACAGCCGATGGGTTGTTGAAAAAAATTATCATATAGAGACAATCTGACAATAAAAACATATAAATAATTAATTCAATTTAATGGAAAATCACTGACAAAACCTGTCCATAAAAAAAGGCAGAAACAAGATCTAGTCTGATTTGAAAATTATAATTAGGTTATTTACAAGGAGGTATCGTCCTAACAAAAAACAGAGTTCTTAAAATTTTTATTTGGCTTTAACAACGATTTTCTTTCGTTGTAGCACACTCAAACATGGACACTTAACATGCGAAAAATGTTGAATCGCGCTATTCTCAAATGTTGTATTTTTTCAATTTAAATTCTAACAACTCTGTTTTTTGTTATGACAATACAACGATACAGCAAATAGCACACCCCTTGTGAACAACCTTAATGTGTTTATAATTTTTAGAGAAAAAGGTTCATTCTTCTTCTTAACCTCAAACCTATTACCTACAATTTAAAAAAATTGCATATTAATTACAATATTAATTGCAGCTGTCTATAGAACGTTAAAACAACACTACTAAACTTTTCATTGAATTGATGCAGTTTTATGAAAAATCTCGTATTATTTATTGCAAATTATATACACCCAATGAAAAAACTTTTTCGTAAAATTTGTTTTGCATTAACTCTGTGAAGAAAACTTCATATCGCATTATTCGAAACAGATCTTTGGAGTTACATTCGAGAATTTTTTAAAATGTAGATCGCTAACTCACCTCCATAAGATTATATATACAGGTCAACCACAATATTTACATGATAGAATTATACCTATTAGATCAGAAAGAGGATATCGTATTATTCAAATACCACACAGCACTCATTTTTCGGATCAACATTTTTTTATTTATACCATTAGTATTTGGAATCATCTTCCCCATCACTTACAGGTGGTCCGCAGCGCAACGCAATTCAAAAAAAAGTATATTTGATTATTACAAATAATATGTAACATTTTTGTTTAAAATATTTTTAAAACCATTTTCATGACAATTTTTTATTTAATGTTTTATACCACTTTTAATGTTAAAAAAAATTTTCTCTGACTTGTTAACAATTTTACTCTTTTTATATATTTTATTGTTATTTTTAATTTTATTTTTATTTTTTCGAATTTTGTATTTAATATGAACGGTATTCATTATAACTACTTTGTAATTTAGTGCTTTCATATAAGATTAAATCTTTGCACTGAATTAAGAAATAAATAAATAAAATAAAATAAAATAAAAATAAATAAGTTTAGTGAAAACTTTCATTAAAACTCGTCCTATTAAATTCTCTCTGAATAAATTAACTCAAAATTGTTTTATTGTTAATGGCCCTTAAAAACCGAAAAGACTGAGAATTTAACCATTATTTATGATATTCTCAGACTACTAATATTCAGCAAAATTTTTTTCTGATTTTTGCAGAGTAAATTGTTATTTTCAAATAGAAAAGTTAAGAAAATACATTAATTTTGCATTAAACGATTAACCGATTAATCGCCAATTTTCTCGATTAACCGACCCGAATAACCGGTTAATTAATTTTAGTGATTTTTCGAATAATGCATTAACCGGTTAACCGCCTATGTCGAATAATTGGAAACACTAGTTTCTATATATCTAGTGGCTCAATCGCTAGCCAGTCAAAGCCGATAGTATGGGTGGCGGCTACAGCTAACGAGATCGGCGTGTTGCATTTCTGCACTAACCCACTGTTTTTAAAAAGTAAACGGAATAATTCCGCTTGAGGAATGTGTGTATTTTGTTATTGTAACAAAAAAAAAATACACACATTCCTCTGGAGGAATATTTCCTTTCGCTTTATAAAAACAGGGTGTTAATGTTTTCAGCGATGTATGAAGAATTAATCAAAATTCATATTTAGAGTTCCGAACGAGTTAATTTTTTGTAGTTTGCTTATAAAACGAACAAAAATGTTAAAGACAGGAATGCCAACTAGGTATGTGATACCCTTAACCATTCTGGTTGAAACACGCTGAAAAAAATCGCCCTGCAGGAAACATATTTGCTGATGATATATATATGTTTGGAAGAACTGTCAAAATATATTTGCCATGTTTTTAATATAATATAATTGCCAGCAAATATAATATTTTTACCTGTAAACATATGTATGTTTGAATCATATGAAATACATCTACTCGCAAATATATAAATGTTTGCAGGCAAACATATATATATTTATCATTATTATATTTGCACTCCACAAACATAATAATCATAAAATTAAAATGCAAATATATTTTTGTTTAAGTTGGAAAATATGACTAACATTCAAACATTACAGTGTTTGCCTGTTTTATAACGATAAAAATAAAATAATTGGAAACACATCTTAAACATAAGTATAGTAGTTTATAAACATATATATAATTGCATGTAAATATATCCAACAATCTCTTTTTTCTGCGTGAAGTAAAGTAATACTTGGATGCTAAATTTGAATGACTTGAATCGGACTTATGTAAAATATTAAAAAATCAGCATCAAATTTTCATTTTGTGCAATGATAGGTATATTAAAGGAAAAAATCAGAAATGTAAACCATATGTGCGCCAGGTCCAAATGTAGATTTTGGAAACTTTTATACGTTCACTAGGTCTAAACATGAACCAAATCAATAGTCTTTGGCTTTGGACTCACATAAATCAGTGTACCAAATATCATTAAAATTTTTTTTGTCTTCCTTAGGCAGATAAAAATAAGTCGTTATTATTGTTTTTATTAAAATATCTAAATATTTACGACCTGTATGTAACATGCATACCGTACACCAGTCTGGTTAAAAGCCAACTAATGTTTGCATCCGAAATTCGAATGGGTTAAAATGGGACTTGTGTCAAAAATCTATAATGTCAGTCAGAGAACCAAATTGCATTAAAATATCTTAATATTTGCGACCTGCATTTTGTAACCAAGCCAATTTTGGGGGGAACCTTATATGGGCACTAGGTCTAAACATGGGCCGGTGTTAACCAAAATCAACAGACTTCGTCCTTGGGCTGATATAGGTCGGTGTACCAAATTTCATCAAAATATCTTAATATTTGCGACCTGCAGCGTATAAACAATATAATTTTGGGGGGACCCTTATATGGGCACTAGGTCTAAACATGGACCAGTGTTAACCAAAATCAATAGGCTTCGTCTTTGGGCTGACATAGGTCGGTGTACCAAAGTTCATCAAAATATCTTAATATTTGCGACCTGTAGAGTATGCACAAGAATGCATGGACAGACGGACGGACGGACGGACAGACGGACATCGTTAAATCGAAATAAAAAAAAATTCTGAGCCGATCGGTATACTATAAGGTGGGTCTAGGACCAATATTTTTTGGTGTTACAAACATCAGCACAAACTTATAACACCCTGACCACGTAGTGGTGTAGGGTATAAACATAACATTTCACGATCAAAAAATTCTTAAATTGTGTGAAACAAATTTAATTTGTCAAACTAATGTCAGTAATGACTCGAAATATCGATTCAAAACCAATGAAATGCAAAATCAATCGTTTTTCGCTCCAGCAGCTTAGGGTAAAAAACTGATAACTTTTTTTTGATTTGACGCAAAATTATTAGTTGAATCGTCTTTTGACGCATAAATATTAGTTGAATCACCTCTGTTTATGGTTATTTTAAAATATTTTAAACATTTATCTACATTTATTTGAATGAAACCTGATGCAAACAATTGTGGTTACGGAGTTTACAGTTACGGAGTTTACATTTGGTTACTTTTTTCGTTTTCTTTCAGAAACGCTTTGTCAGAATTTTTTTTCCGAAACAAAATCGCATGATGCCTACAAGGTGAATCCAAATATGACATTGTTTTTCTTACTCGTTAAATAGTTTGGTGTAAAAATTAGGGACGGAGTTTACAACATTTTTTCAAATCTTATTAAAGACATCATTTTTCATCTTGAGAACATTGGCTTACCTAGACCATTTTTCTGGGGTGGGCAAGCGACCCATTAATTTTCTGCTGTTTATTTGCCCATTCACACACTCTTAATCCTAATAAACACTTTCGGCATTATGCTTACAATTTTTTCACACAACAAAAAATCTTAAAAATGATTCCTGCCTCCTAATAAAATTTTCATAATTTTCAAAATTAAATAATTCTGGGAGCTTATCCTATCGAAATCGCCATGTTTTTGTACAAAACTCTGAATAGTGCATTTATTTTTTTGAAGAAAACCTGGTATAAGGATTGTATTCCAAGCTATATTCTCAGATTATTATGAAATTTAGATATTTAATAGAAAAAATAATTCTAAGATCAACCTGTCTAATTCATCCACCTCGGACGAACCCTATCTAACCCTTATTCTGACCACTTAAATTACCGAGGTGGACAAAAATAGTGAGATGTTCATCTTACAATTTCTGTTTCTACAAAATATTGAAATTTCATTGAAATAACATAGTAGTGTTTAGTTAGAAGTAACTTCCTTGTTAGATATAAACTAATTATTTGTTTAGAAAACTATGAAATCTAAGATATTTAACTCACCAAAAAGATTCTGCGTTATTTTTCTATTATTGAACAACTTTGCGGTTCTAATAAATTTTTTTAAAGAAAAACTCTTATAGTCAATTTTATAATAAGAACTGAAATAGATTTGTTTCTTAAATATTTCTTATTTAAGAAATGTTTAAAACAAAAATCGATCTTAGCTCTGACTATAGAACTGACCTTAGATTTCAACAAATTATCTGCCTAGGAAACCAGTAGTTCCCAAACCAAAAACTCAGGATTGATATTAAAAAAAGTAATATTGTGATACTTTACGCCATCAAAATCATATTTAAAAGAATTCTAGGTAGATTTTTTAAAAATTCTGGGGTGGGCAAAAATCAGGCCTAAGTCCGCCAATGGTCGAGAATGTTACATGCTGCAGAAAAGCTTCAATTCTGTTATACTGGATGATTACTTACAGTCCAACGATCATTTGAGTATAAATAACATTATACTTTTCGCAATATAAATAATAGATAACTCCAAAATTCTGGTATAAGAATTTTTATCAAAAATTATGACGAAAAATCGTTACAGAGTTGAAGTCGTGATAGCCAAGATATACGAAAAAGTTTGTAAAATGTATTAATTCTTATTAAAAACGGCACTTTTCCTCTTCATAAAAATTCTTACAGTCTGTGTTTAGCTTTATTGGTTATTAAAATATAAGCTATTAAAGTTAAAAAACCTTATGAGTTACTTGTTACGGAGTTTACATTTGGCCTATAAAATTGGTCACAAATTTTATGTATTAACCAAAAATTGGTCAGATTGTTATAAATTTTGAAAAACAGGTGACAATGCGCTGATATATATCGAAATATGTAACTCAAATGTAATCCATGCATTGGAAATTCGGTGGTTACACGGTTACACATATGAAATTATTATGAAATTTTTCACATTTTTTCTTTCATAGAACTTTCATAGAACTACTTTCATTAAAAAAATTCATAGAATTTCACAAATTAGCTCTTCATAAATTTAATTAAAATGTTTTTTATATATCTGAAATTGTTTACTTTTTTCATAAAATATCCTCATTTCAATAAAATTTAAAAATGTTCATACATTTTAAACTTTATATTAAGTATTAAATTCTGAAATAGTTTTATGTAATCATAAGGCCGACTTTTAGTGATGTGCATTAATTTCCACACTGAGAGAATTATCTTTTATAATTTTTAAACTAATTTTTTGTTATTAATTTCGGACTATGAAATTATTTTATAAATTAAAATAGCGGGCGAAGGCCGCTACGTTGTTAGCGTGCCTTAAAGTTTAGAATTAAATTTCTTTTAGATAAAATAAAGCACAATATTTGTTGTTAAGGTAAAATAATTGTTAAGGAAAATTTATTGTAATGTTTAAGTACAAACACTATTTTTTGCCTCTTCATTTTTATATAAATAAATCATTTAGTATACCAATACGTGAGCATGTTACAACTAACTGTCTGTTGTTCAAGCCATCGGCGTAGATAGGTCGTATTCTTGGTTAGGTATTCGTATTCGTTCATTAGCATCATATTATGATCATTACGTAACTCAGTCATAACATAATGCAATTAAATTATCGCAACATGGTGCATTCTTCTCTGCGTGTTTTTCCAATACCAACATACCGACGTCTTTATTCATATTTGTTATTCCGAATTACTCTATAACCCCATTTTGGATATGCAAACAATATTCAGGATTATCGAGATTTTACTGTAATTTTTTGAATTAATATTTCTACATTTCCTTATGGAATTTTTTGCTTGAACCATTACGCATGACCTGAGTTCTTAGAAATATATTTAGTAACCAATATCAGTAAATAATAATTTTAACTTTTTTATTGAAATGAGAAAGTTTACCAACAATTCCAAGAAAACTTAAATAATATTCATACGATATGTATGTTGCTTTTAAATTTGCAAAATTACTATCAAATTAAAATTAATCCATAATTCTTCGTTTTATTAAAAATCATAAATATTAAACAAAATATCTGAAGTACAATTTACACTGCAGCAAAAATCTAGTGGTTTTTAAAACTTTTAGTTTTTGATAAAAAAAATTTTATAATTATATTCAAGTACTTTTCAAAAACTGCTAGTTTTTGGTTAAGTGTAAATGTAGTATTAAATATTAAATTAAATATAAATTTCAACGTTATTGCATGAAATCACTTAAAGTTTTCAAATATTAAAAGAGTAGAAAAAATAAAACTTTTTTTTCATTGTTCTACTTTTTGCGCTTGATTGCTATAATAAACAAAAAAATCAATGAGTAGTAACACTTTGAAGGATATACAAACTTAAATTTAATTTTACATAAATTTTCGATACTTACTAAGCTGAAAAAAAACGCACAGAAAAATACACAAAAAAAAGTACTGAAAATAATAATATCTAAGATTAAAAAGATTATATATACAAAATGGAGTAAAATCAACTAAAATAAAAAGGAATGGAAAAATTATAATGAGTGATAGATAAACAAAATACTGAAAAGCATAGAAATAAATCGATTTACATAAATAAAATATTTAATAAGACAAACAAAAAGAAGAATGAATTATTTTTTTTTTTTTGCTGCTCACTATAAATAAATTTAAAGCTTTAGGCTTGGAAATGTATTATACTCGTATGAAATTCCTTCCTATGAAGGAAAAAAGAAAAAAAATTTAAGATCTTATATTAAGTCACACGCACACACATCAAGATGCTTAGGCCGCCCATCTATGTTGGTATGATATTCAAATATTTAATACTAATAATAGTAAAGTGTATAAGTAGAATACTCTGGCATAAAGTGTTTGTTTTACTTATGATCATTAGTGTGTAGGTACCCTACTGGAAATTTTAACAAACTGTCACCGAACTGGCCCCTTTATATGAAATAGACTGGTCACTTTTACATGGCGTTGTCATAGGAGGAGGAAATTGACCCCTTGTGACATGTCACAAGACAAATCCTAGGACAGGTTACTGAACTCTTATAAAAATCAAAGTTCAGGGACCGGTCCTGGGATTTGTCTTGTGACATGTCACAAGGGGTCAATTTCCCCCTCCTATGACAACGCCATGTAAAAGTGACCAGTCTATTTCATATAAAGGGGCCAGTTCGGTGACAGTTTGTTAAAATTTCCCGTAGGGTATGTATAAAAACCATTACAATCTAGTATTGCCTTACTATCTACACACACACAAATTCTCGATTTTATTGTAAATACACAGAGAAAACAGAAACAATCGAATTCTTTGCTATAGTAAAATCAATAGTAAGATAATTTAATGAACATTTTTTTTTTTTTTGCTTCAACCAAGCCATTCAATTCTCAACGATTTTGATTGTTAGCCCGATTTTTTTGTGTTTTTTTTGGGTGTAGTTATATTCAATGCTAATTATGAGTGTATGTTTCTTTCTATATTTGTATTAAATACAACTCATACAACGAGTACATATATGAGTACATAGAGATAGTTGAAAATAGTTAATATAAAAACATTTCCTTGTTCATAAAGCCTAAAAGGCATAAACACGAAACTAAAATAAAGTCGCCACAATTTATTTATATTGACATGTATTGGACATGTGAGGCTTTCCATTCCAACTGTACCAAAAATTATATCGTATCAGTGTTAAGTTTTAGTATTTATTGTCTTGCACTAATAGAAAAAAGTCAGTAAAAAATTTAGTTAAAACTACTGAAAATTGTTTAAAAATGATGTTGCAGAAAAAACTTCTAAAATTAGCAGATTATTTTTGCTATAAGATAGGAACAGCAAAATAAAACTGTTAAATATGGAGAATTTTAGCTACACCCACAATATTTTATCGTTAAAAAAAACCTAAAATACATATTAAATTACTTGAAAACACAATTAAAAAAAGTAATACTGATTTTTCATTATATTCAAACCATTTTGCTATTTATTTTCAAACATTTGCTCGTATGAATAAAAAATAGATATTACTAATAGGGGGAAATAGTGGGGTTTTTAAGCAATTACTTCACAAATCTAGTCTGCTTGGGAGTAGACTATAAATTTAATTTTTTAATTTTCGTTTACATTTCATGCTAGTCTACCAGCCAATTGATAAATTTGGAGTTAAAAGCCATTCCTAAGCCCAAAGTAATTACTTCAAAGTAATTGCTAAGTTTTATTCATATGACCCATTGTTTAAAGAAGCCATAAAAGAAATAAAAATAATTGAAAAGTCTGTTGAAACAATCATCAATATTTAACTGACAAAGCGTAAAAAATGATTTTGTGATTTGTTTTTTCATATTTGAAAGTTTTTTTTGTTTGAATTTTCAAAACACTACCACACAACACACATGTTTATATTTTTATTGGCTATGTTTGTGTGTATGAGTAAAGAATTTCTTGTAATTTGAATTGAATTAATTTTATAAAGAAACTATTTTAACAAAAAAGAAAACCGAAAATATTTATTTAAATTATTTTTTCTAAAAAATAGAATACTTGAAATAGAATACTTGACTGAAAATATCAACTCCTAGAGACGATACATATTTTTTTGGGGTTTGTTTTTTATTGACTTATAAAAAAAATTTAACAATATGTTTCAATGTATTTTAATTGATTCTTCAATTGAAAACAAACTTTATCCAGTGTAGAAACGGTAATGTCATATCATTATTTTTTGGGCAACCAGTAATGACATCCACTTACCTTCTGCATTATTTTAAAAAATATAATAATGAGTTACTGATAATGACTTATTTTTATCATTATTTCAAATAGAAAATTTTTGATTTTCTATTTGAATTTTCTAGATTTTTTGATTAAATTTTTTAAAATCTATTTTTAGACTCAATATTTTTTATTTTTTGCGTTTTAGTTTGGCCACCGCAAAACTAACACGCAAACTCATAACTCTTCTATTTTCCTTCTTCTTTTCTACTTTTTCTACCACTCGCAGTAGATACACGTTCCTACATACATATATTGATAATCAATTGTTTAGAAGTGTCTATGTTGCCAGGCTGTAGTCAACATGAATAGCTGATACAGGGTTGTAAACAAAAATAATTTAAATTTTCAATTTACGGGTAAACGAATATTTAAACAAAAGAGGTTATTTCAATAAACTGATCAAAGACCATTCTCTGACGTTGCAGCCTCCAATTTACAGAATCTACAAATATCAATGTCCGACTGACGTTGTTTTTAAAGCTTGAACCTGAGAACACAGTGTCCAGTAAAGAACATATATCATTAAGGCCCTCAAGTTCTTGCTGTCAAGGAACAAAAGTCCCTCCATTTGTAGCCTGGAATTCGTCACGAAAAGTTTCCTAATACCTAGAAAACTCGATCTCCCTTCACAACCTAAGCTTGTTACATAGAAAATCCACAGAATAGTTCCGCGCCGATAAAAGATCGACGAGGTCAACAATTGACTAGACAATCAGCCTTTTTGTTACCCTCGTGGCCCTCAAAGCCATGAATCTACCCTAGTGCAAGCGAGTGGTACCTACCAACTTGATTTACACTCCTTATACACTCCATGCCCAATCCAGATTACAACTCGTAGGATTTTAGAGCCCTTAGCTCAGACTGACTATCAGAAAGAATGTAGACGCTAGATCTAACTGTTCCCCTCCGTAAGACTAAGTCGCAGAGACACAAATGGCCAAAATCTATGCTTGAAAATAAAATATTTGACGAAAATCTATTCTATCCGCGACTCCTTAGATCGGATCGCCCATAAAGGTCGTAGCGATCCTTATGGGACTCCTTCATTAGCTACTCTTCCTACTGCCCGATAGCATCCATCGGGCCGTCCCCCATCGGGCAATAAATAAAACTTTTCCATTGATTGCTCAAAAAATAGGTTTAAAAATAATATTGAATGACCAGTAGGTCATATGTTCTCAAAAAGAGCCTCTGATAGACATAACATTCCCAGATGGCCTTTTGAGACATTAAGAGTTACCAACAGGACTTCACACTGTCCGGCAAATCTATTGACTCACCCCAATAACATGCATAGACAGGTTTACTTACCTTCCTTCTCCTCGTGAATGGTTCATTTTCGTCTGAGTTGGCTTGATAGACAAAAAAACATTTACCCTTCACCATAAATGAGTGTAGTTCAAAGCCTGTGCATGTGCTCCAAAATAGTCCTGCCATAGTTCCTGAAGCCCAACTCATTCAGAAACTCGAGCAACTCATCAGTGAAGAGTGCCCATAACAATGGCACATGGTAGGTAACCGTTTTCCGAGGTTAGCTCTTAAAACAAGGTAATCGAATTTTAAAGTTATGATTCCAAATACTCCAAGAACGCGGTTTTTATAATTTTCGATCACTTATTCTTACCCAGGTTGTCTGTTGTTCCTCCAAGCAGCCTTGGATTAGATATTTTCAATATCGGTGTAGCAGTTTAAAAGGTGTGAGTAAAAATGTGAATGAAAAATTGCATACCCACCGATGTAAAATTCATCAATAAAAATGCACTTGTTGGTAGATTTTTTTTTTTTTTTTGGTAATATTAAAGACTTTATCTTTTTATTTCATTTTAAATTGTGAGCTATAGACAGATTTGCTTAATAGAAGTTAAATTTTCTCCATTGTGAGTGGGTGTGCAAAGCCTCATATGCATTTATGTATATATACGTAGTACATATTGTCAATACCTTCTATATATGTGGGCATTTGTATATTTTAATGCAGACAGTTATAATAACAACGTGACTTTTATAAGAATTTATCTTAATATTTATTTAAGGAAAAAATTATTTCGGTTTGTTTATATTGTAATTTCGGAGCTTTGTATATTAGTTTATATGTAAGAATGGACCATTACTTCAAGAACCCTTAAGAACTACTAAAATCTTCAATGGCATATATTCATAATGATCACAATATGATCCTAAATAATCACAAAATGTTCAACATTATCATAATATGATCATTGGGAAAATACTGTGATATTTAGTAAAATATTGTGGTCATTAGAAAAATATTATGATCATTTGTGATGAATGGTGAAATTGTATTTTTAACAATACTTTCCCACGTGATATCATACATTTCCATAATTTATTTTTATTTATATATTATTGGTAAATAAAATTAATTTAAATTATTTAAATATAAAAATTACTCACTGAATAAATAAATGACTATTTGGAATAAAACAAAACTTGCATAGCTTTTTCAAGAGAATGCTAGGAAAATAATATAGGTAGCGTAGTATGATATGCAAGACTACAGAAGAATATTATTACGTTTTTACTTTTTAAAAACGTTGATTGATTTCCTTTAAATAAACGGATTCTTTTCTATTGCAATCGAAATAACCAGTCCCAACGCCAATTGTTACGTTTTATAAAACGTTCGTTTATCTCCCTTAGATAAACCGGCCTGGTGCTCTTTCAGCAATTATAACAACTAATTAGAATAACCAAACACAAATACACTTAAACACTCGTATTTATTTACACACTATTACTTATGCACAAACTCTCTTTATTATGACGATTAATAGAGCGCTACTAACTTTAACACGACACTAACTTTAAAAACTCTTAGCGCAGTCTTAACAGCACAAATGTTAATAATCTACTTCTCCTTTACTAATGTTAATGCGCGCCTTATATAGTAACAGTCATGTTTCTACAAAAGTATGGAAAATTTTAGCATGCTATAATTATAACACTTATCTTACTTAACTCTACATTACTCTTAAATACAACATCCACATAAACTCTACTAAACAACCAACTATACAATTCTAATACGTAATTAACACACACTTGTACACAACTTAACATTAATTATGGCATTTAACCTTAGCATATGCTTAGGTGTATAATTAAATGTTGTGTTACGTTGCCAAATTGAAGTATTTTGTACATCCCATCTCTTGGGCTATTTTCTTCCAGAAAATTACAGAGTTTTCTATACTAGACCAATCCAATTTCGTAACAATATTATTTGGATAATTTTGTAATCATACTGAAGGTTTAAGAAGTAACTAATAGTAAACCCAAAAATTTGTTGCAGTTTTGTATACAATTCTTGAACATTTTCTTTTGTTTAATAGTTAAGTTACAGTTAACCCTACAGTATGAAACATACCTTTAAAGATCATATTGTGATAAAAAGAAAGGTATTTCATAATATGATTGTCGCAATAGTAGACCCAAAAATATATGATGCCCTTCAAATATGATCATCCCAACCATGTTTTTTCTTTGTATGTGATGGTAAATTTTTCGCTTTCTTTGCGGACTTGAAATTTTATGAATCAATCTTTTGGCTTTTTATTCGGGTCAAGCTCCCAAAGGTTAGTGTATCAGTTAGGTCAAGAGTTCTACTTTCAGATTCTCTACGATTTATTTAATAATTCTATACGAGACAAGCAATAGGATTTCCGGAAGGCGAATTTCAATCAGCGGTGCAATAAATATAGTGAATTATATAGATATGGTAACAAAAAATGGTAACAGAAACTAACATAAAGTTAAAATCCAGAATTATCCAATATCGGAAGGGGTCGGTGGTAAGTGGAAATCGGAAATACAGTACATATTAGCGCTAGGTCCAATATGGACCCATTCTATCTGGAATTAATAGGTTTTGTCTTTGGGCGATAAAACTATGTGTACCAGATTTAATTAAAATATCTTTATATTGTATCTGCGACCTTTACACTCCGAACAAGTATAAAAGTCAATTTTTCCGGACCTTTATATGGGCACTAGGTGTCAACAGGGAACGCTATAGGCTTTGCTCTTGGGCTGATATAAATCGTTGCACTTAATTTCATCAACATTTCTTAATATTTGCGAACTATCGTGTGCACATAAGAATACATGGATGGACGGACATTCTTAAATCCAAGTACTTAAAAAGTGATTCTGATTCGGTCGGTATTATAAAAGGTGGGTCTTCTGGGTCCAATATTACTTGGTGTTTCAAACATCAGTACATACTTACTTTTTACACGCTGTCCACTTAAAGCTGTAGGGTATAATGAAGTACAATAGCATCCTGTAGGATAAAGAAATGAAAAACTAAGAAAAAACAATAAAATTTTCGTAATTTTTTTTTTATATTTCGACTTTAAAAAGGCTGTAGAGAAACCTTGAGGAACTGAACCAAAGTTGAGCTCGAGTTTCATTTCGGAATTAGCACAAAATTAATCATAAATTAAATTATTTATGTACAGTACAAGATCAAATCACTTCGGTTTGGTAAAACCATTTATTTAAGTTCAATATATTTAACTTTCGATATAACTTTTATACGGTTAATAGGAGAAAAACTAGAATTTTTCGTTCAAAAAAGAGCATCATGTTATGATAGTTTAATTGTGGTCGTAATGATCATAATATTATCCTAAATGATGATAAAATCATCATCAGTAAGCATATTATGATCACTAGAAATATACTATGATAACGTCGTTTCCCCAATCAAGAGGCACTTCTGACATTGTTTTTAATACACACTTTCCAGATGGACTGTTAAAAGTTAGCTTTTTTATTGTAAAATGCTGCACTATTATTTTTGTTCACTTTTGAAATTAGTTTTTTTTTATTTATTTTATTAATTTTTTTAATAGCGTCCTGTAGTAAATCTGATATTTTTCTTTTCTTTGCAGGTACGTTGAATAGAATATATTTAATACTTTTTAAGCTGGCAAGTATTCATATTAAAATCTATAATAAAATATTTAAAATATATATACACTGACGATCAAAAGAGTAACAGTGTTCACATTGTTCAGATTAGTGCTGGTAAATTCGGTTACTTTTGAATACTCGATACTACTCGATATTTTCAATTTGGGTACTCGATACTTTTAACGGTTTTTAAATTCAAAATTTTTTAAACTTTTTAATAAAATTCTTTGAAAATGTTTATGTTGATTCAGTATTTAAAATAATAACTTTTTTACCAACTATTCATTACGTTTTCATAGTTTCTTAACATACACTTGTAAGTATTTTACTTTTGATTTTTTTTTCTTTTTTTAAAGAGTTGCAGTTTTGTGATATTTTAGCTGAGTCACAATTTTGTTGTAAATATTTTAGAGAAGTCACATTTTTGTGTATTTTTTCCGTCCAAAATGCAACTCTGAAAATATAGACTTGTAGTTTTAAGTATCGGGTACCCAAAAACAAAGACAAATACTCCATACTCAGTACCCACTACTCATATTTTTACCAGCACTAGTTCAGATATTTTGCTTTAAATTTTTAACTACGGAAAGAAATCAAATAATTTTTTATAGCTTCTGTTGTTTACTAACCTGTCCTAATTAGAATTCAAGAACGCCATTTACAAACTATTTTAATAAAGGAAGAATGTGATGACATTTTTCTATTTTACGGCAATTGTTACGCCTTTGCAGGCGGTTAATTTTTGATTATTTTCTTGACAACTTTTTTAATATTAACTTAAAAATCATAAAATTTTTATTGACTTTTTCAACAATTATTTTCATTTTTGCATTAAAAAAGTACAAAAATTGTTTTTTCGGACTTTCCATATTTTCCTATATATTTAGTTAGAATATTGTTCTACCTCAAGTCCAAATTCTAATATGTAAGGAGTTGATTTATATCTGGTTTTACCAAATCAGATAGTTCATATAAGAAAGTACAAAATTCTCATCTCGTTGATTTTTTGTACCTTATGTAATGTCTCGGTTTGTGTAATAAAGCTATCATTTTCTTATTGTAGACAACTGAAGAGTAGTGTGATGGCTACGAAACAATTGTTTTGTCTATCATAAAAATGATGAACCCTTTTCGAAACAACAAATAAAATCTAATATGACATTTTTACTATCCTTGTATGTATTTGGGCAAATATTTTAGAGGCTGGCTATATTTATCGCACGGACCATTTATCATTGAAAATTTCATTTGATACTTGATAAATATCTATAGTTCTTAACAGTACTTGGCAAGTTCCAAAAGTACTTAGCAAGTTCCGTGGTACTTAAAAGTAATTGTACTTAAGTACAATATAAAATACTTGTACTTATTTTTTTTAAGTACAAGTACCCAGTACTTGTATTTTACTAGTACTAAGGTACTGGGTGCTTCTCGAATGTATGGAACGAACTGTCTCATTAACAACCCAGTCAGAAATCGCCAGTGGTACAAAAAATCAAGCACTGGCATACCACTGGGTAACCACGGTGTTAAAAATAAATGACTGGCAGAACACTCATTTGGGACGCTTTGCCGGCGTTTGGAAAAAGCCGGTGGTTTATAAAAAAAAAACCACTGGCAATGAATTGGCTTAGAGTGATATGCCAAGGTTTGCAACCAGTGGTTATCTAGTGCTACCTAGCCAATGCTACCAGGCGTACAAAAATCAATTCACTGGTAGACCAATGATTTTATAAAAATGCTGACGCTTCGTTAAAAATATTTGTAGTCAGAATGTTCCGAGTTGAAATCCAGTTGCAAGCAACAAATTTTGGATTGGATAATTTAAATTTTTTTTTGTTTTATAAAATCAATTTTTTTGTTTGTGGAAAAGCTCCTTCAAGTCGAACTTTTTTTTTGCGCTCCCAACACTGGCATACTAGTTACAGTACTAGCATTTTGGCACAGCCAGTAGTTGCTATTAGCTATTATCACCCATTTATGTGTTTAACCATTAAATATTATATGTCTCGTTAGCTCAGTGGGTAGAGCAATCGTCTGTCAATCGGAAGGCCTGGGTTCAAATCACGGCAGGACCAAAAAAATACGTATGAACTTTTTTTAAATTTTATTTTGGAAAATATATTTCCAGACCACCTATTTATTGGTTTTGCCAACGTTAAAAAATTTTGTTCCTCCAGTGCCTTTCCGGCGCTTTTTAAACAGCCGGTCCTTTTGTGTAATCATGTTATCATTTTGGGAATGGGAAGGCACTTTTTGCCAGTACTTGTACCACCTGTTAAAGTGTTTGCCACCGCTTTCCCGTTTGTATTTTTCTGACTGGGAAGTGATAAAAGAAAGGACTTTTTCCTTTTCATAGGAAAAATTTTTCAATTTTAAAATATATTGTTTTTTAACTGTAGTGTAAACTACTTGGTAGAATTCTATACTAATAGAAAAAAGTCTGTTATTATTAGTTGAATATTTCTACTAAATTTTAGTAAGATAAAAACAGCATAAACAAAACTGTTAAATATACAGAATTTTAGTTATATTTGAGCTAAATTTTAGTCAATCGAAAGTAACTTGATAAATTTAGCAAACAATTTTGCTAAGTAATTAGTAGATCAAAAATCGAAAAACTTATTTTTTTCGATTTTGTTTAATACATATAAAAACCTAGCCTTCTGAATTCAGAATTAACAAATATTTCTGTTGGTTTTAGCAGGAAAGACTGTTGTTTGCCTTCAACTAAATTAAAACTAACCAAAATTTTACAGTTTATTTTTTTTTTATTTTAAGTCTATTTAAGCAAAATTTTCTATAGATCTAACGATATAATTTGCTATTTTAAATTAAATAAAAATTAGCTCAAATATAACAAAAATTCTGCCATTTTCGTTTTTGCTATTCTTATCTTACTACACCATTTTCAGTTTTATTTCAATGTTTTAAAATTGTTCAAAAATCTTTTAAAATTGTCCAAATATATTTTAAAATGGTCTAAAAAGGTTTCAATATTGTCTAAAATGTTTCAAAATTATCCAAATATGGTTTAAAATTTTCCAAAAATGTTTTAAAATTGCTATTTTTACTGGTTTATTGCTATGAATGTAGTACTAAAGTAAGCATGGATACAATTTAAAACTGTCTTTGGCTCATGTACTCATGTTTCCTTTGAAAAGCCCATGTTATAAATATATTTTTCAGAAAATGTAATTTAAATATATTTGCCAAATTGACTTTTTCCTAGAACCAATAAAATTAACACATACTAACATGCATATATACAGAGCCAATGACAATAACTTGATATGTGACTTTTGCCTCTTTTTGTTTAAACCTAAAACCGACAAATTTTTTTTAACAAAATTTATTCCATGTGTTTGGCACGACCATTAAATATTTATTAACAAGAAAAATATGTAAGAAGTTACTCACATAAAAATTGCAACTCTACGAAATTTAGTGAGTCAAAAAATTTCCAACTGAATATATGTAAATTTTTTTTACATAGCTCTGGCTAAATTTGACATTATGATACTCATCTTTTTTATATGTGGCATAGTTGCAATTTTATGTGAGAAACTTCTCTGTTACAGAACACCGGTATAGAATCTTAAATGTTGTCATTACAGTTATGTATTAATTTTTTTGCTTATTACCAGCAAAAAAATAGATGCCAAAGCAGTAGAAAAACCACTACAATTAATGATGATGTACTTCTTTTTTAACAGAAACACTAATGGTTTTAATATTGAGTTGTCACAGGAGAGGAGTACTCCCACTTCAACATTTTTTCAGTAGTTTTTGAACGAGTGCAAAGAAACTCTTTTTCATCAATTGTAAATTTAGAAAAAAAATTTTAGCAAAAAAAATATATTTTTTTATTAAAAAAATTTTTTTTTATTATCGCCACCGGGTATCAAATTTGCGACCTCCAGATTGCTAGTATAGCTCTCTACCGCTATTGAGCTCTTCTTTGATATGAAAGCACACTGATATAAAAATAACACTTTGTCTTGGCGAGATATTATGCCTTATTCTCTTCAGTTCAGTATTTTTAGCAACACTATTTTGACAAGTGCATTTAAAGCAATTTTTCATAATTAGCCCGATTTTCTAATCACTTGAATTTAATAAATCGAAAAAGTAGTTCAAAAAGTACTCAACAAATGGGGTTAGATTCCTTCTATTTAAAAACAATTTTCTGTCCGACACTTCTTTCACCCACTGCAATATTTAATATTCACTAATTGGATTTAGTTAAATTACTTACGGTAGAGTGAAAAATTGCCATTTCTATTTCAGCTATTTCTCCATGTCCAAGATGAAAAATTTGTATTTGGTGAGGTGTAGTTTTTTTTCTAAACATATTTCATACAAAAAATTTTAATAAAAACCTTTTATTTATTAGTTTTGCAATTTGTTTAGTTTCTCTTTTAATTTTCATTAGTATTTTTTTCTGACATTAAATTAATAGGCTGTTTCATATATTTGCATTTTTATGGCTATGTGTAAATACAGATAAATAAATCCAACTTTTTTTGGATTTAATAAATCCACTTTTTGTATGAAAAATTCTATTAAGAAAGACGCTTATTATTAAAACTTGAAAAATGAAAACAAAAACATTGAATTTAAACAAAATAATTGTATGCAAAAAAAAAATAAAAAATAACTTTTTCCAAAAATGAAAAAATATTGGACTTACTAAAAATCGAACCCGCGGTCATAATTTTGTAAATAAACTGTATCCACATAACTTTTTAGAATCACTTTTAGAGCAATAATGCTTTAGAAGCAATAATTATGTGAGTTTTTGGATGTTGTTCAGAATCACTTTTAAAAAAGCTGTAAAAATATACTAACGGATAATTTGGAAGCAATGCAAAAGTAATTTTTTTGAAGTTGTTCAGAATTACTTCTAAAAACGCAGAAAAATATGGATACTTTTAAAGCAATGAAAGAAGTGGTGTGTAAAGCAGGACTTTAATTTTTTTGCTGAGTATATTTGCATTCATTGAATATAGTAATTTTTACAAATTTTTTTATTTTTGTTTTTTAATTTTACTTTTTATTTCCAATTTGACTCTTCCTGAATTCGCAAAAAAAATTGTAGATTTAGTTTTTAGTTTTTAATTTATATTTATAGTTCAATTTACTATAAATACTGAAGTTTTTATCGATCTTTTAAACTGACTATTATTAAGTAATTAAGCTCAAGGTCTTTGTAGTTTTTTTTTTATAAATAAAATATCTTTCTTTATTTTATTATATCGATACTTCGTCATTCTTTAAAATGTTTTAAATGTGGTGCTGATATGCATGGTATATCGACAATATTTGTAAATGATCTTAATATTTGCTGTTGTTTACATAAACCCTGATGATGTCATTCAAAACATAACGAAATATCGATATTATAAAATAAAGAAAGATATTTTATAAAAAATTACAAAGGCTTCGATCTATTCAGCAATTACACTGTGAGACAAATGGTAGGGGTCAGTGATCGGGAAGGGTTCAAACTACCGGGGAAAGTTATATCGGTAAAAAAGAAGTTATACGTGTCCCGGCGTTTCGCAGGGTCACCTAGGAATCGAGATATATCGATTTGACCTTTGGTGGCCTTTTTTTTTGACATAACTCGTGAACCACTAGTCCGATTTTGCTCAAACAATTTAAAAAAAAATTAAAAATTACAATTCCTTTAATCTGTTCATATAACGTTTTTCTATATACTCAACAGTTTTGCCGGTAAAAATAAATGTATGAAGAAAAAATATTTTTTGCCTAAATAAACAAAAGGTTATTGATTTTTATGGTAGCGGTAACAAACATTTATTTTTACCGGCAAAACTGTTGAGTATATAGAAAAACGTTATATGAACAGATTAAAGGAATTGTAATTTTTAATTTTTTTAAAATTGTTTGAGCAAAATCGGACTAGTGGTTCTCGAGTTATGTCAAAAAAAGATATATCTCGATTCCTAGGGGTGACCCAGCGAAACGCCGGGACACGTATAACTTGTTTTTGACCGATATAACATTTACCGTTGGTTTCATCCCATCCCGATTTTGACTGTCGCATAGTGTTATTATTAAAACTTGAAAAATTAAAACAAAAACATTGAATTTAAACAAAATAATTGTATGCAAAAAAAAAAATAAAAAATAACTTTTTCCAAAAATGAAAAAATATTGGACCCACTAAAAATCGAAATCATAATTTTGTAAATAAACTATATCCACATAACTTTTTAGAATCACTTTTAGAGCAATAATGCTTTAGAAGCAATAATTATGTGATTTTTTGGATGTTGTTCAGAATCACTTTTAAAAAAGCTGTAAAAATATACTAACGGATAATTTGGAAGCAATGCAAAAGTGATTTTTTTGAATTACTTCTAAAAACGCAGTAAAAATACGGATACTTTTAAAGCAATGAAAGAAGTGGTGTGTAAAGCAGGACTTTAATTTTTTTTTGCTGAGTATATTTTCATTCATTGAATATAGTAATTTTTACAAATTTTTTTATTTTTGTTTTTTAATTTTACTTTTTATTTCCAATTTGACTCTTCCTGAATTCGCAAAAAAAATTGTAGATTTAGTTTTTAATTTATATTTATAGTTCAATTTATTATAAATACTGAAGTTTTTATCGATCTTTTAAATTGACTATTATTAAGTAATTAAGCTCAAGGTCTTTGTAGTTTTTTTTTTATAAATAAAATATCTTTCTTTGTTTTATTATAACGATACTTCGTCATTCTTTAAAATGTTTTAAATGTGGTGCTGATATGCATGGTATAGCGACAATATTTGTAAATGATTTTAATATTTGCTGTTGTTTACATAAACCCTGATGATGTCATTCAAAACATAACGAAATATCGATATTATAAAATAAAGAAAGATATTTTATAAAAAATTACAAAGGCTTCGATCTATTCAGCAATTATAGTTTATTTTTTATGATTGAATTTCATGAACCTGCCGGTTATAGGGTTAAGTCTATATTATTTTGAATATTTCGTATGATTTTATGTATATGAATAGTATATAAGTATTTTTATCACTTTATTTGTTATACATATTTATTTATAGTTACATAAATTTACATTATCTGCTTCTTGTTTATTCGTTGTTGTTTTTATTTCTCTGTCCATTTTCTCTTCATTATCTCCTGAATATGTGTCAATGTAGTATATAAAATTTAATAAGTTCGTTAGTATGCTAATGAAAAATTGTTGTTTATTACACTCTATATATCGTATTACAACAGCAAACATTTATATATGCATGTGTATGAAAGAACTTATAGTATTTTTCTGATTTTTTTTTTTTTTTTTATTATTACCACAATTATGACAACAATAATGTTTTTATTTTATTAATTAAATGTTAAAGTCAAAAAATATGTCGTTACCTATATGCTTACCAGTATTGACATAAATAATGAGATTAAAAATAGATTTTCAAAAAATATTTTTTTATTGTAAATTTTTTTAAAAAAAACTAGCTTGTGTTGGGAATCAAGACTGGGACTGCAGATTACATCAGCAGACATCTCAACCATCTTAGCTGCCTCGACATGGTAGATAAAAACATAATTGCCCTGCTGCGCACAAGCACGCTTACGCGCCATCATACAAAAAGTCAAAAAATATGTGGTTATATATATGTATCCTTACCACTTTTGAAAAAATATTGGGTCTAAAAGTTAAAGTCAGGCATGCCGACTATATAATACCCTACACCAGTCTGGTTAAAAGCCAACTAATGTTTGGATCCGAAATTCGAATGGGTTTAAATGGACTTGTGTCAAAATTTTCTATAAAATGATAAAAGAAGATACATGTTATAAAGTTATTATATTTTATTATTTTTTAGTTTTAAATTTTTAATAACAATTTCTGTAATTCTACAAATAATCAGTTCTGTACTGCAATATGAGACTCTAAGTCTTGTGTACGGAACTTCAAATTAATAAATAAATAAAAAAAAAAAAAAAAAAAAAAAAAAAGAAGAGAAAATCTAAAATGAAGCTCACATGGGCGAAAGCTCCAAATATGGAGCGATCCTATCTAGAATCAATAGAATTTGTCCTTGGGACCACGTGAGTCACCGAACCAAATTTCATTGAAATATCTTCGCATTTGCGACCTGCAGCGTGTAACCAAGCCAATTTTGGGGGGGACCTTTATATGGGCACTATGTCTAAACATGGACCGATTTTAACCAAAGTCAATAGGCTTCGTTCTTGGGCCGGTATAGGGCGGTGCACCAAATTTCATCTAAATATCTTAATATTTGCACACAAGAATGCATGAACAGGCAGACGGACGGACGGACAGACGGACACCGATAAATCGAAACAAAAAGTGATTTTGAGTCGATCGGTGGGCCTAGGTCTAATATTTTTGGTGTTACAAACATCAGTACAAATTTATTATACCCTCTCCATGCAGTGGTGTAGGGTATAATAATCATAATCAGTTTATGTTATTCCGCTCATCTTAGAGTAATTATTATTTTTTCGATGTGTTTATTTTAATGATTACAAACGGTAATTCTTTTCTTATTATTTTTTTAAAATAATTTTCGATATAATAGAAGAATATAATCTCAAGATGAAAGGATAGCAACTCGCATAACAACAATAATTACAAAACAAATTAAGTTTATTCAAAATTTTGCACATTCAATTAAAAAGTTTAATTAAGAAACTAATTTTATAGAAATTATGAAGCTTAACATATTTGTTAAGACATCTTTCTTTCAACTTAATATACTTCAAAATTCAATTCATTTTATTGTCATATCCCTTCTGTTTAAACATAAAGGTAAGTAATAATAAAGGGTTCTTCAATAAGAGCGCTACAAAAGTTTTTTTAAATAAAACAAAAACGGTTTTGGATATCAATGAAATTCTTTATTCCTGTGAAAGTACGTTCGATGCCATTATGTATGGAAATCGATCTCTTTTGCATGGCCACCATGGGCACGCTCGCAGAAGTCCAGACGCTGAACCCAATTTTCGACGGTTTTCAAGCATAAATCGGCCGATATTCGTACGAAGTTCATCAATCGTCGCTGGCTTGTTGGCATAGACCATAGATTTGACGTAGCCCTACAGGAAATAGTCCAACGGCGTCAAATCGCACGACCGAGGCGGCCAATCGACTGGACCATTTCGTGAGATAACACGTTCTCCAAACTTGGTTTGCAATAAATTGATTGCGACATTCGCTGTGTGGCTTGTGGCGCCGTCCTGTTGAAACCACATGTCCTCCAAGTCCATATCATCCAATTGGGGCCAAAAATATTCGGTTATCATTGAACGGTAGCGATTTCCATTCACAGTAACGTGCCGGTCTTGATCATCACGGAAGAAGTACGGCCCAATGACGCCGCCGGCCCATAAACCGCACCAAACCGCAATGATGACTCATGGGGTACGTGTGGATTGCTGTCTGACCAATAACGCATATTTTGTTTATTGTCGAAGCCATTCATTATGACGACCATAAATTGGACGTAGCGCTCTTAACGTTGAGGCCACTGACTCCGAATGTCGGTAGTAAATTTTAATAATTTCGACTCGTTGTTGGCTCGTATATCTTTCCATCATGAAATGGCAAACCTTACTGAAGAGAAATGTCAAAAGAGCGGCAAGAAATATGGCGTCGTTTGCTGTCCCTGTCTTTCTACTTTTGTAGCGTCCCTGTTGAAGAACCCTTTACAATATTGTCCATTAAACATGACAAATTAATTTGGTAGATGACAAAAGGATAACTGAAAAAAAAAGAATACAGAAAAAATAACCCAAAATGTATTTGAAATTCATGTTTTATGAACAATAAAACACTGAACTTGACGGAAGACACTTAATATTAATTATTACTTCCTTTTAATATTATTTATAAAGTAATTAAAATTTACTGCACACTAAATGCGACTACTTACAGCCTATATCAGGGCTGGCAAGACTATGACATGCATGTCAGTAGTGGCACGCGAGTGGATTTTACGTTTTGCTGGATATTTTCGAAAAATTTGAACTATTAGAAGACCGGCAAAAAATTCAGTTATTACTTAAATTTCGTTACAAAAATGTGTGATTTAACTCCATAATGGTGAAATTTTTCATATAACTTGTAAATCGTCTTTAAAATTAACAAAACTCTGTATTGCCATCATATTTTGTTTAAAGAAATATCGTTAATAAAGAACTCGCAAATTCGATTATCAGAAAATTCTGGGAAAATTTCTAAAATTCTAGATTGAACGAAGTTTAAATGCTTCGATGAGAAAATGCCTCATAATCGGAGAAATAAAAAGTACCAGAAAATTGCACAAAAATGGAAAATGTTGGAATTCGAAATTGGGTTTTGATCGTGTTTCGAAGATTTTAACAAAATCAAATTTATGCCGGAAGCCCGAAACTAGTTGCTTACGTACTTAAATAAAAATGGCGCCCAATAATTTAACTTTTTTTAACAAAATGAAATAACCACCAAAAGTGTAATAACCCAAAAAAAAAAAAAATTAAAAATCAATAATGTTCAAACTGTTTTAATTTTATTTCATTGCGGATTTTTTCATAATGAAGTAATCTCAATATTTAATGATTAAATAAACACACAAAAATTAAATTACCGTCAAACATTTTTACGTCATTTCTTGGATGTTATTTAATTTTTCCCTTTGGGGTTACTACATGGGGTTATCCGTAGGGCTGATAAAGATGTACATCTGCGATGATATTTTCAAGAGAAATTTTCCAAATTCTAAAAATTTTAAAAAAATTACTTAAAAGACAACTAAAATTAAGGTGGCACGCCAGAAATTTTTATAAAAAAAATTCTGGCACGCAGCGAAAAAAGTCTTGCCACCCCTGGTCTATATCATCATGTTGTACAGGTAGATTTAATTTAAAAAAAATATTATTATTGTTTATAATGTATTTAGAAGGACTTAAATATGAAAAAGCGGGATTTTCGTTTAAACACTAAAGTGCAAATTCAAACGAGATCTCGCCAAAAGTAGGTTGGTTGGTCAGGATAATTATGGGGTTATTTCCGATAAACTTTCGGTGATATTGGGTTGCAACCTCGTATACAATTGTAATTAATATTAAAATTAATTGCTACAGTATTTTTAGAAAAATCATTTACCCACTAAATTTGGTTAAAACTTCTAAAAATTACTTAAAAATGTACTTGCAGAAAAAACTGCCGCAATTAGCAGATTATTTTTGATATGCTTTAGTAAGATAGGAACAGCTATATCATATTTGAGTTAAATTTTTAAAAAAATTTAAAAAAATGTGCTAAGTAATTAATAATTTTCAGCGGTTTTTATAGATTTTTTAGTGAAAATAAAAATCGAGTCTTCTGAAATCAACAGTTTACTATTTTTTGTTTGCAAATATTTCTGCTGAGTTTAGTAGGATAGACTGCTATTTTCATTCAGCTAAATTTGACTTAAAAATAACAAACATTTTAGGCGTACAAGAGCTTGTCATTACTCTTTTAAGTCTACTAATATTCTGCAGATTTTAAAGTATAATTTGTCATTTTCGGTTAACTCAAATATAACTAAAATTCTGAAAAATTTAACTGTTTTAGTTTACTAGTATTTAGCAAAAAAATCTGCTAATTTCAGCAGTTTTTCAGCAAGATAATTTTTCAAACATTTTTAAAAGGGTCACAGTAAAAGTTTTCAATAAAAATGTTATCTGTAACAATCGTACCCAGTGTAGAAACGGTAATGCCGTATCATTATTTTTTAGACTACCAGTAATGACACCAACTCACTTTCTGCATTCCCGAGTAAAAAAAAATTATATATAATCATATGTGGCATATATTACAATATATAATTAGACATGTGGTTATGTATATCCATATATAATTATATATGACGTTTTTTCCGAAAAATTATCCTTATATTATGCCATATATAATTTCATCTAATTAGATATCGGCCTTCATAATATTAGATATGGCATATATAATTATATATTACATAACATGGTTGATCTTATTGCATATATAGTTATATATAGAACTATATCTTAATATATATGGCGGCATTTTAGCAATACATAATTATATATGGTATCATTTAAACAATATATAATTATATATGGTGACAGTTAAACTAGATATTATCATATATGGTGCCATTTAAACAATATGTGGTCATATATGGTACCTCATAAACAAAATCTTTAATTCAGTTCCAGATATGATAATATATGGTACTATATAGTGCGATATATATTTATATATGGTGTTATTTAAGCTATATATTATCATATATGGTGCCATTCAAACCATATATTATCATATATGGTGCCATTCAAACCATATATTATCATATATGGTACCATTTAAACCATATATTATCATATATGGTGCAATTTCAACAATATATGCCCATATATGGTACCTCATGAACAATATTTTTAATACAGTTCCACATATGATAATATATGCTACAATACATAGTGCCATATATATTTATATATGGTGTTATTTAAGCAATATATTACCATATATGGTGCCATTTAAACCATATATTATCTTATATGGTGCCATTTCAACAATATATGCTCATATATGGTACCTCATAAACAAAATCTTTAATACAGTTGCAGATATGATAATATATGCCACTAAATCTAGTGCCATATATATTTATATATGGTGTTATTTAAGCAATATATTAGCATATATGGTGCCATTTAAACCATATATTGTCATATATGGTGCCATTTCAACAACATATGCTCATATATGGTACCTGATGAACGACAGTTTTAATACAGATGCAGATATGATAATATATGCTACCATATATAGTACCATATACTTTGATATATCGTATCATTTAAACAACCCGAGGAAAAATAGTTACATATAGTCATATATGTGATTAAGTTATATCTGTATAAATATACAGTTTCATCCGAAGAATGGCCCGATATATTTTTATCAATTGTTTATCAATTTTTATCTAAATGTATCAGTTTAGATCTGACCTGATTAAAATATGTGTTAATCAGATGAAATTGTATCAGATTTTTGACCTGATACAATTTTATCGGTTTGATCGTAATTGGTTCAATTTTATATAAATAAAATATAATTGTATCCGACATTTACCTTATACAATTGTATCAAAGTTTTAAACTGATATCAGGTCAAAATTGGGATATAACTATATAATTTTGTATACAAATATATCTATTTGGACCTAAACTGATACCATGTAATATAAACCAATAAAATTGTATCAGGTCAAAAATCTGATACAATTTCATCTGATTAACACATAATTTAATCAGGTCAGATCTAAACTGATGCAATTAGATAACAACTGATACAAATAAGAACTGATACAATTTTATCGGGCCATTTTTCGGATCAAATGGTATATGGATGAATCTAAGTTATATATTACCATATAAAGCTCCATATTGGTGCCATTTAAACAATATATTGTCATATATGGTGCCATCATATATGGTAACTCACCAGCAACTACAATATTAACTGTATTTCAGAAGCTATTAATTGTATTTCAGAAATTTTAAATGTATTTTAGAAATTATGGAATGTATTTCAGAAATTTATTAATTGTATTTCAGAAATAATCAAATCTATTTCAGAACTTGTTGATGGTTTATCAGAGAAATTTTTCTAGAGAAAAATTTCTAAATTACATTTCATAATTTCTGAAATACAATTGATAATTTCTGAAATACAGTTTGATAATTTTTGAAATACAGTTGTGAATTTCGGAAATACAATTAATAATTTCTGAAATACAATTGATAAAACTGAAATTCAATTGACTAGTTCTGAAATACAATTCATAAATCTGAAAAATAATTGATAAGTTCTGAAATACAATTGATAAAACTGAAATTCAATTGATTATTTCTGAAATACAATTGATAAGTCTTAAAAACAATTGATACAATTGGAAATGGTGTAGAGCGTTAAAAATATGTAAATAAAATAATTTTTTAAAAAAAATTCAATTTAATAAAAAAAATATAATTTTATAAAAACATTTATAGAAAATAAAATAATAATTTTATAAAAAGAAATTCTTTTGAATGGGGGAAATGTTTTTAGTTGATGTGTTATTTTTAAGTAAATGAATGTTATTTAAGTTTGACTCAAGATCATAAATTAATATCACTTTCTGTTTAAATTATTTTCAAATCAAAGAAAGATGATACAATTTTTACAAGTAAAATACAAGGAATAAAAATTATTGAAAAAATTTCGATTAGACCAGCAAGGAGAATGCGCATTTTTATAAAAGAAAAATGCATAGCCGTGAAAGGTATCGAACTCGAGACCTTCTGAGTTTAAACCTTATTTTAACAAAATATTGTAATTTTTATAAAATCAGTGCTCTTCCAGTGTATTATTTTTTGAAGTATTGTCAATATCTGTCTGGGATCTTATTTAATCCCAAATAAATGGAGATCTTACGTAGTACCCAAATATAATGCGGGATCTAATTTTAGGTGTCATTTTTCTGGATAGTTTTAGATGTCAATCTCCAAATATATTGCTGTTTCTAATTCGATCTGCAATTTATGGGATAAATTAGGATCCTACCAAATCCCCAAATATATCACTGGATTTAATTCGATCTGCAATTTATCGGAAAAGTTGAGATCTTACGCAATCCCGAAGTATATTACTGGATCTAATTTTATCTGTAATTTTTTGGATAAATTTAGATCTTACTTAATCCCCAAATATATTGCTTGATCTAATTCGATCTTCCATTTTTCGGATCAAATTAGATATAAGTTTATCCACAAATATATTGCCACTTTTTCGGATCAAATTAGATCTAAGTTTATCCACAAATATATTGCTAGATCTAATTAGATCTGCCAAAATTGAGATCAAATTAGATCTATGTTTATCCCTAAATATATTGCTGGATCTAATTCGATCTGCCACTTTTTCGGATCAAATTAGATCTAAGTTTATCCACAAATATATAGCTGGATCTAATTCGATCTGCCATTTTTCGGATCAAATTAGGTCTTACTAAATCCCAAAATATATTGCTGGATTTAATTTGATCTGCCAATTTTCTATTCAATTTATATCCAAGTTTATCCACAAATATATTGCTGGATCTAATTCGATCTGCCATTTTTCGGATAAATTTAGATCTAAGTTAATCCACAAATATATTGCTGGATCTAATTTGATCTGCCATTTTTCAGATCAATTTATATCTAAGTTTATCCACAAATATATTGCTGGATCTAATTCGATGTGCCATATTTTGGATCAAATTAGATCTAAGTTTATCCCCAAATATATAGCTACATCTAATTCGATCTGCCACTTTTTCGGATCAAATTAGATATACGTTTATCCACAAATATATTGCGGGATCTAATTTGATCTGCCAAAATTGAGATCAAATTAGATCTAAGTTTATCCCCAAATATATAGCTGGATCTAATTGGATCCGCCATATTTCGGATCAAATTAGATCTAAAAATATCCGCAAATATATAGCTGGATCCGCCAATTTTCGGATCAAAATAGATCTAGGTTTATCCCCAAAGATATCACTGGACCTCCCAATTTTGAGATATAACTTCATCTTAGTTTATCCCCATATATACAATGGGATCTAATACGATATGATTGGATACACCCAATTTTGAGATCTAATTGGATCAGCTAGATATTACAGCAGATCTTAAACAATATCAAATTGGATATAATTAGATATTGCGCGAGATCAATTTTTTTTACTCGGGTTATTTTGAAACATATAATATTTAGTTACTACTAAATAACTAGATCATTGTTCCATTATTTCAAAACAAAAAATAATGCGTTACCAATAACTACTTAGTTTTATCATTATTACAAACATAAAGTATTGTTCTAGATTTTTTTGTACATTTTTTTGAAATCTATTTATAGACTTATCCCTAAATTCATAAATGCTTTTTAAAATTATAGGAGGTTTACTGAACAAATTTTGTATGCAAATTTCGTTTTGTAAACCTCCTATAACTTTAGAAAGCGTTTATGAATTGAGGGGTTAATATTTTTCACCACTGGTAAGGATATATGTAACCACATATTTCTTGATTTTTTGTATGTTGGCGTGTAAGCTGATTTGTGCGCAGCAGGTCAATTATGTTTTTATCTATCAAATATTACATGTTGAGATAGCTCAGACGGTCGGGCTTTTGACTGGCATTCTATAGTCGCAGGTTCAATTCCCGTACGAGCAAATTTTATTTTAAAAAAATTTTGTAATAAAAAATAATTTTTTTATAAATTTTAATTTATCTAAGTCTAATTTTAGACCCATTATTTTTGTCCATACTGGTAGGAACATAGGTAACGATATATTTTTTAATTTTTAGTATAATGGTGTGTAAGCATTCATTCAACTCATTATTTTGCGCGACATCGCCATACAAAAGTAATAAGAAAGGTAATAAGAAAAGTAACTAAAAGTTTAGTTATATTTAACTGTTGAAAAGTAAAAAGCAATACTTTAAGAAATAACTAGCAATGCCGTAAGGCAATTTATAAAGCAACATTTTTAATATAACTGACAATATTTATAAAACAATTTTTTTTCTGATATTATGAAAGTATATTTTAATTTTTTCTTTCGATTACCAAGAAATGTATAATTACTTAAACCTACTTGTAATTTGAGGTAAAAATTTCAAACTACGCCACACAGTGTGTCCAAAAGCACTTTTTTAAGCAAATAACATTTTAGATGACAATTCTTAACAGCCCATGCAGAAAAATCGATCGGCACAATATTGGCATATCATTGGCGATGGTCGGTTATGCGTTGGCAGAACGTGGGATTAACAATCTTGACAGTATTGTCTTGTAACCCGATTGATAACAGCGGCCAACCGTTGGTTGGCACTAGCTTGCTAACGTTTCTACAAAGTTGTCAAAATTGAAAAAAGGTGGTCTAAAAATAGATTTAAAAAATTTTTTTTTTCAAAAAAATTCAGAAAAATAGTTTTTAGTATTTTTTTAAAAACATGGTTCTCATGGGAATTGAACTCAGGCCGCCAAGTTGTCAGCCGCGACCTGTACACACTAAGCTAACAATACTTGTAATATCTAGTACACTCATAGAAATAAATCTGTAAAAATAGCAGAAAAAGTTGCTAAAAATTAGTTAAAAATGATGCTGCATAAAAAACTGCTAAAATTAGCAGTTTTTTTTTACTAAATACTAGTAAAATGATAATAACAAAATTAAAACTATTAAATTTACAGAATTTTAGTTATTTTTAGGCTAATTTTTAGTTAATTGAAAATAGCAAATTGTACTGTAAAATCTGCAGAAAATTTTGCTAAATATTTGTAGACTAAAAATAGCAAAAATAAACTGTTATATCTACAAAATTTTTGCTATTTTTAAGCTAAATTTAGTTGAATGCAAATAGCAGTCTATTCTGCTAAAAATAGCAGAAATATTTGCTAAAAAAAATTTTAAACTGCTGTTTTCAAAAAGCTCGATTTTTATCTCCATTAAAAAAAAAAATCGAAAAAAAACTTCGAAAATTTTAAATTTTTTGGTAATTTTTTAGGCTACTAATTATTTAGGAAATTTTTTTGCTGATTTTAGCAGATTAATTTGCTATTCTCCATTTACAAAAATTTAGCTCAAATATAACTAAAATTCTGTAAATTTAACAATTTTATTTCTGCTGTTGCTATATTACAAATATATAGCAAAAATAATCTGCTAATTTAGCAGTTTTTTTCTGCAGCATAATTTTTAACTAATTTTTAGTGATTTTAACTAAATTTTTTATGGACTTTTTTCTATTAGTGTAGCTAAAAAATTATATCAATGATAACAGCAGTTGTAGCTACCTTACAAGCATTTAAGCGGCAAAAAAAACATTTTTTTGCGGAAAAAAAAATATTTACAATAAAAATGTTAATTTAATTTAATAATTTAAAGTAATTATTTAAATAAGACGTGGTCGGGCTGTGACTCGAAGCCGGGCCGTCAAATTGCCAGACAATCGCTCTACACACTATGCTTACAAGACATGTAGTACAGCATAACTGAAATAATAAATGAATGATAACAATTAGCCATTGTATGCCAATGTATACATTGGCATAAAGTCTGCTAGAACGCACTTGCCAACGTTGGCATAACGTCAAGAAAACCAAAATATATATGGTCATTATCAAAAATTAAGGAAAATTATTTTATAAAAAACAATTAAATTTAATAAAAAACTTTAATTTTATAAAAAAAAGATATAAAGAAATAAAAAAAGATATAACAAAATAAAAAAAATTGTATGTTCGTGGCCGGAACCGCCCAGCAAAAAAAGTGAAAGTGAATTTTTATTGATTCCAAAGTATCATTAAATTCTGATTTTCCGCTACAAAAGCAGTTCTTTTCATAACATCCAAAAATGTGATTTTGAATGAAATTAGGTTATTTCAAATCTATCTAATTACAGAAATTTCCATATAAGTTTAACATTTATAACTTTAATTATTTTGAGCCAAGTTGTCAGGACCAAGTGATTTGCTTCAATTCTTTACGAATAAAAATGAATTCCTTTTCACCAATTAAGAAGAACATCAAAAGGATCATAAAAGAAACTTCCACCCTATGACAAGCCTATGTAAAATTCATTGGTTCCGATCCAAATTTTCACAATATCTCTCTTCTTTTGATGATTTTTTTCTTTTTTTTGCTGGGCTATAGTGTCTATGTTTATAGTAGAATTCTTTCATGATTTTATTACCCTTTTTCTTAGAAATTGAAAAACATTTGAAGAAAAGAAAATTAAATAAAGTTGCTTTGGATTTAATGGTAATATGAGCATTTTTTTGTCTTGGCTATTTCATTGCAAATTTTCGTCTAAAACAAATTGCAACAGGAATTCGTGCTGTGAGTTTTGACCGAAAGCTATTCAATCCTTGTTTCTTATTTCTGAAATAAAGACTTATCTGAAAACATAATTAATTATTCCTCTTCGTTTGCTTAACATAAAATCTTAATGAATTTGTGTTAAAATTTAGTTTCTCATTAGTTTGCCATCATTGAGGTTGAAACTAAATGATTTCAATTAAAGTTTGGTTTATTTAACAGCAAGAGTTTTGTTAGAATAGTTTTATTTTTTTGTTGTTCTGGTGTGTTTATGTTTAAACCACTCAATCGTTTAATAACAAAAAAAGGTGTACTATTTATTTTTAAGGTTTAAACTTGTGGAGTTTTAAAAAATGCATTAATTATACTGCATTCAATTCCGCCTTCTTTTGATCTTAATCCAATATATATATGTATTTTTTATATTTTGGGTGGAATGGGACCAACAATTTAATACAGGTGATTATTGATTTCCGTTACAAAAGTAAAGCGAAAGCAAAAAAATAAACTACATACAAACATAAAACAATTTGTTGTTCCAACCGAATTTTCAATAGTAGCAGCCGAACAATTCGGTTCAAACCAAATTCGTTTTGGACAACAAGTCTTATTTCTGAGTGTAGGTTCGCTGAACAAAAATTTTTTCAATCTAATGGTTTGGTTGATGCAACAGAATTTTTCGGATTTGACAGCAGAAAATTAGCTAAGACAACAGAATGTTAGGTAAGTAAGTCTTACTGCATATGCCAGGGTTACCTATATTTTGAAAACTATATTCCATAAATTATATTATTTTAATTCTATCAATACGATCTTTTTAATTACAAATCCAAAACATGCCGCAGGTCATTGTGTTTTAAAATAATTTGTTTTCCATATATTATTTATTATGCTTTTATATTCAATTACGACTTTTTATTGCTATAATTATATACTAGAATACATATTCAAATGTGCTAATACTTCCTTTTTGTAATAACTCAAATGCACGTGCCATCTATGATGAACCAACTAAAATCACCCACGAAAAAAATTATCTCGCTCATGCGTGAGTCACGTGAGTACAATATTTGTTACTATTCATCATTCATTCTTTCATTTTTAAGTCACGTGTTAATCTCTATTTCTAAAGATTTTTTTTTGCAAGTGGGGTTAAAAAAAAAACTTAAATATTTTAAAATGGGGTAATAACGGGCAAGATATTTTTTTTTATTATGCAAGAGGAGTCACCATATATTAAGATTGTGTAACAATTTCTACTTAATTGTACTTAGAAATATTTTTAAAATCAACATCTATTAAAAAAAGTTTTCGATTTTGGATTTTTACACATTACCAGAAAGGTAATTTAGTGTAGATTATGATTCTATTTACATTTTCCAAAAACACAGTTACATATTTAAGAGCTAGTATTTTCAAAAATGGCAAAAAAGTGATTTTTTCGTATTTCAAACTTCAAGGCCGATGCGGCACGTGTTCCCGTTATACGATCACCTTAATTTTTTGCGTGGTGTATTTTTATACCCAAAAGCACATTTCTAGGGGCTTCGTCCCATGGACAAAAATAAAAAAAAATGTTTGTCTCAAATTGTGATTAAAGAAGGATTTTTTTAAAGATAAAAAAGTAACTCAAACAAATGTGAAAAAAAAAATATTTGGTGTGATTATTTTACCGCCGAGAGAGGGCTTAATGACTTGACTTAACAGAAAAACGGGTTTTAATTGTTTCACGAAAATAATTCTCAAAAATACATTTTTTTAAAAACTTGTTCGAAGATTTGTTTTTTAATTACTTTAATATATTTGCAGTTAAATGTGGATTTTAGTATATATTTACAAAACAATTATTTTTTATTGCTCCGAAAAACACATTTTTTTTATTGAAAATCCGAAAATTACTTAAGTTTGATGGAGTATAAAAAAAATTATATAAAATTAGATATTTTTTTTCCTTTTTTTGTAAGTTTATACTGTTCTATAATAGATCATTTAAAAATTAGTTACTATTTTTTACCACAAATTAAAAAAAAATGGATTTTTGAAATGCCTAAATTCATGATTTTTACACTAATTTCAGGCGTTTAAGAGTGTTTAGTATACAAATCATGTGAACCTTTCATTTTAGGTATAGGTAGTGTTGAGCGGAATTTTGTAAAACACTACGAGGAACATTTTTGTGGAACATTCTAACCCTCTAACTCTTCAATGAAAGGGAATTTTTTGGCTCCTTTTTAAAAAGGGACAAAAAAGACCCGTAAGTTGAAGAGTTAGAGGGTTGAAATGTTCCACAAAAATATTTCTCGTACCGTTTTACATAAGTTCGTTGAACATAGCCTATACCTAAAGTGGAAGTTTCCCATGATTCTCCCTAAAATCCAGGTTTGTGGGACATTTGAACACGAATTCTAAATAAGTACGAAATTGACCCTTAAACATGTTTTAAGTTTTTACTTATTATTGGCACTTAACTTAAATTTTCAATGCTCATGTCTTCAAAGACTTATAGTAGAATTTCATGACAAATATTTTTGCGGAACATTTTAACCCTCTAACTCTTCAACTTACGGGTCGTTTTTGTCCGTTTAAAAAAGGGGCCAAAAAAGTCCCTTTAATTGAAGAGTTAGAAGGTTAAAATGTTCCACAAAAACATTCCTCGTACTGTTTTACATAAGTTCGCTGAACATACCCTATGCCTAAAGTGGAGGATTCCCATTATTTCTTATTTCAATCCTACCCATGTGAAAATCGAAATATATATGAACGTACATGATCATACATTGACTAGTATATGATCATGCATAGGCATACATGATCATATACGTCCAAGCATAGTTTAATGTATGACCATACATTATCTCATATATTTCCATATATCTTCGGATCCGAAATTTGAGGGTATATGACCGTACATGTTCACATATGACCATATATGCTCACATATGATTCATGTATGTTCATATATGATCATATATGGCCATATACCTCCATATACCCTCAAATTTCGGATCCGAAGATATATGGAAATATATGAGATAATGTATGGTCATACATTGAACTATGCACTGACGTATATGATCATGTATGCCTATGCATGATCATATACTAATCAATGTATGATCATATATGTTCATATATATTTCGATTTTCACATGGGTGTTTCATTTTTTTTTTTTATAAAAATCATTTTAAGCGTTTAAAACCCATTTTTAGTGAAAGGCAATTTTTTTTATTAATGAATCGATTTTACACAAATTTGGCACAAATATAGCCTGACCTTATATCAATTCACGAGCTAAATTTCATCGCAATCGGATAATTTTTGCAGGTTTTATAAATATTTTAAAATAAAGGATATATGGCAGGACTAAGAGTCCTTGCTTCGATTTTGATAAAAATTGACACAAACGTTTCCAGTTTCATGTGCATCTCAATGGATACTTTTTGTAATTTTACGTCCATTTATGTAGCTAATATAATATTTTTAAATTTTAGGACCTATGGGAGGTGGGCGTGTCCTTGGCCCGATATTTCGAAAAATTAAAATTTTTCTTAACTAAGGGGTTCTATGTCAGTATACCAAATTTCAAATCTATGTCTCCACTCCTTCTATTTTTGTCCAATCGTTATATGGGAAAGCACTGTGGGTCGAATCACAGGTCGCCATTTTTTTCGTCCATATAACGTAGGTCACCCTAGTGTAAACTTACTCGTCACTGACTACTATCATATGAAATGATAAGAAAAAAATTACAATCATACGAAATAATAAATACACAAAATTAAAATGCTTCTACTAAAATTTCGCTTATTTTATTAAGAGGTGTTTTTGCTCTTTTTTAGCAGTTTCTCTCGCGTATAAAGGTGCCTAAAGAGCTTTCAACAACAATTTAAAGATTTAGTCGATATTAGAGTTGTATTTTTATAGACGTTGTTTAGTCTAACTGAATTCTTTTACCAATTAATAAATTTCACGGCAATTTTTTACTAACAACCCAATCAAAAAGACACTCAAAAAAGTTTAACAGTTACTGCGTGACAGTTGTGTGTGCAGTGATCCATATTGTTGTTTTAAACTGTAACTGCAATTGGTTTTCTATGAAAAAATACAAAACAACTATTGTAAAAGCTGGTTTTTGATAAGAACTAACGAAAAGTAATGTAATTTTGGGACAGTTGTTAAAAGCAATTATTTTTATTTATCAGAATAAACAACTACGAAAACAACATGTTTATATGTTTATAAATAGTAAATTGTTAGTTATTTAAAAAATAAAAAATTGCATTAATTTATTTTCTAATTCTTGTTTAGTTTATATTTCTTAACATTGATATGTTCTTAGTCTCCAAATAAAAATCTGAAAAATGAATTTTAACTCCAATGCAAAAAAAGGTAATAACTGGAAACCGTTTTGAATTTTGACTTCAAATTTCAAGTAAGGAATAATTATAGAAATAATCGAAAGACAAAACATTGCTTTTTTTCATTAAAATATGCTTTTATAATATAACGAGCACTAGGTCTAAACATGGACCGATATTCACCAAAATCAATAGGCTTCGTCTTTGGGCCAAAATAGGTCGGTATACCAAATTTCATCAAAATATCTTAATATTTGGGACCTGTAGAGTGCGCACAAAAATGCATGGACAGACAGACAGACGGACGGACAGACGGACATCGTTAAATCGAAATAAAAAAAATTCTGAGCCGATCCGTATACTATAAGGTGGGTCTAGGACCAATATTTTTTGGTGTTACAAACATCAGCACAAACTTATAATACCCTGACCACATAGTGGTGTAGGGTATAAATAGTGGTGTAGGGTATAAAAACAGTAGTTTTTGCCTATTTTCATTGTTTTAAAATGTCAGTTGTTTTAAAATGTTTGCAGTAAAAATTTATTAGTTAGTTTTATGCTATTGTTAGTTATTTTCAATGCATTTGTTAGTTATGTTTCATTGATTAAAAATAACTACAGTTTTAGTTATTTTAATTTTGTTACCATTTAATATTTGCTTCAACTGTCATTTTCAGTAGATTTTACCGACAAACTCTTTTGAGTGCACAAGTTTTAAATAAAACTGCAGCCAACTTATAAATTAAATCTTAAAACGAATACTTTTTTGTGGTATGGTCAGTTGGGTAAATTCGTTTTCTTTTTTGTGGCTAGTGGTTAAAATAGATAAATGCAAAAGCTACAGTTTGAGTTTAAGTCATTATATAGTTAATACTCATAGTATTTAATTAAGGAACATGTTTTTTACAACAAAAAAGCATAGATTTTTACAAAATCGATCATAAGGTATACTTTTTATTAAGAAATTTCAATTAAATCCAATTTCATATCAAAGTGTACTTGCTACCATTGATTCATTGTTGTACTTATTAGAAAGGTTTTAACCTTCTAATGCCCAAGGCCGCCAAAAAGAGGTCTTCAGATATTAAATACTTTTTGGCTAAATAAAAATTTTTTATTAACCCTCTAACCGGCAAGCCCGCCTCCAGGCGGGGTATATTAAATTGACCAGAAATACGCCAAAAGAGTATTTTATAATAAGAAATTATGCTTTTTCAACAGAAAACAAAATTTATTAAATTTTTTGTGAAGAATTTTTTTGTATACAATGCACGGTTTGGAAGCGAGAAAATGTCAAAGATAAAATTTCGTAAAATTTCAGAAATTAAATATTTTAAAACAACCAAAATTTTCAAAAATCTTAAAAACATATTTAAATTGACTAAAACAATTGATAGTGACCATGAAGTAAGATTGGATCTTATGATATTCAAAAAGTTCCTTACTATGATCCAAGGACGCACAGGATTCCATAAGGATACCTTTAAAGGACATCGCCTTATCTTCAAAATGAATGGACGAATTTTTCTGAAATTTGGTAAAAAGACTATATTTGGTATAGGCAGCAAAGCTTATAAGTTTGAATAATATATATTGAAGTTTTGGTGCGTTTTCGCTCAATTTCGCATTTTTCGAAAAACGAAAATCGCTACATCCTCTTACCTAAGAGCACAAAAAATGTAATTTTTTTATTGCAATTACATCTTGGTAAGAGAAATAATTTGTGCCTAAACCTAGTAATTTTTATGCGCTAGTTTTCGAGAGTCACCCTTAAACTATTTTGGCCCATATCGCCTAAAGTAGGCAACGAAAAAAAAAAATTGTAGAAGAACTTATTGTTTATTTTTCATGAGGAACACATGGTATAAATTTCATTGCAATAAAGCTTAGGCCGGTTAGAGGGTTAAACAAGTTATATTATATCGATAGAAAATATAAATACCTACTTTTCTGCTTTCATACTCTTTTTGTTTAAAGAATTATTTTTAACCGAAACTTGAAAAAATTAACTTTTTAAAAAAAATATTTGAAAAATTGTCAAAAATACATTTACGATCCGGCATACATTATCGATAATAAAAAATCTAGTTTAAAGTCTATATTTGTAAAATGAGTTATAATTTTCGCTCCAGGGCTCACAGGAAAGCTGAAAGATTTTTTTGAAAATAAATACAGATTATATACTCTCACAATATGTTTTCCATAACCGATTGAGGTTTATTTAAAAAGTAATAGGTAAAGTTTGTTTTTAATTGAAGAATCAATTAAAATACATTGAAACATATTGTTTAACTTTTTTATCAATCAATGGAAAATAAACTAGAAAAAAATATGTATCGTCTGTAGGAGTTGTTATTTTCAGTCAAATATTCTATTTTTGATTCTATTTTTAGAAAAAATAATTTAAATAATTTCGTTGTTTTCTGTTTTAAAACAAAAAATTCAAATATTTTCGGTTTTCTTTCCTGTTAAAATAGTTTCTTTATATACAAAATTATTTCAGTTAAAATTACAAGAAATTCTTTACTCATACACACAAACATAGCCAATGAAAATATGAACGTGTGTGTTGGTTGTGTAGAGTTTTGAAAATTCAAACAAAAAAAAAACTTTCAAATATGAAAAAACAAACCACAAAATCGTTTTTTTTTACGTTTTGTCAGTTAAAAATTGATGATTGTTTTAATAGACTTTCCAATTATTTTTATTTCTTTTATGGATTGTTTAAACAATGTTTGAAAATAAATAGCAAAATGGTTTGAATATAATGAAAAATCAGTAGTATTTTTTTAATTGTGTTTTCAATTAATTTAATATGTATTTTAGGTTGTTTTTAAGGACAAACAATTGTGAGTGTACACTTAAAATAATACGTCAGTAGAAAAATCTGTTAAACGCGTTTCAAATCGATTTGACTAATTTTTAAAAAAATTTTTAGTTGAAACACTGATTAAAATAAAGATTTTAGTTATCTACATTTAACACTATACTAAAAACCCTCAGTACTTTAACTACCCATGCCAAAGCAGTAGAAAAAGCACTACAATTGATAATCTAGTTGTACTTCTTTTTTAACATAAACACTAATGATTTTAACATTGAGTTATCATAGGAGAGGAGTACTCCCACTTCAACATTTTTTCAGTACTTTTGGAACGAGTGCAAATGATGCTATTTTCAACAATTAAAAGTTAAAAAAAAATTCTTCACAAAAAAAATTATATTTTTATTATTTTACAAAAGTTTTTTATTACCGCCACCGGGTTTCGAACTTGCGAGGATTGCTAGTCCAGCGCTCTACCGCTGAGCTAAACTTTGATATGAAAGTTGACTTGCATAAAATGACCACTTTCTTACTGCGAGATATTGGTCCTTATTCTCTTCAATAAAAGTACTTATTAAAGAAGTGTAAAAGGTGCACTCCAATTCAATTTCACACCATTTTTTTATATATACATATTTTTAAGAATTTAAAAATTAATAAATATTGAATTTAAACAAATTAATTATAAATATTAGAAAAAAAATAATAAAATAAAAAAAAAAATTAAAAAAAATATTGGTACCGCCGGGAATCGAATCCGGGACCCTCCGTTTGGAAATGCCAAATGGTACCAAAATCACTTTTTACGATCACTTTTAGAGCAATTAAGTAATTCTAAAAAAGCTGTAAAAATATACTAACGGATATTTGTGAATCATCCCTATAAACAATTTTACTGGAATTCAAGTTGAAATCAAGTTCACTTCCAGCCCTTGAATAGAACTTTTATTACATTTTATTTCAATAGCATACCCCAGCAAAAGAGAAACAAAAATGCAAGTTTAAAATATTTTTGTAAAATATACAAATGCTAGAATTTGAAATCAACTTTACTTCAAGCTAAATTTAAAGTACTTGCACTTTTAAAACATATGTCCTTATTGGGATTGAAAGAAGTAGTTTGTAAAGCATTACTTGCATTTTTTTTTGCTGGGTAATTTTCAGTGTTAACAGACTTATTATTTTGAGTGTAGGCAAAACTAACTTGGTCAAAATTTATTGATGCTTAGTGGCGAATTTCCTAGGTTTCAAAAAGTGAAAATCGCCATGACTTCTGAAATAACAACACTATATCAAGAATTTCCGGTATGTAATTTTATTTTACATACTAGTCTTATGTATAGTAAAAACCGAAATTATTGGATATTGATTCGTGTTCAGCTTTAATTGTGCTATATCGCCTAAATAAAGCGATAAATTGAAATTTTAATATTTGTTGCATAGTAAATGTTTAAAGACTAATATATAATTTAAACACTATGCAATCAGAAGAAAGACCATTAGAGGGTTAATTACGATAATTCAATTTCCGCTTCATAGTTTTCATAAAATTGGCTCTACAAAATATACTTTAAAATAAGCTCTTGCTTTTTTATACATTTCACTTTGATTTGTTTTGGTGAAATATGTTCGAAAAGTATCTATGACTGAAACCTTTACTGTGTTATTGTTTTTTTGCATTACAAAATTTGTTGCTTAACTCCATTTGATGGCAATTTTTTTTGGCATGAACTGAATTTGTTTTTAATTAAAACAAATACACTTTAAATTCTTTTTTTACAAAAAGTGTTGAGAGTTTAGCATATTCTTTGAGTAAATTATTTTTATATAAATACAATTTTATACTCTTGTACTTGTTGAAATTTAAAACTACATAAGTAAAATAAAAACCTATTTTTTATATTTTTGCATTAAAATTAATTACGTTTCTGGTTTCTTTTTAAATGTTCACCATTCCCCACAATTATTCTTGCTTTTACAATCCTGGACAAAATGAATTTCTTTCATTTCTTATTTTGCCAATTAATAAAATTGGCTTAATGAGAATAGTAGTAAGTAAGTAGTGTTTCGTAGTCATTTTTATATTCTTCTTCCCACTCAACTTCATTTCGCTTTAGCGTTTCATTATTGTTGCCGTCATTTCCAGTTGAATTTAAAAATTCATGAAACTTTAGATTTTTTTTTTAATAACCCCCATAGTGAGGGCAAATTGCAAGTTGTTATATGTTTTGTTTTAAATATTTTTGTTCTGTTCAACAAAACTTACCAGGAAGTAAAATGAAATTGCATTTTAATACCAACAATGAATGCTTAAGGCTGACAAACTGTAAAAAGAACGATTAGAATCCAGTCTGCCTTGTTGTCTTGTCTTTTAGTCTCGTATCATAGTGAGCACAAATAATTTATATACAATAATAATTATAATAACAATTGTTTATAGTTCAGGGAACTTTTGTAACCAAACATGACAAATTTAAATAAATTATTCAATCTAAAGAAAATAATACTGCACAAAAAATAATAAATAACTAACATTAAGTCGTTTAAAAAAGTTCGTGTTTCTTGGCCTCTAGTTAGTTTCATTTTTGAAACGCAAAGAAGAAACATGCTTCGGATGAACATATTCGAAGATCATCATATATTTTCGGATTTATGATGGCGACAATAATATTATGAAATACCTATCTATTTCTATTTTATAATAATATGGTTCTTAAATTATTACATTATGATTTCAAAATTGTCGCAACGTTATCGTGTGATAGTCCGTCCTATTTATCATACAGGGGTTAGGGATTATACTATTGTATTTTCTATCATTCTCTTAAAGCTGAGTTACAAAACCATGCACGTTTTGTTTTATTCCAACTACACAGAAAGAATATTAAGAACACAATTACCACTTGACAGTTGTTTGTGATTACTACACGTAGTTGTCGGTTTTAATTGCTATTACAGTTGTTTTTTAATGAAAAAATAAAAAAAAAAACGACCATGGCACTTATATAAGAAAATAACTAATGAAAAGTACTGTAATTTCATAACAGTTGTTTAAAGCAGTTGTTTTTAATGGCTTAATAAATACCTACCAAAACAGTATTTTCGCAGTAAACAGTGATTTTTGTTAGTTATTTAAAAATAAAATCTCTTTTTTTATTTTTCTTTAGTTTATATTTGTTACTATTGATATATTAGTTTGCAAATACAAATCAGAAAATTTTATTTTATCTACAATGCATAAAAAGTTAATAACGGGAGAACCTTTGGAATTCGTATTTCAAATTTCAAGAACGATGTAGTTTACATATTTTTTTGTAAAAAAAATTATGTATATATCCCGAATAAAACATTTAGATATTTTAAGAATAGCTCAGCGACTTTCCTGAAGACAATACAAGAGCCCAGCGACTTGTCTCGAGACACAAAAAGAAAATTTGATTTAGAAAATTGTTAGGAAAATGTTAAATAACACATAGACGCTCTAACACAAAAAAGTCTGAGAATATTCTGTTTGAAAAATTTCGTAAAATCTAAAAGTTTTTAATATGAATTTTAAAATTTATCGAAAGAAAAATCTAAAGAAAATTGCCCAAATATTCTGCGCCTTTTATTACTATTCGAATATGAGTGTTATTTTCTAACAAATTAGTATACAGTACTTGAAAGAAAATATAAGCCAAGAGGAGTCATGACAATACATGAATTGGCAAACACGCTCAAAAAACTTTGTCGGTAGAATCAACTGAAAATGATAATTAACATAAAGATATATGCAATGAAAAAGGCAACCAAAAATATTATTATTTTTAACTGTTGGAAAATAAGTAACAAATGTTTAAAAAAAACTAACAATGTCGTAAGATTAACAAATACATTTTTAATACAAGAATTTTAAAACAACTGACAAAATATTGGGGTATAACTTAAAAAAGTGGGACTGTTGGCAAATTTTTGCCGTTCATTGTGAAACATTGGTATAATATAAATTTATTCAATTATTGGCTATCGTTAGCTGTGACCTTTTTCCATCTTTCTGGCAACACAAGGATTCCGCGCCAAAAGAACAGCTCATTTCTTGAGGTCAAGAACAAATCAAGCCAACTTTGGGTACCCTGTGCTGAAGTGAAGCGTATTCTAGTGACAGCGCTCTGCCTTGATCGAAGTAAATGGTAGTCGGATGGCGTAATGAATTGTTTTTATGGCATTCACGCAGCATTTCGGGGATGCAAAATCGTCTTTCATCATCTTTCCACTTCAGCCCGATGGAACATATTCAGGATAAGCTTCGGTGAGCAGTCGATATGCTGCACTTTTTTCAAATTGAAGAAGTGAAGCAAAATATCCCGCAAATTATGCTTTGTTGGCACAATATTTGACATTTTCAAAGCAAAAAAAAAAAAACTTTATTGCTTACACTATTTCGTTCAATGACTAAGTGAGAATAAATTACAGATGTTTATCATCCAAAATGCCACATAGGTTATTAAAGACACAAACCATGTAAAAAAGATACACCATCTGGTGTGAATCCCGTATTTTTAAGTTATACACCCAATACATAAAATCCATTGTTTTTTTTGTAGTTAATTTTGTTGATATTATAAAAGTATATTTCAGTAAAAAAAAAAAAAAAAAGAAATGTTTTCTTTGAATTATAAAAAATGTATAATTACTTCATTGTTTGGTATTTGAAGTAAAAATTCCAAATTCCGCCGTCGAAAATTTTTTTTACATGATAAAAATCTAAAAATAGTATATATTTTTTTTAATTTTCTTTTTTTACCGTTAAGCCGATGTTTTGTATGTGTCAACTTAAAGTTGGCTAGCCGATCAGCTTTTGGCTCACAGCTAGTTTTAAGCCGCCGCTGCAATTTTTTTATTTAGTCACCGCACCCTATTAATCTGGTTGGCGCAGATCTCTGCTAAGAAAATCAACATTAAACAGCTGATACGTTGTTAGGGAAAAGACTAACTACACAAAAGAGCCATCCGGCACGGCACAGTACAGAACCGTCACGGAACGCAAAGACTAATGGAGCCTTAAGAAACAGATATTACTAAAAGGGGGAACTATTGGGGTTTTTAAGTAATTCACAATTTAAGCCTGCTTGCGACATGACACTACATTGCTAGATCTGTTAAAACAACAGAGTAGTATATTGGAAGATGACAAAGCAAATTGTGGTAAATTATTTTTGAACAAGAAATTTTCATTGAGTTTGTAATTTAACTTAACAAATATTTCCAGAAATTCTAAAAACTTCGCACAGTGCTTTGATCCCATATAACGATTGGACAAAAATAGAAGGAGTGGAGACAGAGATTTGAAATTTTGTATACTGACATAGAACCCCTTAGTTAAGAAAAATTTTAATTTTTGGAAATATCGGGCCAAGGACACGCCCACCTCCCATAGGTCCTGAAATTTAAAAATATTATATTAGCTACATAAATGGACGTAAAATTACAAAAAGTATCCATTGAGACGTACATAAAACTGCAAACGTTTGTGTCAATTTTTTTTTTCAAAATCGAAGCAAGGACTATTAGTCCTGCCATATATCCTTTATTTTCAAATCTTTATAAAACCCGCAAAAATTATCCGATTGCGATGAAATTTAGCACGTGAATTGATATAAGGTCAAGCCATATTTGTGCCAAATTTGGATAAAAGCGATTCATTAATAAAAAAAATGCCTTTCACAAAAAATGGGTTTTAAACGCTTAAAATGATTTTTCTAAAACAAAAAAAAAAAAATTAAATAGGATTAAAATAGGAAACCATGTGAATCCTCCATTTTAGGCATAGGGTATGTTCAGCGAACTTATGTAAAACACTACGAGGAATATTTTTGTGGAGCATTTTAACCTTCTAACTCTTCAATTAAAGGAACTTTTTTGGCCCCTTTTTAAAACGGACAAAAACGACCCGTACGTTGAAGAGTTAGAGGATTAAAATGTTCCGCAAAAATATTTGTCATATAATTCTACTATAAGTCTTTGAAGACATCAGCATTGAAAATTTAACTTAGGCGCCATTAATAAGTAAAAACTTAAATGTATTTAAGGGTTAATTTCGTACTTATTCAGAATTGGTGATCAAATGTCCCACAAACCTGGATTTTAGAGAGAAACCATGGAATCTTCCATTTTAGGTATAGGATGTGTTCAGCGAACTTATATAAAACACTACGAGGAACATTTTTGTGGAACATTTTAACCCTCTAACTGTTCAACTTACGGGTCTTTTGTGTACCTTTTTAAAAAGGGGAAAACAAATTCCCTTTCATTGAAGAGCTAGAGCGCTAGAATGTTCCACAAAATTGTTCTTCGTAGTGGTTTACAAAAGTTCGCTCAACACTACCTTTACCTAAAATGGAAGGTTCACATGATTTGAATACTAAACACTCTTAAATGCGTGAAATTTGTGTAAAAATCATGAATTTAGTCATTTCAAAAAATCCATTTTTTTTTTAATTTCTGGTACAAAATAATAACTAATTTTTTAATGATCTGTTATAAACAGTATAAACTTACAAAAAAAGGAAGAAAAAAATATCTAATTTTATATCATTTTTTTTATACTCCATCAAACTTAAGTAATTTTTGGATTTTCGACAAAAAACAAGTTTTTAAAAAAAATTATTTTTGAGGATTATTTTCGTGAAACAATTAAAACCCTTTTTCTGTTAAGTAATTTTTGCATAAAATTCTCTGAGTTCGGCGCCCTCTCTTGGCAGCGAAAGGAATCACACCAAATATTTGTTTTCACATTTGTTTGAGTTACTTTCTTATCTTTAAAAAACTCCTTCTTTACTCACAATTTGAGACAAAATTTTTTTTTTTTGTTCATGGTACGAAGCGTCGTCTCCTGACGATTTCCTTAGGCAAGAATGAAATCCGGATAGTGACATGCCTACAACGGATTATTTTGCACAATTTGTTAAATACGTTTGGGATTTTAGCACATTTAATTGCTTTCATAAAAACCTTTTTATTTTCGTTTATATTTCATGCTATTTTGTAGGTCTGTGGCTAAATTTTGTGTTAACAGTCATTCCTAGGCCAAACTATTTGCACCCCTGACCATTTCATGGCTAAGAAATATTATAGTATATAATTATTTCGAAAAAGGCTCAATTTTTTTCAACAATTTATTTTTATCTACAAATAATAAATAATTTAATTACACCCCTTTTGTTTACTAAGATTCTTGTTTTTTTTTTAATTGCTAAATTAAAATGAAAACTAAAAGTTACATTTGATGCCAGGCATCATTGCAAGAGCCACTTGCATGTCAGCGATATTGCAATAAAAATGAAATTATGTGTATTCACTTGAGATGAAATCATCTTGACAATTGCTTGCTATAATTTTGTTGCATGTCTTACACTGAACCAAAAGTCGTAAGTGAAATCAACATAAAAATTTTGTTACTTTTTGATGAAACGAATTGTTAAAACAATATCTTTTTTATTCAAACTGATGTGTGTTTTTTTGAATTCAACCATTTTTTTTTTAAATGTACATACTTATTGTCGTCAAAAATCCTCTAGGAATTAATTGTTGTTTTGATGAATTTTTGTTAATTTATTAACAAAATTTAATTTGTTAACTCTAAAAAATTTTGTTAAAGAGGCAGTTATGTTAATTGGATATAATTTTTCATCAGTTTGAATACTTTTTATTAAATCTGTAGAAAAGGTTTAGTGTGGTTAGTTTTGTCGCGTCATCCCTGGTGCTAGCATGTGACAGCCATTTGTGATAGTTAGAAATATTAATTAAAGACATTAAGTGTTTTTTTTTTTCAAAGTATTAATAATTAACAAATTCGGTGACTTGTTAAGTGAATATTTATTAATTTTAATTTAAATAAATTTATGTAATTTTAAACGTTTTCAACTTCAACTTCTGTCAATAAATTTTTATATTATTTATGTGAAGTATATAAAATGTATTTGAATTATTAATTTAAATAAATTAATTTATATGTTTTTAAATAAAGAGTGCATTATTTTATGTGTTTTAAATAAAGAGTGTTGAGTATGTGTTATATTATAATTTAAATTTTAGTCTCGTATTTCATTAATTTTTATATTTTATCGACTTCATTATAACAAAGACATATATTTATAATTTGAAATTGGTAAAATATAAAAAATTATGAAATGTAAGTCTAAAAATTAATAATGAATCCATAAAATATGAATTAATTAAATAACATGCATTGTTGAATTGAATAAACTGCATTGGTAAAACAGCAAAATAATTATTCTATTTGATTAAATATAATTGTTAACATAACTAATTTTTGCTAATACGTTTGACGATATTTTATCAAGCTAACATTACATAAAATATTTAAACGTCAAAATAGAAATGTACTAAATAATGTGTTAAATTGACGGACAGGTTTTGTTAGTTGTATAGTGATCAGCCATTCATCAATTTAATGTGGATTTTAGTTGATTTCACCGATGTTTTTGGTTCAGTGTAGACACTAGGTAACTGTTTACTGTGCTTAATACTGTTTTGGTAGTTGTTTATTATGATGCAACTATAGTAATAGTTTAGTAGGTTTGAGGCTAAGAAGAAGAATAAACATTTTCTTCAAAAGTTATAAACACATTAAATTTGCAAATCAGACTAGATCCAATTTCTGCCTTTTTCTATGGACATGCTTCATAAGTAATTTTCCATTAAATTGTATTATTGTTTATATTTTTATTGTCAGATTGTCTCTATATGAATATTTTCAGAAGTGATTAAACAGACATATACAAACATTCTACTTTAGATTTTTTTGTTTATCTTCTTATTTCCTCCGTGTCACCTTTTCGCAAATGTTGCAACACTGACGTATGGTTTTTACGTACAAGTGCAGGCAATTTGTGTATATTGGAGACGGACTGCCAACAGGGCATTTTTATTTTTTTAGTAAAGTGTCGTTTAGACCAAATACAATTAATATTGTAATTAATATGTATTTTTATTAATTCTATAGTTGTTTTTTATTTTTATCTAGAAAAAGAACTGTAGTTACAGTTAAAACAACAACTAATGATTACTACATAAAAACTGTCATGCAGTAACTGTCAAACTATTTTGAGTGCATTATTGCTTAGTTAACAGTAGAATATGCAATGATAATGGTCGTTCTGTTTTATTCATCTAATAAAAAGTGCATAACTACAAGTAGGGTCATTTTTCTTTTGTTGTTTCATAGTTTGTGCCAGAAAGCAAAAACAGCAAAAATAAAAATGAACTTCCTTTTAGAATTTCCGCGGAATTTACTATAAAATAATGAAAAACAGGACAAAAAAATGGAAATGAAAATTGTAGAGAAATAAACTGCGTAATTTTTTTGTAAACTATTTAAATGTTACAAAGTCGTGAAAAAATGTCTAACAAATTTTGTGAATTTTTTTTTTTCTTACTTAAGGGCATTTAATGATTTTTTGTTCACTATCGTAGTCGTCGTCGTCATCATCATCATCACTAAATTTATGCATGACTCAAAATCTTAGTTATATGCAGCATGTTGTTATATATATTTTTCTTTTTTTGCTATTTTGTCTTCCTGGACTTAATAAATTTTTATTTCCTGGCATATTAAATAAATTGTGCAAGATTTTTTGTTTTATATTGTTGGTAAATTTACTTGACCTTTGATTTTGTGTTCACATAATTCTTCTACATATACTACTATAAAAGCTGACATAGTCTGAGCCGTTAGTTTGTTTTTTTTTTTTTTTTGTTTTATAAGACCTTCAGTGCAATTTGGCATCTTAATGGGGTCATCCATTTTCTTTATGTTTTGTCTTTTCCTGCATATTTACAGGGATTGACTTATTCAATAAGGATGCTTTTAATTTTTTTTTTTATAATTTTAGTTCAAGTAAAATTCCCCAAGCCTCTAAACTAAAACAACAAAAAATTTTGGTTAGCGATTTAAAGCCGTTCTTATAACATCGGCTAGAAAGCGGATTTAAATGAAGGCCGCTATATTTTGTGTTATCTAAAGATATCCCAGTAAAAAATAGATGCCGAAGCAGTGGAAAAACCACCACAATTGATGATCTAGATGTACATTTTTTAAACATAAACACTATTTAAAATGAATGTTTTTTTGTTTGATTTGAGATCATACAAGTAAACTACAGAGAAAAAAAAATTTTAAAAATTCGATAAGGCCAGTAGGACAGAATACAGACCCATCAACAGTATCCTATGCCTTTATGGGTTAATATTTGATGATGGTCTATTTATATTGAACTAAAGCAAATAAATACATATTAACAACTCAATTACACTAACATCAACGAAATTTTAAAAATGCTATTTTTATCCTCTGTTATTACTATTTTTGCTTTGAAATTTAATTTCTAAAGCATCGCAGCTGGTTCTATTCAACTCCGAATCACAGATTTATTGAACAACAATGAACCGTTAATTTTAAATGCATATTCTAATTATTATATCCTACACCACTACGTGGAGAGGGTATAATAAGTTTGTGCTGATGTTTGTAACACCAAAAAATATTGTACCTAGACCCACCTTATAATATACCGATCGACTCAGAATCACTTTTAATTTCGATTTAAAATGTGCATCTAAAATTTAAAATTAACTGTTCGTTGTCGTTCAATAAATCTGTGACTCAGCATTGAATAAAAGCAGCTGCGATACTTTTCTTTAAAGAGTCAATAAAAAAACGCCAATCGGCTGGGTTGCACTGTAGGTTCATTCCATTCGTTAAGCCTACCATATTGTATATCGTACCATACGTTTAGTGTAAGGTATGGCAGAAATGTATGATGGTGCGTTCTGAAAATCGAAACTTTCACTTCCGGCTCGAGGAATTCAAGGCTTTTTAAGTCGGCTGCTAATATTTCTGGGATATTTTTTGATAGTTGCAATTTTCTCACCAAAGAATTTAAATGTTCTTGTCACGTTAATTTTGGCCTTGATGTTGCTTCGAATTCTACAAAGTTATAGATGATTGTTTCGACGCCGGTACCAGGTCTCCAACGTAGACTTGGACTGTGAACAGGTAGTGCAGGTACCGGATGTATATCCAAATGTGGCACTGGAAGCAAAGTTGATAGCACGGCTTTTCATTATGCTTATTTATTTTCATTATGCCACTATTTTGGCAAACATAGCCAGGTCACCATAGTCTCGTTGCACAATGCTTCACCCCATGGACAAAAATTAAAAAAAAATTTTGTATCAAATTAAGATTAAAGACACATTTTTTGAAAGATAATAAAGTTACTCAAATAAATGTGAAAAAAATATATGGTGTGACTGCTTTTGCCGCCAAGAAAGGGCGCTAAATTCAGAGAATTTTATATAAAAATGACTGAACAGAAAAATGGGGTTTAATTGTTTCACGAAAATAATTCTCAAAAATTCATTTTTTTAAAAACTTGGCTCGAATGTTTTTTCTAATTACTTGAATATATTTTTAGTTAAATTAAAATATAGATTTTAGTATATGTATCTTTGCAAAATAATTATTTTTTATTTCTCCCAAAAAGACATTTTTTGTTTTGTTGAAAATCCAAAAATTACTTAATTTTGATGGAGTTAAAAAAAATTATATAAAACTAGATATTTTTTTTCCTTTTTCTGTAAGTTTATACTGTTATATAATAGATCATTAAAAAATTAGTTACTATTTTTTACCACAAATTAAAAAAAATGTGTATGATTTTTACACAAATTTCACACATTTAAGAGTGTTTAGTATTCAAACCATATGAATCTTCCAATTTAAGTATAGGATGTGTTGGGCGGACTTATGTAAAACACTACGGGGAACATTTTTGTGGAACATTCTAACCCTCTAACTCTTCAATGAAAGGGAATTTTTTGGCTGAAGAGTTAGAGGGTTAATATGTTCCACAAAACTGTTCCTCGTAGTGTTTTACAAAAGTTCGCTGAATACATTCCATACCTAAAATGGAAGATTCTCATGGTTTCTCCAGGTTTGTGGGACATTTGAGCGCCAATTCTGAATAAGTACGAAATTAACCCTCAAACACATTTTAAGTTTTTATTTATTACTGGCACTTTAGTTAAATTTTCAATGCTGATGTCTTCAAAGACTTATAGTAGAATTTCATGACAAATATTTTTGGGGAACATTTTAACCCTCTAACTCTTCAACTTACGGGTAGTTTTTGTCCGTTTTAAAAAGGGGCAAAAAAGTCCCTTTAATTGTAGAGTTAGAAGGTTAAAATATTCCACAAAAATATTCCTCGTAGTGTTTTACATAAGTTCGCTGAACATACCCTATGCCTAAAATGGAGGATTCACATGGTTTCCTATTTTAATCCTATTTAATTTTTTTGTTTTAGAAAAATCATTTTAAGCGTTTAAAACCCATTTTTGTGAAAGGCATTTTTTTTTATTAATGAATCGATTTTACCCAAATTTGCCATAAATATGGCTTGACCTTATATCAATTCACGAGCTAGATTTTATAAAGATTTTAAAATAAAGGATATATGGCAGGACTAAGAGTCCTTGCTTCGATTTTGATAAAAATTGACACACACGTTTCCAGTTTTATGTGTATCTCAATGCATACTTTTTGTAATTTTACATCCATTTATGTAGCTAATATAATATTGTTAAATTCTAGGACTTATGGGAAGTGGGCGTGTCCTTGTCCCGATATTTCCAAAAATTAAAATTTTTCTTAACTAAGGGGTTCTATGTCAGTGTACCAAATTTCAAAACTCTCTCTCTACTCCTTCGATTTTTGTCCAATCGTTATATGGGATCAAAGCACTGTGCGTCGTGCCGACCTGGTTATAGCCAATGTATCGGAATGTCAAAGTTCATTGAGTTGCGTGCACCTAAACGAATAATTTCACAAAATTATTGTCATGCTAAGAATATCAGGCAAAACTTGTTCTACCTTCAGCCACAGCATCAGGCCGTTGTAGCAATTTCGGGAGATATGTTTTGGCACCCGTGACTCATCTGGAAAAACTTCCAGTTCAAAATAAAGTTTATATATATCCTCCACTTTACTATTGAAAAATGAAACCTTGTATTCCTTAAGCGTATGCCTGCCGCAGACATAGCAAAAGCAGCTAAGTTTTTCCACACAGTCGGGCATTTTTATTCTTACAAATTCCCTTGTGGGACAATTAAAAAGAAAAAAAATTAAATTCCCTTATGGCAATTTTGAGTGGGAAAAAATATAATGACAAAAAGAATAAAGAAGAACATAAACAACAACACTGATGCAAAAGTGTTCGGTAGTTGTGTGTCAAACCTTCTCGTCAGAGTTGGGATGGCCTACATATGTGAACAATAACTAAATTAACCCTTATCTTGAATTTGGCTGGTTTTTGCTGTTTATGTTAAGTTTTGGGCTTTGGTGTCCTCTGACATATGTTGTAAAATTTTATGGCCAAATTCGAAATTGTTAAACAGTATTATTTATGCAACGCCTAAAAAATTTGAGTGATTGATTTGACAAAGCAAGTTATGAAAATATTTTTATCGCTATTTGCAAAATACGCCTTTTCATATAATTTTTTTATAAAATTGCGTAAGTGGAAACGAGAAATTCCTTGTTTCATCGCCGTGATTTACAATTACAAATTAAAATTGTTAAAAATGAGGTGAAGTGAGACGTTGCGTTTTATGAAATTTAGCCATAAACAACGTTATAAATCCATGATAATTTTGCAGATGCATAATAGTTACCCAGCAAAATCTTTCATTACCAAATAAGTGGTTATATATAAGAAATTCATAGCTCCGCACAACTTACTTTTTGGCGTCTAAACTCATTATTTTTGTTTGGCGTGGTCGTTTTTATAAGTAGTCACGCTTACCCGCTCGCTTACGAAAAAATGAGAAATAAGTAGTTATGAGATTTTGAATAATAAGTGGTTACACACGTGCTTACAAAAAGTTGAATTATAAGTGGTTATCTGATTGCTTACTTGATTCTTAAAAATAAGGAGTTAAGCAAATACTGTTAGCTTAAGGAAGTACATTCAGAAAAATTTAAGTTTTCTCTAGTGTGTAATTTTAGGACTCGTCATAAAAATTTAAACATAAAACATATTTACATATAATAAATAAAAATGTATAAAATTTAACTGTGTAAAAGTACTTATTTAAACTATTACGAGTAAGTCATTATTTTATATATAGAAACAATGAATACAATAGGCCGTTATTAGGAAGTCATTATTTTATATTATAAAATAATGCAAAAGGTAATGATATATCATTTTTGGTAATGCAGATAGTAATGAGGTGTCATTACCAATATTTTGCTGGGTAGCCAGTGGCCAACTTCTATATTTTAACTTTTGTTTAATTTCGATATTTCGACCGACTTTGGCGGCCATTTTCAAGAGATTTTATAGAATAAAAAACTCCGTTAAAATTTTTTGTTGTTCACTATTCAAAAAAGCTTTCAATAAGTAAAAATTTTTTCACTGTTTAAAACAGCTTATAATAACTAGGCAGAGTCTTGTTTTTGAACAATTAAAAAAATTTTTACAGATTTCTTTTTTTAATTTTTTGAAAATCACCCAATTATGTTGAAATATCGAAATAAATTAATAAATAATAAAATTTTAAATAAAATTGTTTTTGTTTTTTAACAACTGTCTTCCAGCCGAATCAACTGAAAATAACTAATCACAAAAAGTCAACTACGGTGTCATCAAAAAAGCGACCAACGCCTGTATGCATGCAGTTTCGTGTAAATGCCTTAGCAGTTCTTATATATATAAAAACTTTCTTAAACTTATAACGAATTAAATTCACATAATTCTTTTTTTCGTATACAAGTGTAGAAGTTTTAAAAGAAATTAAAAAAAGAAAAATCCCCCAAAACATACATTCAAGTCAAATATTGCACACATTGCAAAATATTTGTATGGCTTTAATGGCTTTTATTTTGGGTATTAAAAGATTTGTGTTTATATGTTTGTAGTAAAATATACATTCTTCTCAAATTAATGCTCACATGTTTTCTTAGCACAAAGAATTTACTTAAAATTTTCTTGGCCATAACACAAATTTTTGTTTAATTAAGTATATTGATACCATTTCTGTTTATGTATTAACGAAACAACTTGGTGTGCTTTTTAATACTAACAACAACAACAACACCAACCAGAGGAGGACAAATATGTCTTTGGTTTTAATTCAGTACAAAAAAAATTTTTTATTTAGTGAAAGAAATTTTGTGTTATGAAAAATGAAAATTTTCATAAAAAGAAATAGAAATGCGGTAGGAAATTAAAAAAGAAAATCCTGGTTTAATATAAAGTTTTATTAGCCGAATTCCAATGAATAAATTTCAAAATTTGGATATTATTTCAAATACATTTTTCTCGATTTATCAGTTAATTCTTAAATTTTATTCGAATAATCGGTTAAGAAAAATGCCTGAATAATTATTTGCACGATTTATCGATTAAAATAAACAGTCTGTTGATTGAATACCATAAACAAAAAACAACAATAAACAAAATGGAACCGGTTGCCCTAGAAAGAGTTTTGGGACTACTTCTAGAACTGATTCTTCGTCAGTTGTACCTTATATGTATATGCGAGTAGGATCTGTGGAACGGTTCAGGGAATTAGTTCTATAAAAGTGCAATTAACTGTAGAATTTTTGCAGTTGGCAACGGATTGTAACAAAATTTCCTTGGTATATAATATAATATAGGTTTGAATATTTACGATATTAAATTAAGTTTTAGAACTTTCTTTATTTCACACTTTAACATTAAATTAAAAACTTGAGTTTGTCCAGCTCTAAACGATTAAATATATATTTGTTTTTTTTTTTTTTTTTTTTGTTTTATAGCAACAAATTGGCAATACTCTCTTAAACTTGTTCTATCAAAGTGTAAATGATATGTATGTGTAGAAATTTTATAATCTGCACAATATGAAACATGTTTGAACGTAGAGAAAAGATAATTTTAGTTTTTCAAAGTTTGGCTAGTGGGTCGGTCCGTTAGTTCTTTCTTTTTAATCTTTGGTACTTTTTTTGTTAACAGTTTTTGTTTTTCTAAGGTACTTGTGATATGTGTATGTAGATTAGGGTAAACCTTATTTTTCAACTTGCAATTTAAGGCCGTCCCCGCCTTTATAGAAATGTTCGTTTGAGTATAAAAATACATCATGCAGAAAATTAAGGTAATCATGTAACGGGATAAAGTGCTAAAAGTGCGTAAATCAGCGTTATATAACTTAACAAAAAAAAAAAAATGGGCCATGCTCTCAAACAGGCTAATTTTTTCTATAAAATACTTAATTATAGGTTTTTATGCCGAATCTGAACTTTGAAATAATATTGAAAATCTTTGAAAATAATATTTAATTTTTTTACTACGAATTAACTATACATACCTTTAACCCTTTGAGGACCATACATTTTCTGCCGAAGCGATTTTGAAAATTTTGCGATTTTCATAATCTCTGACCTAATAATAGTTATGCCAAGAAAAATTTGCTCCGTAGAACCCCTCCTTTCCCCTAATTTCGCTTGCCAAAAATATTTGCCATTTGACGACCCTGCCGTTCTGGACAAAGCGATTTTTATTATTATTTTATTTTCGTGCTCTAGAACTAAATTATGGATATGTTACAAAAAATTTACGTCATAGACCCCTTGCTTGCCCTTTATTTCGCTTGTCAAAGTTTGTGCTTTTTACCCCTTAAATGAAGAATTATAAATAACCGACTTCGGGGGCTCGCAAGGGGAAAGCGGGACTAGGTAGGGATTTGCTGCCTACTACATTTTTTTTCTCCCATTTCTCCTCTACAAATCACCTTTGGAAATATTTACTCTATCTTTTGTCTGGCAATTATAAATGCGAAAAACCCTTGGGCAAGCATATTTGCCTATGGTCGTCAAAGGGTTAAAAGATATTCCTTCATACATATCAACACACTAGATACAGTAAAAATATAATTTAATATGCCTAAATAAATAGAATATGCATTTAAAATTAACTATTCGTTGTCATTCAATAGAACTGTGATTCATAGCTGATGCCTTTAAGAATTAAAGTTCAAAGCAAAAACAGTAATAATAGAGGATAAAAATAGCACTGTTAAAATTTCGTTGATGTTTTTCTAATTGGGTTGTGTTTACAATAGTTTATTTGTTTTGCAATCAATATAAGTAGACCATTATAAATTATTAACCCATAAAGGCGTGGATACGGAGGAGGGTCTGTAGCGGGACCCGAAAATATGTATTCTATCCTGCTGGCCTTATCTAATTTTTTAAAATTTTTATTCTCTGCAATTTACTTGTATGATCTCAAATCTGCCAAAAAAGAACATAAATTTTTTTTACTATTTTTATAATTTATTCCATTTTAATCCCACAATGGTCTGGGCGATATGCAACAAGTTAAATATTTTCCAAACGATTATGTATTTCTATAACTTGTTATGAAGGTAATTCAGTTTGAATTACGATTCTGTTGACACTTTCCAGAAATACAGTTACTTAAGAGCCAGTATTTTCAAAAAACAGCCGAAAAAAGGAAAATTTCCCCATGCGAATTGTATTTAAAATTTTTTTACGATGTATTTTTATACCCAAACGAACATTTCTAGGGGGGAGGAGGAAAGGTCACAGGTCACCATTTTTTTGCCATATAACGAAGGTTCACCCTAATATAGATATTAGCTTAAGCAACTTAACTTAGAAATTTCACCACACCAAAACTTCAACTCTCTAATGTTGCAGATAACTACTGCCAACTTTTGCTATCGAATAGAAAAAGAGAAACTATAAAACAAAGTTTTTTAATACGTAATTCAATCTTATCCTTAAGCTTGTTTGACTTTGCCTGTGTGTATTTTCTCGTGTTCTTCGATTTGCTATGGGACAGAAAAATAATTTTTTAATTGAATTAATTAACATACTCGTATTAAACCAATTTCTATTTTTGTCATGTTTATTGTTTATTGAAAGGAATTTAAGATAATAAAAAGTTTTAGTTAACATTGATCCCTGCATTGCGTTAGTCGCCATATACAGGTCCTGTCTGAGCTTGAATGCGTTGAGCTTAAATGGTATTATTAAATTAAAGCGATCTTAAATGATTTCTTTCACGGGAGTTATATAAATTTATTTACTTATCAAATAGAGCTCGCTTCCGGTAAAAATTCGGATGCAACTTTGGCTCAGCATTTTAAAAGCCGAAAATTGTATTGCTCCTTCCTGATTTTTGCATTCATTTCGCTAAAACAGTGATTTATAAAAAAAATCACTTTTGCAATTAGTGGTTAATCCCTGCTTGTGGTTATGCCAGTAGTAAAAAAAATCAATTCACTGGCAGATGACACTTCGTTAAAAAAAGGCTTGTAATCACAAGGTTCCGAGTTCAAATCCTGCTGCATGGAAAAAAATAATTCCTTAGGGGCTAATCAATCATAGAAAAAATTTTATTTTCGATTTTTTTTTTTGTATTTTAATTGAAATTTTCAATAAAAAATTCGAGGAAATAAAATTTCCAATTTTTTTTTTTTTTTTTTTTTTTTTTTTGTAAAATATGTTTTAGACTCAGTGGAATATTATATGCGTTAAATTTGTATGCAATAGTTTTTGGATTCATTTTTATTTCACTGTTTTTATCAGAGATCTTATTTCGCATAATGTGGCAGAACAAAAAGAAAAAAAAATTCATTCAAAGATGCAAAAATTGCACGCAGTCTTTAAAGAAAAGCTAATGACGATTCCCCTATAGTGGACGAAGGCACGTCATATGGGGCAGGTATTGATGGCTTTACATTAGCTATAAAAGTAATCAATGTGCATAAAAACAAGAAACAAATACAAAATAAATTGAAAAATGTACAAAATAATAGCATTTTGATCGAAATGAAATGTATAAAAATTTCTCTGCCATCGTTTTTAGGATTATAGTATATCAACTACCCTTTAACCAATTCGTCCCAATTTTGGTGCACAAGTAGAAACTAGGTGATCTAAATTTTAATTATACTAAGTCTTTTGAAATGTTTCTATTTTCTTAAAGTAAAATTAACTTGGAACTTTAAATGCGTTTTCTCACAACCATGGGTTAAAATTCGTTTTTGATTTATTTTTTAAAATTAATTTTTGTCGACATTAAAAGAATTAAATATGCTTAAATCCCAAAACTTATTTGATAAATTGTGAAAAATGATCTGTTGAAGGCATGTGCCTATATGGATTTCATTCTTGACTAAGGAAATCTTCAGGAGACGAATCACTATGCTTCGTCCCATGGACAAAAATAAAAAAAAAAATGTTTGTCTCAAATTGTGATTAAAAAAGGATTTTTTTAAAGACAAGAAAGTAACTCAAACAAATGTGAAAAAAATATTTGGTGTGATTGCTTTTGCCGCCAAGAGAGGGCGCTAAACTCAGAGAATTTAGTACATTAACACGCACGTTTAATTATCCAAATGAAATCAATTTTAAGCTACAACAAAATCGGGAATCTAAATCATATATAGAGTTTTGCACGTCTAAGAATAAATTTAAGTTATAGTATAGTGTTGTTTTTTCAAACGCGTCGTATAGACCAAATACAATTAATATTGTCATTAATATGTATTTTTATTAATTCTAATTTAGTAGGTTTGAGGTTAAGAAGAAGAATAAACCTTCCTCAAAAGTTATAAACACATTAAATTTGCAAATCAGACTAGATCTAGTTTCTGCCTTTTTATGGACAGGCTTCATCAGTGATCTTCCATTAAATTGTATTATTGTTTATATTTTTATTGTCAGATTGTCTCTATATGAACAATTTCAGAAGTGATCAAACAGACATATACAAACATTCTACTTCAGATTCTCTCTGTTTATCTTCTTATTTCCTCCGTGTCACCTTTTCACAAATATTGCCACATTGACGTATGGTTTGTACGTACAAGTGCAGGCAATTTGTGTATATTGGAGACGGACAGCCAACAGGGCATTGTTTATTTTTTATAGTATAGTGTTGTTTTTTCAAACGCGTCGTATAGACCAAATACAATTAATATTGTCATTAATATGTATTTTTATTAATTCGAATTTAGTAGGTTTGAGGTTAAGAAGAAGAATAAACCTTCCTCAAAAGTTATAAACACATTAAATTTGCAAATCAGACTAGATCTAGTTTCTGCCTTTTTATGGACAGGCTTCATCAGTGATCTTCCATTAAATTGTATTATTGTTTATATTTTTTTATTGTCAGATTGTCTCTATATGAACAATTTCAGAAGTGATCAAACAGACATATACAAACATTCTACTTCAGATTCTCTCTGTTTATCTTCTTATTTCCTCCGTGTCACCTTTTCACAAATATTGCCACATTGACGTATGGTTTGTACGTACAAGTGCAGGCAATTTGTGTATATTGGAGACGGACAGCCAACAGGGCATTGTTTATTTTTTATAGTATAGTGTTGTTTTTTCAAACGCGTCGTATAGACCAAATACAATTAATATTGTCATTAATATGTATTTTTATTAATTCTAATTTAGTAGGTTTGAGGTTAAGAAGAAGAATTTTGCCTGCACTTGTACGTACAAACCATACGTCAATGTGGCAATATTTGTGAAAAGGTGACACGGAGGAAATAAGAAGATAAACAGAGAGAATCTGAAGTAGAATGTTTGTATATGTCTGTTTGATCACTTCTGAAGTTGTTCATATAGAGACAATCTGACAATAAAAATATAAACAATAATACAATTTAATGGAAGATCACTGATGAAGCCTGCCCATAAAAAGGCAGAAACTAGATCTAGTCTGATTTGCAAATTTAATGTGTTTATAACTTTTGAGGAAGGTTTATTCTTCTTCTTAACCTCAAACCTACTAAATTAGAATTAATAAAAATACATATTAATGACAATATTAATTGTATTTGGTCTATACGACGCGTTTGAAAAAACAACACTATACTATAAAAAATAAACAATGCCCTGTTGGCTGTCCGTCTCCAATATACACAAATTGCCTGCACTTGTACGTACAAACCATACGTCAATGTGGCAATATTTGTGAAAAGGTGACACGGAGGAAATAAGAAGATAAACAGAGAGAATCTGAAGTAGAATGTTTGTATATGTCTGTTTGATCACTTCTGAAATTGTTCATATAGAGACAATCTGACAATAAAAATATAAACAATAATACAATTTAATGGAAGATCACTGATGAAGCCTGTCCATAAAAAGGCAGAAACTAGATCTAGTCTGATTTGCAAATTTAATGTGTTTATAACTTTTGAGGAAGGTTTATTCTTCTTCTTAACCTCAAACCTACTAAATTAGAATTAATAAAAATACATATTAATGACAATATTAATTGTATTTGGTCTATACGACGCGTTTGAAAAAACAACACTATACTATAAAAAATAAACAATGCCCTGTTGGCTGTCCGTCTCCAATATACACAAATTGCCTGCACTTGTACGTACAAACCATACGTCAATGTGGCAATATTTGTGAAAAGGTGACACGGAGGAAATAAGAAGATAAACAGAGAGAATCTGAAGTAGAATGTTTGTATATGTCTGTTTGATCACTTCTGAAATTGTTCATATAGAGACAATCTGACAATAAAAATATAAACAATAATACAATTTAATGGAAGATCACTGATGAAGCCTGTCCATAAAAAGGCAGAAACTAGATCTAGTCTGATTTGCAAATTTAATGTGTTTATAACTTTTGAGGAAGGTTTATTCTTCTTCTTAACCTCAAACCTACTAAATTAGAATTAATAAAAATACATATTAATGACAATATTAATTGTATTTGGTCTATACGACGCGTTTGAAAAAACAACACTATACTATAAAAAATAAACAATGCCCTGTTGGCTGTCCGTCTCCAATATACACAAATTGCCTGCACTTGTACGTACAAACCATACGTCAATGTGGCAATATTTGTGAAAAGGTGACACGGAGGAAATAAGAAGATAAACAGAGAGAATCTGAAGTAGAATGTTTGTATATGTCTGTTTGATCACTTCTGAAATTGTTCATATAGAGACAATCTGACAATAAAAATATAAACAATAATACAATTTAATGGAAGATCACTGATGAAGCCTGTCCATAAAAAGGCAGAAACTAGATCTAGTCTGATTTGCAAATTTAATGTGTTTATAACTTTTGAGGAAGGTTTATTCTTCTTCTTAACCTCAAACCTACTAAATTAGAATTAATAAAAATACATATTAATGACAATATTAATTGTATTTGGTCTATACGACGCGTTTGAAAAAACAACACTATACTATAAAAAATAAACAATGCCCTGTTGGCTGTCCGTCTCCAATATACACAAATTGCCTGCACTTGTACGTACAAACCATACGTCAATGTGGCAATATTTGTGAAAAGGTGACACGGAGGAAATAAGAAGATAAACAGAGAGAATCTGAAGTAGAATGTTTGTATATGTCTGTTTGATCACTTCTGAAATTGTTCATATAGAGACAATCTGACAATAAAAATATAAACAATAATACAATTTAATGGAAGATCACTGATGAAGCCTGTCCATAAAAAGGCAGAAACTAGATCTAGTCTGATTTGCAAATTTAATGTGTTTATAACTTTTGAGGAAGGTTTATTCTTCTTCTTAACCTCAAACCTACTAAATTAGAATTAATAAAAATACATATTAATGACAATATTAATTGTATTTGGTCTATACGACGCGTTTGAAAAAACAACAATACTATAAAAAATAAACAATGCCCTGTTGGCTGTCCGTCTCCAATATACACAAATTGCCTGCACTTGTACGTACAAACCATACGTCAATGTGGCAATATTTGTGAAAAGGTGACACGGAGGAAATAAGAAGATAAACAGAGAGAATCTGAAGTAGAATGTTTGTATATGTCTGTTTGATCACTTCTGAAATTGTTCATATAGAGACAATCTGACAATAAAAATATAAACAATAATACAATTTAATGGAAGATCACTGATGAAGCCTGTCCATAAAAAGGCAGAAACTAGATCTAGTCTGATTTGCAAATTTAATGTGTTTATAACTTTTGAGGAAGGTTTATTCTTCTTCTTAACCTCAAACCTACTAAATTTAAGTTATTTCTGAATACAGTTTTAAAATAATGTAGCGCTCTATTATTTAATATATGTATATAATTAGTATATTTATATTATATTTTTAATTTAATCATGGTCTGTAAGGAATTTTTATTTCCATAGACTGCATAAATGAAATGAAATGAATTTTATGCAAAATTCACTTAACAGAAAAATGGGTTTTAATTATTTCACGAAAATAATTCTCAAAAATACATTTTTTTAAAAACTTGTTCGAGTATTTGTTTTTTAATTACTTCAATATATTAGTAGTTAAAATAAAATACGGACTTTAGTATATCTTTGCAAAATAATAATTTTTTTTCTCCTAAAAAGACATTTTTTTTGTTGAAAATCCAAAAATTACTTAAGTTTGATGGAGTTTAAAAAGAAATTATTTAAAACTAGATATTTTTTTTTTTCCTTTTTCTGTAAGTTTATACTGTTATATAATAGATCATTAGAAAATTGGTTATTATTTTTTACCACAAATTAAGAAAATTGATTTTTTGAAATGCCTAAATTCATGATTTATACACAAATTTCACACATTTAAGAGTGTTTAGTATTGAAACAATGTGAACCTTCCATTTTAGGTATAGGATGTGTTGAGCGGACTTTTGTAAAACACTACGTAGAACATTTTTGTGGAACATTCTAACCCTCTAACTCTTCAAGGAAAGGGAATTTTTTTGGCCCCTTTTTAAAAAAGGACAACAAAGACCCGTAAGTTGAAGAGTTAGAGGGTTAAAATGTTCCTCGCAGTGTTTTACATAAGTTTGCTGAACACATCCTATACCTAAAATAGAAGATTCCCATGGTTTCTCCCTAAAATCCAGGTTTGTGGGACATTTGAGCGCCAATTCTGAATAAGTACGAAATTAACCCTTAAACACATTTTAAGTTCTGACTTATTACTGGCACTTAAAATAAATTTTTAATACTGATGTCTTCAAAAACTTATAGTAGAATTACATGAAAAATATTTTTGCGGAACATTTTAACCCTCTAGCTCTTCAACTTACGGGTCGTTTTTGTCCGTTTCAAAAATGGGCCAAAAAAGTCCCTTTAATTGAATAGTTAGAAGGTTAAAATGTTCGACAAAAATATTCATCGTAGTATTTTACATAAGTTTGCTGAACATACCCTATGCCTAAAATGCAGGATTCACATGGTTTCCTATTATAATCCTATTTAATTCTTTTTGGTTTAAAAAATCATTTTAAGCGTTTAAAAGCCATTTTTTGTGAAAGGCATTTTTTTATTTTTTATTAATGAATCGATTTTACCCAAATTCGGCACAAATATGGCTTGACCTTATATCAATGCACGTGCTAAATTTCATCGCAATCGGATAATTGTTGCAGGTTTTATAAAGATTTAAAGATAAAGGATATGTGGAAGGACTAAAAGTCCTTGCTTCGATTTTGATAAATATTGATACAAACGTTTCCAGTTTTATGTGCATCTCAATGGATACTTTTTGTAATTTTACGTCCATTTATGTAGCTAATATAATATTATTAAATTTCAGGACCTATGGGAAGTGGGCGTGGCCTTAGCCCGATATTTCCAAAAAATTAAATTTTTCTTTACTAAGGGATTCTATGTCAGTATACCAAATTTCAAAACTCTGTCTCCACTCCTTCTATTTTTGTCCAATTGTTATATGGGATCAAAGCACTGTGCGACGTTTTTAGAATTTCTAGAAATATTTGTTAAGGTAAACTACAAGCTCAATAAGAATTTCTTGTTCTCGACTAGCAGCTTTATTTAGCATTTAAAATATCAAAGAAAAACAAAAACAAGAAAAAAATTAACACAATTTGCTTTGTCATCTTCCAATATACTAGTCTGTTGTTTTGACAGATCTAGCAATGAAGTCACATCCATTCATGAATAAACAACAATAGAAAATAATATGTTTTGTAAAAAGTCAGTAATATTTAAATTTGCACAAGCACTTGCATATTAGTTTTTTTAAAATTTATTTTTATCGGGAAATACATTAATTGCATTAAAAAAATTGAATGTGGTAAAATCCCAAAACTTATTTTTTCTGTCATAGGCAACAAAAAACTCTAGTCCTTATCGTAGTCAAATAAATTTTATACCTCCAAGCAAGTGTGTTTTCCTTGCCTTTTTTGGAATTTTTAAGTTCGTGTCGTAAATTTGTTTAAAAAATTAAAAAAAAAAAAAAAAAATTGGACCACGGAAATTTATCTGGGATTAAGAATAACGTTCAGTTTTATTTTTCGATAATTAATGAAGGCTGCACAGTAGACCGTACCTCAAAAAGAAGTTCGCCGTACACCGTCCAATCTAAATTATTTTTGCAAGGAGGTTTAAAATTTTTTTTTGCCCAACGTACGAGTCGCCATTTTTCATTTTTCGTTATATCTTTGGCATTTACAGTCGGATCTTATAGTATGACACATCGATGTTTTTTTAACGAGGGGACGAATGTTTTACTTCAAGGACCATTGACCTCAAGTATCTCTTTCTAGTAGTTACCCACCAGATCTCAGTTGCTACAACCCTAATGTACCACCCTAATGTCAGAAAATTAAAGCTCGTACAAAATCATTAAACTTTTGCTAAGGAAGTTTTTCGATAAATCCAGCAGAAATTTTTTTTATTTTTGTGTTGCCGAACGTGGGGGTCGCCTTTTTAAATTTTTTTTGTTGAATTTTTCCTTTATAGCAAAACACTGGTCTCCTCGAGGCAAAAAAACCGATATATCACATTTTAAAATCCGACTTTAAATGCCGAAGCTATAACGAAAAATTAAAAAAGGCGACCCCTACGTTCGGCAAAAAAAATTCGAAATTGCCTTACAAAAATTCTTTATATTTGTGGATGTTTGCTAATTTTTTGTGGATTTTTATGCATTTTATCCGTAGGATTACACGTGAAACATGCTTTTTTATGCACAAATTTAGTAACTTGACATACTAATTTTAAAATTTCATTTAATTTTTACGCACTTTCAATGTAAAATTACACATTATTTGTGCACCAACTTAAATATGGTGTGTGTATTTTTTCAATTACGTACATAGAGTAAATTTACCTAATTTATAGTAGGAGTACAGTTTCCTACTATAAGAGAACAGAATTTAATTAGAGTATAGAGTATTTACCCCCACTTTATTTGTTTTAAGTTATAAAATTACACAGTGTAACATTAAAAATGCAACGGATATGCGACGCATCAATTCTGATCGATTTTAATAAAAAAATTTATAAAAAAAAAAACATTTTTTATCCACTTTTTGTTAAATTAGTATATTTTGTTAAGTTTAGCACTCGGTTTTAAATTATTAGTAAAATGTTTTGATGTAATCAGCAACGAAGATTAGTAAAAAAAAATTGTATTAAAAATCAGTACAAAAATAGTAAAGTGCGATTAAAAACCGCTTACAAAAGTTTTTTTTATTAATTTTTTTTCTGAGTGTACTAAAGCGACAGAAAATTTGTCTACTGTTTGATGTAATAAATAATTATATCTCAAAGACGACTGACAAATTTTGTAGTGTTGTGTTTATTGGGGTCGCTTCTTAATTAGAGAACATTTTAAAATAAGTGCAACACTGCGTATGATTAATATTATCGCGTAATTAAATTATGTATACGCACTATTCGAGTGTATGACATACAAATATAAATAACAGAAAATTTTAATTTTGTACGCATTATCTAATATACTGCCTTATAGTGTCATAAGACCATTAGTGTTTTTTCGTCTGTCCGCTCGTCTGCCTGTTTTTCCATGCCGAATGCTGTGTGCTTGTCTGTTTGTCTGCCTGAAACTATTTATTATTCTTATTGTGTTTGCCTGGTTATTTTGGCCTTTACTAAGCAAACATATAAACATACTTAGGCGAAACCTTCCTGTTTGTTTTGTTATTCTTGCCTTAGCTCTTACCTCCTGTTATTATTATCATTGTTGCTGTTGTTAATTTGTTGCCAACATTTGGAAAAAGTCATCAACATTCTGGCTTTTTAGAAAAGTGTTTGCTTGTTTGTTTGTTCGTTCGTTGGTATATAAGTTAGCCACTTGAGCCAACAAAACTCTATAACACAAGAGATAAAGTTCATTTGGTAAAAAGCTTCATTGTCATTAATTTGTGTGTTTTGTATGTCATTGTCCTGCTATTTTAATTCATTCTTTAAGTTCGTGTTTCCTACGACTTTTGTTTTTCTTATTTCATATTTTGTGTTGCTAATGCTGTTAGTGTGCTTTTGTGTTGGTATTTGGTTCATCCTCTTTTTTTGTTTTGTTTTTTGTTTTAATAAATTACTATTAAATTATAAACGAGACTACTGACATTAAATATTTTGTTATCCTCCCCAAAAGCAACAACAAAATTAAACAATTGTCTTAAAATTATTATCTCGAAATGCTTGTAAAGCAAATTTTTAGGTGATTATTTAAAAGCTTATTTCGAATAAAAGTTTGGGTTAAATTTGTGGTTTTCTTAATGATAAAGTTAGAAGTTTCTAGGGTAATTAAAACCAATATAAAGTTGTTACTTTTTGTCCAAAATAAAAAAAAAGTGTGAAAATAGTGTTTTTGTAGTTTTTGCAATGAAAGTGGATTATTGGGAATATGTATGGAGATTCTAAAGTTAATAACAATCATTCTAAAATTTATTACAACTTGAGCTAATAGCGTCAAATAAATTCTGTTTGAAAAAGAAGTCGTTTGATAAGATTATTTTAAATTATCACAAAGCTTGTATAATTTATTTCAATATATGACCAATAAAATATAATGTATAATTTAGTGTTATGTTTTCAAAACCAAAATATTTTTAAGGACTACAGGTTTTTTACCTCCCCTTCTAACGCTTTTTCAAAAGCAGAAAAAAAGCCTAAATAGGCCAAACTAAGATTACTTTTCTCTATCACATGTCTCAAATTTGTTTAATTTTATATTTAATTTGGAAAATAATTTAAACAGAAAGAGATATTAATATATAAACCATTAATTTATCAAATAAAAGGTCAACTATACATGCCCCTCATTCATCTTACAACACAAGATACGGTGCAAAATATAATTTAAATAACATACATTTAAATTTAGATTTAACGGTTCGTTGTCGTTCATAAATCTGTGTTATCATACACAGAGCTGAATAGAACCAGCTTCGATACTTTAAGAACGAAAGTTCAAAGCAAAAACAGTAATAACAAGGGATAAAAATAGCATTGTTAGATTTCGTTGATGTTAGTCTAGTTGAGTTGTTAACATGTTATATTTGTTTACAACTTTAGCATAAGTAGACAAGTATCAATAATTAACCCATCAAAGCAAACGACACTGATGATGGCTTTGTAGCGAATTCTTCAAAATTTTTTATTCTTTGTAATTTACTTGTAAATTATCTTCCTTTAATTTGGAAAATAATTTAAATAGAAAGAGATATTAATATATATGATCTAAAATCGAACGAAAAACATTAATTTTCATTGTAGTTAAAAATGTTAATTTATTCTCATTTTTATTAATAGTATATTTATAATACTATCGACACTACCACAAAATTTAATCCATCTACTCCCACTAAAATTTATCGAAATATCGGCCAGCGCCAGTTCACAGAGGATGAGATGCGTGCAAATTCCGGAAATAAAATAAAAACTTGCGGTAGTGGCTGCTTGTTTTTATATAACGATTTGCACTAAAAAAGTCACTGCGAATACGCACTAAATTAAACGTAGAGCCACAACCCTTAAGGTGCGGCTGCGTTTCTTTTTTATATGAAGATTTAATACTTAAATTTTAAATTCAAATTTATTTTCTCGATGTTTCGGACTCATTGAGCAAATAATTTTTAATTTAAATGCTGAAGCCACACTATTTTTGTCTCACTTCTTTTTGAAATTAAATTCAAAATTTTGTTTATAAGATTTTAGCTACATTACATAGAATTTATTTTAATAATCATTACAGTATTATTATTAGATTATTATGCCATTATTTTAATACATAAGTATAATCCTTTTTGACAATTAATATACTACATAAATCTTATTTCCAACGAATTTTGTAGAATTCAGCATAAATTTATTCATTAGTTAAATACCTAACGCAAAAATATCACATTTAATTACAAAATTTTACTTAAATTTAGATTTTACTCTTAAATTAAAAATTAAAATTCAATTAACAAAAACGTGATATTTATAGTGGCAGAGAAAAGAAGTCGGACATGGGAAAAATTATTTTTTTTTTTAACAAATTTAATTGTAACTAGAGCTTCTAAAGACTTCAATCCCACATACTATTTTCAATTCTGATTGACTATGGAATGATTGAATTCTTAAATCACAATCAGAGTATTCGTTTACTCGAAGTTTTTACTACTTTTATTACAATTGGAAAGTTTTGTTTATTTTTTGCACTGAATTTTCCCAAACGTAGTAAAAAAAACGCCTAATATTACACATCGAATGAATTCTTGATTGGTTTCAATATATAATTTTGGGGGGACCCTTATATGGCCACTAGGTCTAAACATGGACCGATATTCACCAAAATCAATAGGCTTCGTCCTTGTGCCAACATAGGTCTGTATTCCAAATTTCATTAAAATATCTTAATATTTGCGACCTGCAGCGTATAAACAATATAATTTTGGTGGGACCCTTATATGGGCACTAGGTCTAAACATGGACCGATGTTCACCAAAATCAATAGGCTGCGTTATTGGGCCAACATAGGTCTGTACACCCAATTTCATCAATATATCTTAATATTTGCGACCTGCAGCGTATAAACAATATAATTTTGGTAGGATTATATGGGCACTGGGTCTAAACATGGACCGATGTTTACCAAAATCAATAGGCTGCGTTACTGGGCCAACATAGGTCTGTGTACCAAATTTCATCAATATATCTTAATATTTGCGACCTGTAGAGTGCGCACAAGAATGCATGGACAGACAGACAGACGGACGGACGGACAGACGGACATCGTTAAATCGAAATAAAAAATTCTGAGCCGATCGGTATACTATAAAGTGGGTCTAGGACCAATATTTTTTGGTGTTACAAACATCAGCACAAACTTATAATACCCTGACCACATAGTGGTATAGGGTATAATAACCCAAAAACTGAATTGGTTAACCGTAATTTAATTTCTTGAAATATCAGATAGAGCCAGTGAGGAAGGAAGCGGTTCATAGTAACTGAGCTACTTACATAGAGCCAGTTATATCTTTACACTAAAAGCTATTTTAAGCATAATTCTGTGTTAGATTGTCTACAGAGAAAATTTCATTTGTGAAATTTGCAGCCGAATATGTTGCCAGAACATCTTAACTCGTAAAACGCCCGGCTTGGGGTTTTTTTTGCATTTCTTGAAGGACTTAAATTGGCAATCAAACAGCAAACATGAGGTAAAAAAAAAATTGTTCTACAAAAGTGTCCGACTTCCTCTTTGTGCCACTGTAAATAGGTAAAACATTTAAAAATATATGACGAAGGTTGGTCTTAAATATAGAAAAACATTAACATTCAACACAAGATAAAATTTAAATTAAAATTGTAATCCCTATTGAAAAGCATTGTTATCAAGTTGTTTTTATATAATTTTTTTTGTTCTCTAAATACTGTAAAAGCATACCCCAGAGATATAATAAAATAACTCTTTTTGTGTACTATGCTTTATGAAAATAGCCAAAAAAATAAATAAAATAATAACAAAATACTATCGAGCTTAGTTAGATATAAAAACAAATATTCAAAAAAGTCATTTATTTACAAAAAGCCATTTATTTCCTATACTTTGTAAAAGAATATTTGTTACAAAAAAGAAATAAAAAACTTAATAAAAAGGATAATAGTGGGGATTTATTCTCAAATAGTAATTGAAATGGAAGCATTTGAAACAAATTAACAACATTTTCAATATACTCGTAACAAAAAAAAAATTAGTAAACTAAATAAAGTTATACATGCCGACTCTATGATACCCTACACCATTCACAGTCATATTCGAGGATATAGATTTAATTTCAGAAAGTGAATTTTAATTAACGGTGCAATAAATATGATGGTATACTCGTACCTAGTAAAAAAAAATTGGAAGTCATTCTTAACAAACAACTTCTTTCACTACTTTGAAAGTATTCGTTAATGTATTTTTACTGTTTTTTAGAAGTAAAATCAAAGAAGTGATTGCTTCCAAATAATCTGCTAGTATATTTTTATAGCTTTTTAAAAAGTAATCCTAATCATCATGCAAAAATTACTTAAGTATGGCTTCTTAAGCATACGATAGGTACTTTAAAAGTGATTCTAAAAAGTGATTTTGATGCAGTTTAGTTCCAAAGAGATGATACTTTTACCTCTAGTTGCCACATTTTTTATCCGATTTTCATAAGTAATACCTTTCTGGAAAGGTTGTAATGTTATATTGTTTACAACTTTATTAGTTGTTTCAAAGAGCCACCTCAAGATGGCGCTAATATAGATTTATTAGAAAATTGCAAAAATTATTGGGAGCCTCGAAAATGATTTTTTTGATATGTCGTAGTGGAACTTTTTTTCCGCATGCTAAAAGCTTTCGAAAAATCGAGTACGCAATATCAATACATTTTTATCCATACAATTTGACCAGCCCTAATACATACATATTTATAAAAACAAATTTATTAAAATTTATAAATTTATAAATTAAAAATTTCGAAAAGAAACAATTTGGAAGTTTCTTTCGACGTGCAAAATTCAATTACGTGATTTGGATTTACATTGAATGCAATTTCTTCTTCGGACTTTCAATGTAATATTTTACAATATTTGTGCACTAACTTAAACATAAAGTGCATATTTATTTTATCAATTACACACATACAGTAAATTTACCCAATTTATAGTAAGAGTAGAGTTTCCTACTATAAGTTGGGTAAATTTTAACAGAATTTAATTAGAGATTAAATCCACATATTGTTCAATTTTCTTTAAATCTAGACGAATGATTTAGCAGGCATGATTTTCGACGATACAAGCAACTACACTAATACCTTTCCCCGTAGAGGTGTAGGGTATAAAAACTAATTGACTATTTATTGAAAACATCATCTTACAAGAAGAAAGACCTCTTACAATTGAAATGCACTTGAAGCTTTATATAAAAATTGTTGCATAAGAAAAAGGATTGTAAAGAAAAATTTCCAACAAATTAATTAAAGATGAAAAGAACAAAAGTTGTAGTTAAAACATTTTAAGGAGGATTCTACTCTAGCATAAGAAAAAATTCTTAAAAAAATAAAGTATTTTTTTTTTTTTTATATTAAATCTAGTGAATTTAAACTTAAAACGCAACGCCTGTGGTCGTGGTTATATTATATACTCATTCCCAGCAAAATCTTTCATTACCAAATAAGTGGTTATATAATGAAACTAAAACTTTTTGCATTAAAGGAATTAAATATGCCAAAATCCCAAACGTATTTTACAAATTGTGAAAAATAATCTGTTGGAGGCATGTCCCTATCCGGATTTTATTCTTGCCTAAGGAACTCGTCAGGGGACGATGTTTTTAGAACTTCTGGAAATATTTGTTAAGTTAAATTACAAACTCAATTGTTCTCGTCTAGGAGCGTTATTAAACATTCAAAATATCAAAGAAAAAAACAACAACAAAGAATTTACCACAATTTGCTTTGTCATCTTCCAATATAAACTTATAATTCGGCGTCAGTACTAGTTATTTTTGTTAGGCGAAGCCGTTTTTATAAGCAGTCTAGCTTACGCGCGACCATTTATTTATTTATAAAGATAATGTGAATTTGGTTACTACTTATTTTTTAACCACTAGTAAGTATATAAGTAAGTCGTATTATTTAACAACTTGTAACAACTTATTTTTTAACTGCGTATTAGCACACGAATAACTACTTATTTTGGTAACTACATATTATTGTAATGCAGCGGGTAAGCGGGGGCACAATTTTTGTGCGTTTTTTCATGAAGCGAATATGGACAACTACTTACAAAAACGACCTTGTCGAACAAAAATAATGAGTTTTGACACCGAATTATAAAACGTATCTGTAATCAAGTCAATGTGTTAAAATAATATAGAAATATATTATTATCTTTTTTCTATGCATTGAAACTGTTGTCAAGTAAAATCGTAAAAAACTTCTGTTGTAAATAGAAATTTTCTATTTTTTTACTTGACATTTGATTCTATGCACAATAAAAAGATAAAAAATACAATATTTTTATTTTTTATACTCTTTTGATTCATTATATGAATGATACATTACTTTTTTTACGATACTTCCAAACTAATTTGGTCTTAAGCAGTAGACCCTAATTCTAGTGCTTATTATTTAGATATTAATAATGAGTACCCATTACTGAGATTTTGCTGGGTTGCAGTCATTAAGCCTTCAATATCATTGCAATAAGCAAAGTTCTTGGCTTCGTTAACCAAAAAATATGAAAGAAAAATATCTTGGCATTTACGAAAACCTGTAACATTAACGTCAGCTTAAAGCAAATGAACACTTTTTAAGTCTGCAGATAATATTTCTGCCTTGTTTTTAGAAAATGCTTTGGGCTTGAGCTAAAATACCCAAATTTTCTGTTATTTTTTAGTTAATATATATTAAATGTGTGTATAACTTTCTTTTGTAAGGTAACTTATAGTGAAATTTAATGTAAAATGTTTTTCTCATACAAAATAACCCCTTAAAATCCAGGTTTGTGGGATATTTGTGCGCCAATTCTGAATAACCCAGCAAAATATTGGTAATGATACCTCATTGTTGTCTGCATTACCAATAATGATATATCATTATCTTTTGCATTATTTTGTAATGTAAAATAATGACTTCCTAATAACGGCCTATTGTAGTCGTTGCTTTTAAATATAAAATAATGACTTACTCGCAATAGTTTAAATAAGTATTTTTTAGAAAGTTAAATTTTATACATTTATATTTATTACATGTAAATATGTTTTGTGTTAAATTTTTATGACGAGTTCTAAAATTACACACTAGCAAAAACTATAATTTATCTGAATGTATTTCCTGAAGCTAATAGTATTTAGCCATTTTTTCTAAACACTTGGATTTAATAAATCCAAAAAGTATTTCTAAAAGTGCTCAACAGATGGGGTTCGATATTTCCTATTTTAAAAAAATTTTCTGTCCGACACTTCTTTCACCCTAATTTTTAGTACCGAATTCGATGATGGAGGATTCAACTTTAACTTTTAATTTATAATTATATTTTACATAAAACAGCGATAAACAGTCTGCCTTTTCAGTTTTATCACTTCAATTTATATTTTTACACAATTGAAAAATTCCATTGCAACATTTAATATTCACTAATTGGATTTAATTAAATTACTTACTGTAGAGTGAAAAATTACCATTTCTATTTGAGCTATTTCTCCATGTCCAAGATGAAAAATATGTATTTGGTGAGGTGTAGTTTTTTTTTCTAAACATATTTCATAAAAAAAAATTTAAGAAAAACCTTTTATTTGTTAGTTTTTCAATTTTTTTGTTTCTCTTTTAATTTTCATTCGTATTTTTTTCTGACATTAAATTAATAGGCTGTTTCATATATTTGTGCTTTTATTGTGGATTTATTAAATCCAGCTTTTTTTTTTTGGATTTAATAAATCCATTTTTTGTATGAAAAATTCTAAATCCAGGTGATTAAAAAACACGCTATTTGTTTAACTCCTTATTTTTAAGAATCAAGTAAGCAGTCGGATAACCACTTATAATTCAACTTTTTGTAAGCATGTGTAAAACCACTTATTATTCAAAATCTCACAACTACTTACTTCTCATTTTTTGGTAAGCGAGCGGGTAAGCGTGACTACTTATAAAAACGACCACGCCAAACAAAAATAATGAGTTTAGACGCCAAAAAATAAGTTGTACGGAGCTACGAATTTCTATTATATAACCACTTATTTGGTAATGAAAGATTTTGCTGGGAAGTATGAAATTAAGCCTAAAACACATTTTAAGTTTTGACTTATTTCTGGCATTGCAGTTTAAGTTTTAACTTTGATGTCTTCAGAGACTTCTAGTATAATTTCATAACAAATGTTTTTGTTGAACATTTTAACCCTCTAGCTCTTCAACTTACGTGTTTTTTTATCTTTATTCAAAAAATGGGCCAAAAAGTCCCTTTAAGTGAAGAGTTGGAGGAATAAAATGTCCCACAAAAAATTTCTTTGTAGTGATTTACATAAGTTCGCTGAACACATCCAATACCTAGAATGGAAGATTAACATGGTTTCTTATGCCGATTCACAATAAACATTTGCAAAAGTGGGAAAACTTTAACTCTCCAAAAAATATAGTGCCAGACGTAAAATTTTAAAATGCCGATACTAGAATATTTTTTCTACCCCCTCTGCCGGAATCAGTGGTCAGCACCTTGTTATAATCTTTTTTTTGTTGGACTGTGTAATCGTAATATTTATATAAAAAATATTTTTACGTGGACAATGCAAAATTAGTAAGCTGAGCTTTTATGTTCCATTTAGGGTTTTCAAATGCCCAATAATGTTTCAAATTCTGGGATACGTAACTGAAAATTTCTCATTTCACAACTTTTATTTTCTAATTCAAACATAATCTTAACATGGTATTTTTGTGGCTAAAGTTGTTAGCAATAAGCTCAGCGTGCTTGATGCAAAAACTTTAGAAGTAGTCTTCTCGTGTTCTGCGGTTTCTGGAAATTTTTTTAACATTTAATTTTCTTAACTTTTTACAAATTATAATTTATTATATATAAATTACGATTTTGTTTTAATTTGTTTTTTTTTTATTTTTGGCAAAAAAAAGCTTTCTCCATAGTGTGGTGAAATTTTTAAAATTTTTCTTGTCATAAAAGAAATAGAATACCATAACAAATTTTTGAAAATTGTCTACAGATAGAGAACTTTGCTGAACGAGTTTTATTGAAACTTTTCAGTAAACTTATGAAGTTTTCTTCACAAAGTAAATGAATAACTTCTTTAGTACAGTGTTGTTCTTTCAAACGCGTCATATGGACCAATTGCAATTAATATTGTAATTAATATGTATTTTTATCAATTTTAATTTAGTAGGTTTGAGGTTAAGAAGAAGAAAAGCTTTTTTCTAAACGTTATAAACACATAATTTGCAAATCAGACTAGATTACGTTAGATAAAAAAAAAAAAGTTCGCCGTACACCTGCCAATCTAAATTATTTTTGAAAGGAGGTTTCAAAAAGAAAAAAAAATTTTTGCCGAACGTAGGGGTCGCCATTTTTTATTTTTCGTTATATCTTTGGTATTTACAGTCGGATCTAAAAGTATGATACATCGATATTTTTATCTCGAGGGGACCAATGTTCTGCTCTAAGGACCATTGACCTCAAGTATCCAGATCTCAGTTGCTACGACCCTAATAGACAACTCTAATGTCAGAAAATTAAAGCTCGCAAAAAATCATTCAACTTTTGCTCAGGAAGTTGTTGGATAAACATATAAATTTTTTTTTGTTTTTTGTTGCCGAACGTAGGGGTCGTCTTTTTAAATTATTTTTCATTGGATTTTTCCTATATTGCTAATATATAGGAAATTTTTAAGAAATTTCGTCAAAGGAGGATTTTATTTTGGGAAATTTTGTTAAGAGAGGATTTTATTTTCTCAAATGAGGTTTTAAAAGAGTTGTGGGGTAAGGGGATTTGGGTCCAAATTAGGAATTTCGACTTCGGTTTGAGGACAGATTAAAAAATTGTAAATTTTAAAAGTTTTAGTTTTAGACCGAATACAGGATGAATTCTCAGATAAATTATATGCGTATTATTTTAAATTAAAGTCGATCAAGTTGGGTATCCCAGTGTAGAAACGGTAATGACATATCATTATTTTTTGGACTACCAGTAATGACACCCACTTACCTTCTTCATTATTTTAAAACATATAATAATGAGTTACTGATAATGACTTATTTTTATCATTATTTCAAATAGAAAATAATTTGTAGATTTTTTTGAAAATTTTTTAAAATCTATTTTTAGACTCTATATTTTTTAAACACTGGTAAGGATATATGTAACCACACATTTTTTGATTTTTTGTATGTTGGCGAGTAAGCTTACTTGTGTGCAGCAGGTCAATTATGTTTTTATCTATTAAATATTACATGTCGATATAGCTCAGATGGTAGAGCTGTTGACTGGCAATCTGTAGACCCAGGTTCGATTCCCGCACCAGCAAATTTTATTTAAAAAAAAAAAATACAATAAAAAATATTTTTTTTTATATAATTAATTTTTTTGAAAATCTATTTTTAGACTCATTATTTTTGTCAATACTGGTAAGCACATAGGTAACGAAATATTTTTTGATTTTTCGTATGCTGGTGTGTAACGACAACTCATTATTTTTCGCGACATCGCCATATAAAGGTAATAAGAAATGTAATAACAAAAGTAAGTAGTTACCATTACCAAGTATGTAGTTACATAACCACATATCTGGTAATGATTTTCTACACTGGGATGTTAAAGTATTTCAGAATTTCTACAAAATATTTGAATTATTGAGGAAATGTTCGCTAAATATTTATAAATCTTGAAATAAAGAAAAGCAACCAAGCTCAATATTCAATCAAAGAAATTTCTATATTCAAAGTTCTGAAATTGTTACATGCAAAGGACTCAGAAAAAAAGTTTGCGTAGGATCAAAAAGTGCTAGGGGTTTTCATATAACCTCTTATGTATCTTCTGATCCGTGTAAACTTAATGTTCAAAATAGTTTACAAGCCCTAGAAATTACAAGTAATAGATTTACATTTAACCAAAAACTAGTAGTTTTTGAAAACTACTGGTATTTATTTACCTGTCAAATTTCAAAAAAATTTTGTAAATAAAAGATATTTCACCATGATGAGTTTCGTGTGAAAATTGTGTAGAATTTTTTCTCTCGAAAATATAATGTACGACTTATTTGGAAAAAGTGACATTTAAGCTTAATTATAATTTGTATTTGTATTTGTATTTGTATTTATTTATTTTGGCTTTCTAATACAACAAGACATAATATCTTATAAATGACAGCATTAGAATCAGACAAGTTATACAGTAATAATAAATTAGATTGTGATTAAAAGAATAAAAAATAAAAATAAAAAAAAATTTTAAAAAATATAAAATAAAAATAAATATAAAAATGTATGTATAAAAAAAATAATAAAATAAAAAACAGTTATTAAATAAAAAAATTGATTTACATAATAATAATACAAGAAATGAAAATGAAAATCAAATGAAATGAAATAAAAAAAAAAGGTTTATGAAAAATATTCGACAAGTAATTTTCGAAATCTTATTGCGTTGACTGTGGTCTGCAAATTATTTGGAAGTTGGTTCCAGAGATGTATGGTGAATATAAAAAACTGACATTCGGAAGCATGGTCACGATGACGAAATTGAGTTATGCCCTTGCCTCTTGGAGATATAAAGAATTGTAAACGATCGTAAAGATATTTTGGCTCCTTTGTAATAATGATTTTATGAATGAAAATAACGTTTCTGAACTTAAGATAGTCGAAAAAAGACATATTGAATAAACGGGTGGAATACTGGGATATATGATCAAATCTTTTTAAACTATAAATGTAACGGATTATGTTATTGTAGGTTATGGTAAGTTTTCTCATATCATTGGAGTTGCAACCAGTGAAAATTTCCGATGAATATAAGAGTGTTGGTAGAACATATGTTTTTGCAAGCAATATTCTAACTTTCAAGGGGGTAAAGTGTTGAGTGGCCCATAGATTTCGCAGCATACTATATGTTCTACCACTGGCCTGGTTAATATGATCTGACCATGTTAACGTGTTATTAAATGTAACTCCTAAATTTTTAGCCGTGTCTACAATATTAATTTTTGAACCACCAAGAAAAATATTTATTTCACCATCAATTTGTAAGTGTTTTTTCTTTATTATTAAGCATTTTGATTTATTTGGATTGAGACGCAATCCATTTGCTGAAGCCCATGTAAATATTTTTCCCAGATCATGATTTAATTCTTGGGTTTTTGAAGTTATCAACTCCTTGGAGCAACTAAGATAAAGCTGAACGTCATCAGCATACATTTGTATATTTGAATAATTAAGTTGTTGTGGAAGATCATTAGAATATAAAGAGTACAACAGCGGTCCGAGGATGGAACCCTGCGGAACACCTCTTGATACTTCTAAGGGACGTGAAATAGATTTGCCACAAATAACAGATTGAGATCTATTTGAAAGGTACGAGGACATCAACTTAACAGCTAACGAAGAAAAATTGAAACATTTTGATAGTTTCAGGCACAAGATCGAATGGTGCACTGTATCAAAAGCCTTAGAGTGGTCCAATAATACCAAAAACGATAATCTATTCTCATCCAAGTTACTTCGAATATCCTCTATTACGTCAGTTAGTGCTGTAATACAACTACGTTGCGGTCTAAATCCTGACTGACGATCAGTTAGTAGATTGTTTTCATTAACATACTTATATATTTGCCTGTGCAATAAATGTTCAAAAACTTTAGAAAAATAAGGAAGAATTGCGATCGGACGATATTCATTTCCTGCCTTTGGCACCGGAACAATTTTGGCATGTTTCCACTGCATTGGAAAAATATTGGTCGTAATTATTGAGTTAAAAAGATATGTAACAAATCGAATTATCCATGGTAAGATCATTTTGACAAATTTGGGGTTTATGTCATCGAGGCCTATTGCATCTGATTTCACTGCCATAAATCCTTCAACAACATCAACTACATTTAGGCAGTGGAAATTAAATTCAGTAGTGTCACAAGGTGAAAGATGGTCGTAAAACTCAGGGTGAACCGTTGGCATAGAAATATTGATAAAATTCTTATTAAGCAAATCGACATTATCAACCATTGCTTGACCAACTGTCTTACCAATACCAATATCACGTACTTGCTTCCAAGTTTTCTTACTGTCAACTGCTGCATTAAATTTATCAAAATAATAAGCTGATTTATCGTGTTTAATTTTCGAAACAACAGACTTCCTAGCCATACGATATTCATTTTCTAATTCCGGTGTTCTATAACGTTTCCACCTATGGTACATCCTATCTCGGTATTCTATTAAAAGTTTAGTTGCATCCGTAAACCATGGCTTTGCCCTCTTTCTAATTGTCCTATTTTTAATTGGAACATGATTGTTATAATTGTGTCTTTCTTATAATAAAATTTTGGTTTTTTACTTTCACAGTTTCAACAAAGATTTCGAGTGAAAAAGTAAATATTTTTTCGTAAATTTAAATTTTATTTACTTTGTTGAGCCATTTATTAATAATTTTCTGGACTTAAGAGCGTCCTGTGCGACATTGAAAAACAACATTTGTTATCAGTGCGTCGAAAGTACACGCAGAAAGCTCATGAAATATTTATTACAAACAGAGATTTTTTATACAATTAAAATAAAAAAAACCTACCTGAAAAATAAGAAGAATTGTGATCTTGGTACTTATATACAGTTGGTCACGTGCGACATCGTAAGTGTGAAATTTAAAAATTTGAAATTTTTTTTCTTATGTAAATGATTTATTTATGTAAATACATACTTTTAAATTTTTTTAAAATTGGCATGCACCATGGTCAAGAAGTAAAAGCAGCTAGGACTGCCTATTCTAAAAAAAAAACTGTGTTTTATATTTTCATATAAATAAATACTTCCCAGCAAAAGTTTTTTGAACTGGTTGCCTCTGAATCTGTTCTATAACAGGTGTTTTTACCACCGGTTACGTGGAACAGGTTCTAGAACTGATTCCTGGGAGTCAAAATGGAAGGTTTCACTGTCACGGAACCAGTTCTATAACTGGTTCTAGAACCGGTTGCAAAGTAATCTGTTCTAGTTTGGAGGAAAAGAACCTGTTGCTTTTGGGACAAACTCAAACAAAAATCACCGATGATAGAATATAAATTAGAAAAGGTTGCATGCACATACAAGTTGTTCTACAGTGGGTTCTTTCCATCCGACAATTTTGCTGGGTTAATTCATACTACATATTTCTTTTTAGTTTGTTTTTGGTTATTATATTAAAATAAATACCTTGAATACTTCTGTCGATTTAAAGACATTTTTACTAAGCTTGTTTATATATAATTTCATAAAAATAGCAACAGAAACAACATAAATCTCATGGTGGAAAAAAATGTCCCGTGCGACATGTCACGTGCGACAGTGAATAAAATTAAATTAAAAAAATAATATGAATCGTTTTTGGGTAAAATTACAACCATTTTTAAAAGACATCAATGCACAACAGTGTAAAATTAAAATCATTAAAATATTGCTTCAGGTTTCGCTGAAATCGGCATTTTAATTGTTAGCCGCGAAAACCACTTCTGTTTTTGTCCCGTGCGAATGTCTTGTTTTTTTACAATTATCTTGAAAACGAAAAATTGCTAAAAATCAAACTCAGCACCAATTGTAGGGCTAATATAAAGATATAAGTAAAACCTATTGTCAAAATAAAAATCCGTTTTATTTTGACTTTTTTTCACTCTAAAGGTGTTCGACGATCCCGTTCGACATGATGGAAATGCCCATATATTTTATTGAATTTTCCATTTAAGCGCATTAAATTATCCGTAGAAAAATATCTGTAAAAAAATCTATTCAAATATTTGCATTGCATTATACAATTGTTGGTTTTGGGGTCATTGTTGCCTAGCATTAACATAAATACTTTATTAATAATTACGAGGTAGAAAATTTCAAACAACATCTTTACTGCAACAACTTCAATTACTATTAAGTTTTCTAAATATTCATTTGGTTACATTGCTTTGGCAAAAGTCTTTAGAGGAGAAGAAAAAGAAAACGAATTTCAAAAACTTTTCCTTTTCAAAATAATTCCTATAAGAATTTCCCAGATGGATGAATAGAAGCCCGCAAGAGTTGCCTGCCTACTTGACTGTCTGACAGCATGGATAAGTATCTGTTGTCATAACTTTGCCGGATGTTAGTTTTACTTTTCACAATATTTTGTGATGATAGTATTATATGAACCATTAAAAAAAAAAGAAAATAGTATCTAGTTAAATTTATTGCAAACAATTTTGGAAATTTTTAATAATGGTGGTAATTGTGGTAACACTCAGTCATACAGTTTAACAAAGAAAAGTTAACAACATTTATATTTTGAAAATTTAATAACCGTTATTAATCTTAATTTGAATACAAAGTAATTTCTTCTATCAAATTAGCTTTTAATATTATCCTATTAAAAATGAAGGAAGACAAAAACGAAATATTAATTATACTTACAGGAAATTATTACAAAAAGCATCATTTGTTTAAAATATTTTGTTCTTTGTCATTGGTTCTTTCTTTATTTTTATTTTTTACTTTATCTACATTTAAGAAGATTATATCATGCTGTCTCTAATCTAAATTACACATTTAAAATAATTTTTATTATTATTATTATTGATATGTAGTAATAAATTTTAGAAACTTTCTTAATTTTATGCACTCGAAACTTATTTAAAAAAGCATGAGTGTGGGGTTTAGCCTTAATTTTAAGGGATAGGAAACATACAACACTACATATTATGTATCCCCCTTATTTTGGGGATATTAACATTTTTTACAGATGCTTATGACTTAAAATTTGATTATACAATTATAATCATTATTGTTAATGCTCTTAAGCCTCATATTTGTTGATGAGATTTTCTTTATGGGTCTTTTGAGTTTGCATTGACCTTTTAACATTGTATTTTATATGTGAAATGTTTAGGATATGTTATTTCAAAACATGATTTTACAAAATATGAGTGGCATTACACTCATAAAAAAAGCCCGTACAAATAGGTGAAAATTATGCTGGGGCAAATATATGTACTACTTCCTGTTATTTGTCGGGCTTTTTAAAAGAAAATAACAGAAAAATTAGTTCAATTTAATCAGAATGCGTTTAACAGACTTTTGTACTAACTTTTTTTATGAGTGTACACCTTGGGACATATTAAGATAATTTTTGGAAAAAAAATAAATATTTGGAATCGCTGTCTGGGCTATTTTCGAAATTTGTTATCATTCCGCTAAGGTATGACTTTTCTCATATCGCCATTTTTACCAATATTTGAAATACGGGTATCAACATTTTTATTATCTCGAGTGCACAGTGGTGTAAAATAAAAAAAAAGTGGTAATAAGTATGGAACTTCTAAGGTATTGTTGTTTAAACGTCATATAGACAGATGCAATTAATATTGTAATTAATATGCGTTTTATCAGTTTTAATTGAGTAAGTTTTGAGGTTAAGAAGAAGAATAAAACTTTTTCTCTACAAATTATAAACACATTAATTTTCAAATCAGACTAGATGTAATTTTTTTTTTTTTTGCTTTTTCTCGAAATCATGAAAACGCGAAAACCTCGAAAACAGTTACCAATTTAACTGATTTTATTTCCTATTCCTATATAAAATTTAAATTTATATAAAATTTAATTTAATTTAAAATTCTTGAAGGACGTAATCTTAAGTGAAAAAAAAATTGATTTAAACTTTACTTTTATTATATAAATGTAAATCTCCATACAAACGGTTAAAAAAGTCGGTAATTTTTAGGGAACTCTAAACGTGATAAAATGTGGTACAGATGTTGTTTTGATGCACCCTAGTGGGTACCTATTCCCGAAAACTTTAAAATAAAATTTAGAGCAATAAATGAATGCTTCACTTGCCAAATCGATTAACTGCATAATGAAAAATAAATGAGTCTCAATGAGAAAAATGAGAAAATAGTAAATAATGTTTTTTTAAATTCTTGTTAAATTATAAATTTTGTCATTTAGTAGTATTAGTATTTATTATCAGAGAAATTTTTTGCGATAGTAAATAATGTTTTTTTAAATTCTTGTTAAATTATAAATTTTGTCATTTAGTAGTATTAGTATTTATTATCAGAGAAATTTGTTGCGAATATTTTACAATTATTGGTCCACGCAGAGAAAAGATATGGTTGCAATATGATCACAGCCACCAAACTATGGTAACTACTGCCATACATGGTTGTTGCAATCAAATTACACTGTGAGACAAATGGTAGGGGTCAGTGATCGGGAAGGGTTCAAACTACCGGGGAAAGTTATATCGGTAAATGTATGAAAAAAAAAATATTTTTTGCCTAAAATATTAAAAAAAAGTAATAAACAAAAGGTTATTGATTTTTATGGTAGCGGTAACAAACATTTATTTTTACCGGCAAAACTTTTGAGTATATAGAAAAACGTTATATGAACAATTAAAGGACTTTGTTTGAGCAAAATCGGACTAGTGGTTCTCGAGTTATGTCAAAAAAAAGGTATATCTCGATTCCTAGAGGTGACCCAGCGAAACGCCGGGACACGTATAACTTGTTTTTGATCGATATAATATTTCCCGTTGGTTTCATCCCATCCCGATTTTGACTGTCGCATAGTGTTATTAATGTATTAATCATACTCTACAAATGATATGGTCGCCTATAATCATTTTATAGTTAAAATCTCTCTTTTTTTCGGTTATCATATTATTTCTTTCGTCTACATACATACATATATTATCTGGACAATCATATTCCTCTCTTCGAATTGCAATTATATTATTATCTGAGTTGAGAGAGATCATATTCACAATCATTGATATAGTTTCGACAACCATGAGATGATCAGTATTTTTTTTTAAGAGCGTCATCTATCAGTTGGCGTCAGTCTTGTTTAAGATTTTGTGAAAAGAAGTTGTAAGAAACACTAAAATAAATACTAAATATGTATTAAAAAAATAGTTAAAAAATGGAAAAATATGTTATTGGTACTCATATTAATAGCGACATTGTTTTTTGAAGAAAGATTGTCAAGAAATCCTCAAATAATATTATTTATTAATTATATATAAAAAGTGTTTAGTTCTATAAATTAAGTAAAAAAATTAATTATTTTTTTGTACTCACGTAGCAAAAAGATTATTTCAGAGCATCTATAATAACAAGTGTGATGTGATAGATTTTAGTTTTATACGAAAACAAAATTGCAAAAAAGTGCAAAATTTAAAAAAAGTCCACAACGAAATTATCATAATATTTTCGTACTGATCATATTATGTTCCTGATGATTATAATATGATCCCAAATGATTACCAAATTTTCTTCATTACCATAATATGATCATGAGGAAAATATTATGATCATTAGCAATATAGTATGATCACTGAGAACATGTTATGGTCATTTCGGATGCATTGTAAAATTGTATATTTAACAATACTTGTTGGGGTCAGTATGTGGGGGCCGTGTCTCTGGGCTACGATGTTGCTGCTTACCCTTTTTCTTTGTCTTCTTTCTTTTATTATTTGAAACAAACACCTTTTTTTCTTTTCACCTTTTTATTAATAACACTTGCTTTTTATTTTGTTTAGTTAATTGGATTTTTATTTTCTTCTCTCTTTCAAACTTTTTCTTATTACAAATTACACTTTTCTTTACAATTTTCTTTTATGTTTATAATTGTTATAGTTTTACAATTTTTCACTTTCTGTTATTCTTTCTAAATGCCTTCCTTCTTTCCTTTGATTCGGTATTTTTCCTTTTCTTCACTTTATCTTGAAAACTTTCTTATTTTTAATTTTAATTTCACAATTTTAATTCTTAAGTCTTTCTTGCTGCTGCCGGCGATTTTGTGATCGAGATTAAAGAAAAAACCAAAGTCTTTTGTGACACAAAGAAACACGAACACGAATAGTGCCGTGAAAGTGCGGGTACAAATCCAACGGGTACCCATGATACCCAGTACCCACACACACACGGCACCATCAAGTTAAACTTTTAGTGTCTGATCACAACTGCCGTGGCGGCGGCATTTAACCGTCAGCCGAGAGCAAAAAAGAAATTCAAAAGGGCCGACGTAAACAATACTTTTTCACTCAACTTCAAGAGAATGCTGGGAAAAAATATAGGGATCATAGTACGACACACAGAACTATAATATGATAATATTGGGATCAGTTTGGAATCATAATGTAGTAATTAAGGGATCATATTATGGTAGAAAAAGGTATTTCATAATATGATTGTCGCAATCATAAACCCAAAAATATATGACGCACTTCGAATATGGTCATCCCAACCATCTTTGCGTGTCAATAAAGTGTTTTGAAATTAAAGTTTTATAAAATTGTGAGAGTGGCGTTAATCGATTTGGCAAGTGAAACATTCAAATAATAGAGAATACTTTATAAAACATTCAGCTTTAACTTTTTTAGGATCAAGTGTGTTTCATTTCCCTGATATATAGACTATAACAATAAGCGCATTTAGTTTGATTTTATGCCTCTGCTAGTAATTTCTGCTACTGTTGCACTTAGCTTGCAATTATGATTTATGCTGCTTGCGGTATGCGGCATGTGGTTTAATAATGCATACAGCTCCAAACATATATACACATATTCATAGTGTGTGCTCAGATTAAGAGAGAAAGAGAAAAAATCGAATGTTTAAAAGTTTTACTAACAAGGAGGTACTCCTTGTGAGTGCCTTAAATTACGAATATTTTAAAGAGGCTACAGAAACAATTACCAAGTGCATGTTCATAGTGCCGCAATCTCCCATTTGGAGGTAAAAAATTCGGGTAAAAAATTAAATCAATTTTCTTTTTTCGATTTTTTTTTTCTTTATATTTCAAATAAATACACAAAATCAAAAAATATAAAAATTAAGGTCTTTTAATGATATTTTACCCCCTAGATATCATCTTGGGCATACAGGTTTATTATCCTTATTATTTTTCCCGCTATCATATATAAAAATTTAATCGAAGTCTGAGGAACCCACATAAGAGACTGCCCTTGTAAGACATTGATTAAACACACTGTATTTAACACACTGAATGCATTGTATGCATGCAAACCTAAATTCTTGTACAAGAATTTACCGGAATTCTAAGTTTGTATGAGATTGCATGTTTAGGGGAAATTGTTGTACATTGAAACGTTTAACTTTACAATACCTTTCCACAGTTTGCCTATATAAGGAATTTCATTTTACCTCATGCCCATGATTAGCTCAAATTTTTATATATTAATTGGGTAAATTTTTTTTAAAAAGAAAAAATCCCGAGAAATGAGATTTACTAAGCCCGTCAATCTGGTAGCACTATATTTAAGTATAATGTTAAGTGGTTTAAGTATCACTGATATTTTCTATCACGTTCTGCCACCTCATAAGTAAAGCCATAGAAAGGCTGCCACCTAACGAGTAGAGTTAGTTGATTGTTAGCGTTTGTGTGGTTAATTGCGTATTAGCCTTGTATAGTGAGTTGTGCAAAAGCGTTTCGCAACTTATTTCAAAAAAATAAGTTAGTAGAAAAATTAGTGAAACCTCTTGTATAGGGTTCTTCGACAGGGACGCTACAAAAGTAGAAAGACAGGGGCAGCAAACGACGCCATATTTCCTGCCGCTCTTTTGACATTTCTCCTCAGTAAGGTTTGCCATTTCATGATGGAAAGATATACGAGCCAACAACGAGTCGAAATTATTAAAATTTACTACCGAAATTCGGAGTCAGTGGCCTCAACGTTAAGAGCGCTACGTCCAATTTATGGTCGTCATAGTGAATGGCTTCGTTAATAAACAAAATATGCGTTATTGGTCAGACAGCAATCCACACGTACCGGCCCATAAACCGGTTTGGTGCGGTTTATGGGCCGGCGGCGTCATTGGGCCGTACTTCTTCCTTGATGATCAAGACCGGCACGTTACTGTGAATGGGAATCGCTACCGTTCAATGATAACCGAATATTTTTGGCCCCAATTGGATGATATGGACTTGGAGGACATGTGGTTCCAACAGGACGGCGCCACAAGCCACACAGCGAATGTCACAATCAATTTATTGCAAACCAAGTTTGGAGAACGTGTTATCTCACGAAATGGTCCAGTCGATTGGCCGACTCGGTCGTGCGATTTGACGCCGTTGGACTATTTCCTGTGGGGCTAAGTCAAATCTATGGTCTATGCCAACAAGCCAGCGGCAATTGATGAACTTCGTACGAATATCGGCCGATTTATGCTTAAAAACCGTCGAAAATTGGGTTCAGCGTCTGGACTTCTGCAAACGTGCCCGTGGTGGCCATGCAAAAGAGATCGATTTTCATACATAATGGCATCGACCGTACTTTCACAGGAATAAAGAATTTCATTGATATCCAAAACCGTTTTTGTTTTATTTAAAAAAACTTTTGTAGCGCTCTTATTGAAGAACCCTTTATATCAAGTGTACTAGTTTGCAGCAATTTTTTGCTGAAATTCGGTTTTTAGCAAAAATTTTTGTTATATTTTTTTAGCACTAAACTAATTTTGAACTAATATTTTACTTGCTGATAACCGTATTTATAGCGTGGACGACAACCAGATAGACAAGATGTAGATGTCGCAAATTGTCTGGATGACGACAGAAATAATATTTAAAAAATAACTCTACACAATTTCTATATTTAAATTTTCGGCAAATAAATTAACTAAAGTAAAATTTCTCTAACAATTTTTTGAGTTTTTTTTTAGTCTACTAATATTCAGCAAAAAGATTAGTGATTTAGCAAGGATTTTTTTCATTTGTAATCGACTAAGTCTTAGCAAAACTTTTGCTGAGATTACTATTTTTTTGGTATAAATCAGATCGCTGATTTTCAGCAAACACCTTTTGCTGAAATTACCAACTTTTTTGCAAGCACGCTCCTGACTAAAAATTTGCTGACACAGCAACATTTTTTGCTGACTTTTTTTTTTATTTTGAGTGTAGTTGTAGGTGTTGTATTGTTGTATGTAAAGTAATAAAAAGGTTGTTCACAAGGAGTGTTAAATTTGTTGTATCGTTGTATCGTCCTGACAATTTAAATTAAAAAAATACAACATTTGAGAGTAGCACGATACAAAATTTTTACGTAGTGTCGTCCTATGTTTAAATGTGTTAATAGAGAGAAAACCCAATAGTAAAGCGTTGTTAAAGTAAAATGAATATTTTTTTGTTAGGACGATATAACGATACAACAGATAGCATACCCCTTTTGAACAACTCTATCTATGCTCTATCTCGCTTAGTTTTTGAGCTACGAGCCATTTTATGAAGTGGAAAATTTTTATTAAAAATTTTCAAGGGTCCAAGGCCCCGTCAAGGTCCATTTTTGAATATAGATAACCTCTTTCGCTGGGGTTATGGAAATTTTCATGAATTTTGCTCTATCTTTCTTAGTTTTCGAGATATGTGCCATTTTAAAAAAATCAGGAGGGAAAAAAATATCGCCATCTTTAAAACTTCGGATACATTGGTGGCGCCATCTACCGGGTAATAACAGTAACATGAAATTGTTATATTTTAACAATAAATTTTGTAAAATTCTACAAATGGGTTCTTAAAAATTAGTTTTAAATAATTTTGAAAATTAACACTCAAAATTGTTAGTATTGTGCTAAATGAAGATAACAAAAATCTTTGCTTAAATCAGTATTTCAACAAAAAATTTGTTAAAAATTAGTCAAATCGATTTGAAACCGTTTTGACAGATTTTTATACTGACGTATTATTTTAAGTGCACAATCGTAATTAATATTAGAATTAATTACTTAAGAATTTTCTTAAAGAATAAATATTTTTACTGAAAAAATTTAACAGACATAAAGGTATGAACGGACTGCCGCAGTTGCGTCTTTTCAAAGACTCGTCAGTGGTTTCTCAGCAGAAATTACTGCTTGCTTGGAAGCATGTTTGTCATGGAAAGTTGAGCATTGAAGCGATTGCATTATTTATGATATCATGCCTGATTTTTGTTCGAGATAGCTCGCGTGAAAGCACTTGTTTCGAGATCCGAAAAGGTATGAATTCACCGCTTTTAATTAGTGCTCCTGTTTTTCTTTTAAAATGTCGATAATTCATGCCTTCTCGGAAGTGCATATTATAAAGCTTTTCAACTATTTAAAATCATGCCTTCTCAAAAGCACAATATTCCTGCATATTTTTCCGTGAGGAGAAAATGCCTCTTATTTTTAGTAAAACCTCTTATTTTCATTAAAATAACTTTTTTCCGCATTTTAAAAAATGTTGATAATAGAACCGCAAAAATACTTAAGCAATCAAAATGTATTGCTCATTTCATGAAAAGCACTGCAAAAAGCGATGTAAACAATAATTCAACTTACGCCTTTCATTAGTGCTGTTTACGAAGCTATACATTTTTAGAAGCGGTAAAAATAGCAGTAAGGAAGCAGTAAACGATTTTACTGCTTCCACATTTTTGCTGGGTTGTTTATGTGTCAATTGATTAAAGTATTTCTAATTGTTAAATTATATATATTTCTACGAAAAAACTATTTGTGTATGCCATGACCGGGAATCGAACCGTCAACCCTCTACACAGGCTCGGTCTGCACAGCGATGAGTTTGGCTAATTGAAGTTTTGTCAATCACAGCCTACGCAATGTATTTTTTCTAAGCCGAAGAGCTAGAATTAAGTTTTACATAAGCAATTTTTTTTATTTTAAAGGGAAGCAATACTCAGTAAATTCTTCCTATTAATTAACGTGTTGCTTTCTTTGGAAAGGGGATAGAGAAGGAGTGCAAGGTGTTGAAATATAAAGGGCTTCAAATCTTAGAATAGTTGTTGCGCGCCATCTGATGAAGAGTTGGCGAACTTTGTTGAAGCTTTTTAGTTCGGTGGGGTTAAGTGCTATGGGAACACCGAAGGAGGACGCTGCGATATGTATGAGGGATAGAAAAAACTCATACATATTATTTCTCAATTAGAATGTTTCCTTTTTTATTTTACATTTTTTTACTGCGGGAGATCTAGATATCACAACAAATAATCGCATTTTACATTAGAGAAAATTGTTTTGCATTTGCCAAAGTGAAGGCAGTTTGCAGATTTAATTTGTTTAAAAGTGCAATACATTACCCTATATTTAAATGAAACATAAAGTTCTTATACGGGTAACAATTAAATTGAGATTAAAGACTACGATAAGCATTCGTTCCTACACGAACATACACATTTTCTGAAACGTGAATAGAAAAGTAACTTTTATACAGAAATGGTAGCTAATTTCTAAGCCTGTTATAGAGCTGGTCCTGTAAGTTAATATTATTCTGTTAACAGGTAATATACTAATAAGGGTGGCATATAATTTGCGAAAGTTGGAATTTTTTATATCAAAAGAATATGGTGGAAATTTTAGCCACATCGGACAATGGTAACTCAAAGTTATGTACTTTCCTTACGAATAAAAAAAAAATAATTAAAAGGATGGCTCAGTTTCAATAGATACACATTAGACCCGATTACTATATGTCCAGTTAAAATTCAGCCGGCAGTTAAAATAAAATTTTACATGGAAAACAACAATAAATGTATTAGTTAATTTTCTAGTTGTAGCTAACTGGACATTCAGTAATCGGGCCTTTGTTATGTTTCAATTACAGCTTTATATATTTTTATATATTTGGCTATATGTAACTATATATATATTTATATATCATACTTATAAATGGCACCGCATTTAATTCTATATAAATATACACTCATAAAAAAAAGCCCGTACAAATAGTTAAAAATTCTGCTAAAATAACAGGAAATAGTACCTGAATTTGCGCCAGCAGAAATTTTAATGATGTTGAGAATCATGGTCTGCTAAATTTAGGTGACCTAAATTTTAGGTAAAAAACTTAGTTCAAGTACAATAATTTATAAGAAATGTTGTTTAATGGAAATGAAAATTTTTCAGCTGAAATCAGCACATGTTTTCTGCTAAATTTTAGTTGGTTATAAACAGGTAAAAAATTCAGTTAACATTCAAAAATTTAGAAGAATTTTCGTTTAATAGAAATGAAAGTGGGTCAGTTGAAATCTGCAAAACATGCTGCTAAAATTGCAATCACTTTTTGTTATTAATTGTTAAACTTCCGCTGGAGTTGTATTATTTGGTTCCTTTTTTTCGTCTACCTGTGGGTCGAATTTAGATGAAAATGTTAAAGGACTGAAATAAAAGAAAAAAATAACATATTTAATAGTATTCCCTTAAATAAATATAGTTTATATTATAAAACAAACCTCTATTATTTTATTTTTTAAATACAATTTTAACTGCGAAATGTTAATGTCCAGTATACCTCCGTTTTCTTTTGCGTTCCTTTGCTGACTAACAGAAACAAGAGAAAACATGCTCGTATCATATTATTTTTATTTGTATTGGTAAGCGTCATCAGTGATGACTCATAACACACATTAAAATACACTTACTCACAAATACACACTTCACCATCAAGCACCATCAATCACTATACACTAGCGCCCCTATCGTTTTCTTTTGAAAACACAAATAATAAAAAAGTTGCCAATAAATTTATCTATATTAGCTGATAACATTGTCAAAATCATTTATAAAAAAATAACTAAATATAAGGAGGAAAAATTAGTTCAAGTACAGCAGAAATATGTTTTTGTGGTAACATTGGATAACTAACAACTTTAGCTAAACAACGGATTTAAACGAAAACAACAGGAAATATTAGTTCAACTGAATTAGAACGCGTTTAACAGACTTTTGTACTAACTTTTTTTTATGAGTGTATGTATGTTAATTAGAAATTTATTAATTCAGTTCGAGGCAAATTTCCTTATTATGAATTAACATAATAAGTACTTTTTTTCCAAAAACTGCTATTTTTCTTCATCAGGATACTCTCCTAACAAATACTTCACAGAGGTTTTGCTTTTAAAAAACCTCTACACTTTCAGGAATGAAAAGACGATCGTTTCGGGGATTTTCCAGGTCCCCTTCTTCAGTTTTCTTTAGAAAGTGGCGGCAATAGTGCAATGCAATTTGAAGCATCAAAATCTCATATTAAATGTAATCTGTAATTGCAAAGACATAACCACAATAGAAATATTATGAAAGTTTTCTGTTTTTTTTAAATAAAAATTAAGAAACCAACATTTTGACAACACTCACAGTAGGGAGAAATGTTTTTTACCTCTTCTTGTATTGACAAGGAAGTAAGCGAAAAATAAAATTTGTATTTTACTTATACCGACGGTATGAAATACAAAATATTTCTATTGTGGTTATGTCTTTGCAAAAGACTTCGAAAACATATTTTATTGTTTGAAAGGAAATTCAGTGTAGATTATGATTCTATTTACATTTTCTAAAAATACAGTTACTTAAGAGCCTGTGTTTTCAAAAAAAGCCAAAAAAAAAGTGATTTTTTCGCCTTGTAAATCGTATTTCAAACTTCAAAGCCGATGCGGCACGTGTTCCCGTTATCCGATCACCTTAATTCTTTGTATGGCATATTTTTATACCCAAAGGCACATTTCTAGGGGGGAGACGGCCTTAAATCGCAAGTTGACATAATAAGGTCGACCCTAATGTCCGTCTGTCCGTCCATCCGTCCGTCAGTCCATGCATTCTTGTGCGATATTTTGATGAAATTTGGTTAAATATCCTATGTCGGCCTAAGGCCTATTGATTTTGATTAAAATCGGCCCATGTTTGGATCTAGTGCCCATATAAAGGTCTCACCAAAATTGGTTGGGTACACGATGCAGGTCGAAAATGCAAAGATATTTCAATGAAATTTGGCTCACTTACTCACATGGTCCCAAGGATTCTAGATAAAATCGGTCTATATTTGGAGCTATCGCCCATATGGGCTATATTTCCGATTTTCTTTTATTTTATAATTTTATAGAAAATTTTGACAAAAGTCCATTCGAATTTCGGATCCAAAAATTAGTTGGATTTTAACCAGACTGGTGTAGGGTATTATATATTCGGCATGCCCAACTTTATTTTTTTATTCCTTTTGTAATATAATAGTTTTTACTAAAAAAAAAAAAAATAAATTGGAAAAGTAATAATTCGAGTTTGTGTTTGGAGCAACTCCAAAAAAAAAAAAAAAAAAAAACATTATTGGAAAAATATCATTTGGAGTTGATTAAACTACAATTAAATTTACTTTTACTTAAAAAAATCTTTAACTTTTAGTGGCCTGAGAACAAAAAATACCAATCAAACTTAATTATAATTATGACTAAAAGATTGTGAAGCTTTTAAATTAAAAAAAATTCCACTTGATCAAAATTATTATTTTGTAAAAAGAAAAAAACGTTTTTCAAAAAAAAAATTCATTTCTTTCATTTGGAGCCATTTGCAATAAAACTGGTCGGTGTAATAAACGAAAATCGACAAATCGTTATTTTAAGGAACCTCCTAATAATGATAATATAATATAATTATATCGAAACTTTTCTCATCGCATATTTTGTAAAAAAAAATTTTATACAACGTACTTTTTCTGAAAATTACTAAAGCCCGGTCTGGCCGGGTAGACCGTAAGGACCCTTCTACCGGTTTGAAAATCCTAGGTACGGATTTCATTTTTCTAGATTGCGACCTTTACGCATATGGGTGCTATATAATAAGCTGAAGATATATTTAACATTAACAGTTTAATGCATATGATGGGATAATTTTCATCAGAGAACTGATAATTTTAGCTGAAAAGTAGTAGGTATACAAATATGTATTGCAATTTTTTAACTTGAAAAAAATACCATCTAAATACCACATACATCACACCATAAAATTACACTTAATGATGCTGAAACTCTTAATGCCTAAAATTTTTATAAATCCACTTTTTTTTCAAAAGAAATTTAAATTTTTTTCATTGACAAAACCCACATTATTCCCAGAACAAAAAAATGTCGTTTAAATTGCCATCAATGTCTTGAACAGAATAATGTAATCTAAGCCCATAACAAGGAACGATGACATCAATTATCATTTGGCTAAAATCCAATGACATACATACATCTTTTAGAACAGCATCATTTAGTCAGAACATCAAGTATGACATTAAAGTCAGTCATTATAAAAAAAAATCGACTACTCTGTACACAAATAATAAAAAACTATAGGAAAAAAATTTGTTACAAACCATTTATTAAAGTAGATAAAAATCAAACATCAACAAAAAAAGGAAAAAAAAACAACAAAAAATTCTGAAAGGATGATGAAAATCTTAGTGACAGTAAGAAGCTTTAACATAGAAACCTAATGGGTGATAATTAGAAAAATAACCACAACAAAATATCATAACAAACTCAAGGACAAAATATAATGATAATGTAAATAGAAAAATAATGAAAGTGGTGACCAATAAAACCTTGATAAAATGTCATTATATGACAAATATTTCTAAAACTGAAAGCTGATGATTGAAGCCCAGTAACTGGCAAAATAATTACAGTGATGTTTCGTTTTAAGACTAACATAAATTTTGGCTCATCTCCGTCAGCCTAAATGGTTCAGTTAAGCGGCTAAGAACTTTAAGTGTAATTGTGATTATCTGTGAATTTAAGAGAGTTAACAAATTAGTTCAATGGATAATTTGTACAGTTATTCAGCATGCTTAATACTTAAAATATTGAAGCTTTTATTGTATCTACCTACCGCATTATTCTAACACATGCATGTCTTTGGAGGCCCATCAATTATGAACAAATAGGAACAACAATAAAATAACTATTCTTTCCAAAAAAAAAAAAAAAAAACATAGTAAAAACAACGTGGAAGCCCTAGTTCTTTTTTTAATTGTAAAGGCATTGCCATATTAAAATTATTTTAATAAAAAGTAATTGTCATGTCTACTTTCAGGTAAATTAACTCAATTTAAACATAAAGAAATAATAAGCAAATGTACTTCTTTTTTGACCATATGTGCATACATATGCCGGCATGTTATGAATATGCGATAATAATAACGTAATAATAACACTAAAATAACATCTTTTACATACAAATACGTTTAAATACGCATTTGATCATGCCCGAACTTGTGTGTAAAAAATGTGGTTACAAAAATATGTGTTTGACGGAGGGTTAAGTGTAATAAATACAATTAGTACACTCAAAATAATAAGCCTGTTGGCTGAACAGAAAAAATTGTTACTTTAACAAAATTTTTTTCATGTTTTTTTTGGCTTAAAATACAATTTGTTGATTTTATAACATTTTTTGTTAAATTTAACAAATCTTAATTTAAGAAAAAAAAATTTGTAAAACTCCGGGCCTACTCTGTATCATCTAAGGGCATGTAAAAATTTATTAAAAATTAGTCAAATCGATTTGAGACCCGTTTGATAGATTTTTCTATTGACGTGTTATTTTAAATGCATACGAAATTTTGGTTAATTTTTTAAAGGTTCGGAAGTCTAAAATTATGATTTCTTTTATGTTTTTATATGAAAATGTATATTATTATTTTTTTTAAGAGAAGCAACACTTAGGAAATTCCTCTTATTAATTATCGTGTTGCTTTCTTTGGAAAAGAGATAGAGAACGAGGGTGGTGTAAGATGAAGAGCTTCAAATACGGTAATATAGAACAGTTTTTGGGCGCCATTTGATGCTGAGTTGGCAAACTTTGGTGAAGATGTTTAGTTAATAGCCCTTTTATATTATTTTACTTCAGTGGCATTAAGTGCTATAGATAAAGCACCGTAAGTTGTTTGTCACGTGGAAAAATTTCACTCGAACTTTAAATGCCTCAAATTGTAATTTAATTTAAACAAATGAACAATTTCTTAATTTTATAATAAAGATACAATCAAAACAAACACAAAATGTCACCTTTCCCCAGGAATATAATAGTCTTGTACATTAAATTTGCATGTAAACAAATTCTACACAATTTTCACGTGAAACCGATTGTCGTGAAAAATCATTTTTTTATATGGAGTATAACAGTTTTTTCACGTGAAACTCAAACAACTTACGGTGCTTAACAGTAGACATTTTTGTTAAATTAACATACAATTTATTTTTTGTTATTTCTACCAATGTATTATTTTGAGTGTATCCAGTAATTGCTATTATCTCTATTGTCATCGTAATTGTTATAACTGTTTATTAGTATGATAATTGTAATAAAACTGAAAATTTTTATGTTTATTTTCTAAGTACTTAATAGGATTTTCTTTCGAGGTTGCACACTTATTTCAAAATACACTGTGAATTTAACAAATTTTAACAACTCTTAATAACTACCACAACTATAAAAACAGTAATAGTTGGTAATAATGACAACCAACAGAAGTAATTTGTAATTAATGTTGATAACATTGGGGAATATAGATAATAAATGAATGAATGAATCAGCTAAAGAATGGATGACGGACAAAATAAGTGAAAAGTGTTGAATGTATTACATCCCAGCAAAAAAGAGATGCCGAAGTAGTAGTCAAAGCACTACAATTAATGTTCTAGATGTACTTGTTTTTTAACATAAACACTAATGATTTTAACATTGAGTTGTCATAGGAGAGAGTACTCCCACTTTAATATTTTTTCAGTACTTTTTGAACGAGTGCAAAGAAAGCTCTTTTTCACCAATTAAAAGTTTTAAAAAAAATTATTCGCAAAAAAATTTATATTTTTTTTATTTTACAAAAGTTTTTTCATTTCCGCCACCGGGTATCGAACTTGCGACCTCATGATTGCTAGTCTGGCGCTCTACCGCTGAGCTATTCTACGATATGAAAGTTGACTGGCATAAAAACACTACATTATAGCTGCGAGATATTGTTCCTTACTCTCTTCAATAAAATAACTCAATAAACAAGTGTAAAAGTTGCCCTCAATTCAATATTGTTTTCAGTACTATTTTTACAGGTGCATAAAAAGCAATTTTTCATCACTTTTTTTATATATACATATTTTAAAAAATTGAAAAATTAAAAAAATACTGAATTTGAACAATTAATTATAAATATTAAAAAAAAAATAATAAAATAAAAAAAAAAATAAAAAAAAATAAAAAAAAATAAAAAAAAATAAAAAAAATATTGGTACCGCCGGGAATCGAAGCCGCGACCGTCTGTTTGGAAATGCCAAATGATACCAAAATCACTTTTAGAGCAATTACTCTTTGGAAGTAAGAAGTGATTTTTTGATGTTGTGATTTTTTTGATGTTGTTCAGAAGTAATTCTAAAAAAAGCTGTAAAAATATACTAGCGGATACTTTGGAAGCAATGAAAGAAGTGATTTTTTGAAGTTGTTCAGAACAACTTCTAAAAAAGCAGTAAAAATACACTAACGGATACTTGTGAAGCAGGGAAAGAAGTAGTTTTAAATTTTTTTTTTTGCTGGGATGCTTTATATTTTTGGGGAAACGAAATATTGTAGTCGTAAAATAAATACGTTTAACAATTACATCGTCATTGTGTATGACAGGCAAACATTTATCGTATTACATATAACTATGTTTGATGTTGTAAGTTGTTATCATAGTTGTTGATAATTGTGTTAGAAATGTTTTTGTATACTTGTGTTGACATTTTAATACAAATTGCGAGTTATGTGACACTATAATCACATTTACAGCTATATATTACATAATTTGTCAAATACTGTGTAATCACTTGTAATTTTGATTTGTTTTAATTAATACTCGTAGTGCATTAAACAAAAACGATAAAGTAGATGTCATCATAATAACAATAAAACTATTAGTTTTACGAGAATTTAATTTATATCAATTATTATCTTCTTTTTGTGAGAGTGGTTAAACTATAGTACACGATATTGAACTTGTTCTAAGAAAAATTCGATGCATCGATAATGCGACCCATCAAACTTGACATTTATTTTGCCAATATTTTTGGCACAACTTTAAAAAAAAAAATTAATTAAATTAAATAAATCCGTTCTTCTGTACAACACTTTACACACAACAGAAGCGACTTTCATGGGTTTAAAAGTACAAAATATGTGCTTAAAGTATGCAGGGAAAACTGGAAAAAAAGCGCATAAATATGCACTTAATTATATTCATTAAAAATTAAAAAATTAACATCAAAAACAAAAATTATGCACTTTAAGTTCATCGACTATTAAAAATTACCCTAGAACAGGGCTGGCAAAACTATGACACGCGTGCCAGTAGTGGCACGCGAGTGATTTTAGGTGGCACGCGACGTTTTGTTGGATATTTTCAAAAAATTTAAACCATTAGAAGACCGGCAAAAAATTCAGTTAAATTTCGTTACAAAAATGTGTGATTTAACTCCACAATGGTGAAATTTTTCATAGAGCTTCGTCGTCTTTTAAAATTAATAAAACTCTGTATTGCCATCATATTATGTTTAAAACGGCATTCACACCTAAATCTTAAACACGTGTTTAGCTAAAACGAGTGTAAAAGAATAAAGAACTCTTGTAATAGAATAAAGAGCCTAAATACGTGTTTAGCTAAACACGTGTTTAAGAATTAGGTGTGAACGCAGCCTAAAGAAATATGGTAAATATAGAACTCGCAAAGTAGATTATCAGAAAATTCTGCGGAAATTTCTAAAATTTTAGATTGAAAGAAGTTTAAATGTTTCAATAAGAAAATGCCTCATAATTGGAGAAATAAAAAGTACCAGAAAATTGCACAAAAATGGAAAGCAACTTGTAATAAAATTAAATTTAAAAAATTGAGTTTTTTTAAAGGGAAAATAGGTCCTACGAAATGACCCTCAGTGAAATAAAAGCTGAAAATAAGTTTCATAATGAAATAACCCCTTTTGTCGAAATTTGAAATTGTGCTTTGATCGTGTTTTGAAGAGCCATTTCATCTGAAATAGAAATTTCTCTGCTAAAATCCATAATATGTGATTTTTTTCATTATTATGTTGATAAAAACCGCGCGATTTATTTTAACAAAATCCAATTTTTCCCAGAAGCACATTTTTCAACTAGTTTCTTACGTACCACTGCATGACAAAATCTTGATTCTTAAAAATTAATAGATCAATTCTATATATTTCGGACATGCTGATTACAATGGCGTACTTTATTTTTCGATCAATGGTACAGATTTTGTCCCTAAATTTCTTTAAAGTTTGGCGGACAGTTTTTTTTTTGAATGGACAGTTTTTTATATAAAAAATTTTTCAAATTCAATTGATATGAATTTTTTGTGTTAAAATGTAAGCACAGGACCTGTGGCTATATTTACGATATAAATGTGATAAATGAATTGAAATGAAACATTTATAAAATGAATGTATTTATATCGACAACTTTTGCAAATGGAAAGTACAGCAGTCGCTCGGTTATATGAACTAATTCAAACAGAGCCTGTTAACTAAATGGAGAAGTTCACATAACCGAGAGAAAATAAAATAAGTAATTCAAATGATTTTTATTACATTAAGTTTTTATTTTTAATAATTTTTTTAATAATTAATGTACATGAAAGTAGTCGGTTATATTTTTTTGTACTTTTTTGCTTCAAGGGATTTCTGTAGTGCCTTGTCCCTGCATTTTCGCAATGCCAAAATATTATTAATATCAGATATATTATTTTCACTCCAAGCAATAACTTTATTGAATGCTTCGATTGCCTCCGTTGTGCTAATTTCAGCTGTTGTTACGATGCACTGCTCTTGATCATCATCTTCAAATTCGCTATCTATATCTTCGCTAGCAATGTCTTGATTCTACGTCTGAATCTCTTCCCGTTAAAGCTGTTCACATAATAGAGATAGGCTGTGTTCACTCTTTAGAACCTCCTGTGTTTAAATTTTGTTGTTCACTATTCTGGAAGTTTACATAACTGGATATTCATATAACCGAGCGGCTACTGTATTTGGTTTGAATTTTTGGAAGAACATTTTTTAGAAGGGCCCACATACTATACTAAAAGTTGGAATCTGGGATCAACTTGGAAAGCTATGCTGCCATACAAAATTTTTGAAAAATCGCGATTTTAAAGTATAGACCGCTATGGATAAATACATTTTTTATACCCTACACCACTATGTGGTCAGGGTATTATAAGTTTGTGCTGATGTTTGTAACACCAAAAAATATTGGTCGTAGACCCACCTTATAGTATACCGATCGGTTCAGAATTTTTTTTATTTCGATTTAACGATGTCCGTCTGTCCGTCCGTCCGTCCGTCTGTCTGTCTGTCTGTCCATGCAATCTTGTGCGCACTCTACAGGTCGCAGCTATTAAGATATTTTGATGAAATTTGGTACGCAGACCTATGTTGGCCCAAGGACGAACAAGTTTGATTTTTTTGAACATCGGTCCATGTTTAGAACTAGTGCCCATATAAGGGTCCCCCCAAAATTATATTGTTTATACGCTGCAGGTCGCAAATATTAAGATATTTTGATGAAATTTGGTACATAGACCTACGTTGGCCCAAGGACGAAGCCTATTGATTTTGGTGAACATCGGTCCATGTTTAGAACTAGTGCCCATATAAGGGTCCCCCCAAAATTGGCTTGGTTACAAACTGCAGGTCGCAAATATTAAGATATTTTAATGAAATTTGGTGCGCTGACTCACATTATAGAAAATTTTGACATAAGCCCCATTTTAACCCATTCGAGTTTCGGATCCAAACAATACACCAGACTGGTGTAGGGTATTGTATAGTCGGCATGCCCGACTTTAACCTTTTTACTCGTTTATTATATATTATGTAGCGACTAAATTCGCTGAAATAGCAAAAAACCATAGAAACCTATATAAAACGCTAAGTAGTGGTTTAAATATTAAGATTAGCACATCACATTTGTATCGTAAATATGTCCACAGGTCCTGTGCTTACACTTTAAAACAAAAAAATTAATATTAATTGAATTAATATGAAATTTTTTATATAAAAAACTGAATGGACAACCGCCAAACTTGAAAGACATTTAGCGAAAAATCTGTACCATTGATCGAAAAATAAAGTACGCCATTGTAATCAGCATGTCTGAAATATATAGAAGTGATGGTCAGATCTCCATTAGTTTTTGATTGTCATGCATTGTACTTAAATAATGGATGGACCCTGATAATTTAACTTTTTTTAACAAAATGAAATAACCCCCAAAAATGGAATAACCCCCAAAAAAAAAAAAATTAAAAGGCAATAATGTTTTAATTTTATTTCATTGGGGATTTTTTCATAATAAAATAATCTCAATATTTAAAAATTAAATATACCCCCAAAAATTAAATTACCGTGAAATATTTTTACATAATTTCTTGGATGTTATTTAATTTTTCCTTTTGGGTTTATTTCATGGGGGTTATCCGTAGCGCTGATAAATATGTATGTACATCTGCGATGATATTTTTAAGAGAAATTTTCCAAATTTTAAAAAAGTACTTAAAAGACAACTAAAATTAAGGTGGCACGCGAGAAATTTTTACAAAAAAAATTTGTCCGTTTCTGGCACGCAGCGAAAAAAGTCTTGCTACCCCTGCCCTAGAGCGTTGGCTTAACCCATTTTTCGCCGCTACTAGTTCCCGTCGGCAGATTTTGATAAAAATTTATATCAAAGCTATTCTAAGCCTAGTTGAGAAAATTCTAAATTTTAAGATCTAATTTTTCGAAAAATTAGTGGAGGAAGGAATTTCAGGCACTTAAAAATTGAAAATATGCGTCTAAAAAATGCAGTTAAAAAAGAAAAATATGCATAAAAACATAAAAAATATGCACTAAAAGCAATTATTTTTGCAAAAATAACGCACTTTAAAATAAAAAAAATATATGTAAGTTAGTTATTTTGCTAGTAGACACAGAAATCCAAGCTTTTTAAGAAAGTTTATTTTTAAAAATAATGAAAAAAAAAAAAATATTTTGATTGAATAAAATACGGAAACTTATCAATTGTTTATATTTTTTTACAACCCTATCAAAAAAACATTATATCTAGCATATGTAGTCATATCTCATTTGATATAGATCGACATATGATCTTATCCAAGTTCATCTCAAAATTGGGGTATCCAGTAATATCCAATCAGATCCCTCAAATATATTACAGGATTAATTAGATCCAAATAGATTTTAAAATAAGGAGATCCAATAATATCCAATATTATAAAATTGAGATCCTGATAGATCCCAAAATATCCCATAGGATTAATTTAGATCCAATTAGATACAAACGGATAAGCTAATTTTGGCAGATCAAATTGGATATTTTTAGATCAAAATTTATTCTATGATATATTTGGAAATATTTAAATTTTAATATAATTAAAAAAATAACACAAAAAATTTAAAAAAATAGTTGTTTATTAAAAAAATATTTATTTAATCCGCAGGATTCGAACCCAGATTGCTGGATTTGTAGTCGGTCACCATACAAAATGACTGACTAATTCCACTACATGACTTAGAAAAAAAAAATTAATAACATTCTTGCAAAAAAACAAAATTTCAATATCTTGAATGTTTTTCACTCAAGGAATTTGTTTGGTGAAGAAGATAAAAAAAGTTGTTGGAGTGTCTAGGCCCCGATTCATAAATTAATATCACTAGATTATAAATTAATATCACTGTCTGTTTAAATTATTTTTCAAATTAAAGAAAGATGATACAATTTGCACAAGTAAGAATAAAAAATTTGAAAGAATTCGATAAAGCCAGCAAGACAGAATGCATATTTTCGGCTTTCGTTACAAAGCCATCATTAGTGTCATTTGCCTTGATTAGATCTCGTTAATGTTAGTCTCAGTTGAGTTGTTAACATATTCGTTTTGCTTTTAACTTTCACATAAGTAGACGATTATCAATTATTAACCCAATCAAGGCAAATGACACTGTTGATGGCTTTGTTGCGAAAGCAAAAAATACGTATTCTGTCTTGCTGGCCTTATCGAATTCTTTCAAATTTTTTATTCGTTGCAATTTACTTGTGAAAATTCATCTTCTTGTGAAAATTCATCTTTCTTTAATTTGAAAAATAATTTTAACAGAAAGTGATATTAATTTTTGATCTAGAGTCAGAATAAAAAACATTCATTTACCAAATAAAATATCAACTATACATACCCCTCATTAATTATAAATATTTAAAAAAAAACAAAAAACTAAAAAAATATTGGTGCCGCCATAAATCAAATCAAAATCACTTTTTAGGACCACTTTGTTAGCACTCTGTAAAACATGACTTCCAATGTTTTAGCTGGGAAGTGGTAAAATATTATTTTCTGGATATTTAGTTTGTTTATAATATTTCTAAGAATTTTTCAGTAGCCATGTGAAAATCGAAATATATATGAACACACATGATCATAAATTGGCTCGTATGTGATCATGCATGGGCATACATAGTCACATACGTATTACATGAATAGTTCAATGTATGACCATACATGATCTCATATATTTCCATATACCTTTGGATCCGAAATTTGAGGGTATATGGAGGTATATGCCGATGTATGATCATATATGAGCATATGTGAATCATATATGAGCATGTATGGTCATATATGAATATGTGCCGTCATATACCCTCAAATTTCGGATCCAGAGATATATGGAAATATATGAGATCATGTATGGTCATACATCGAATTAGACATGGACATATATGACTATGTATGCCCAGGCATGATCATATACAATTCAATGTATGATCATGTGTGTTCATATACATATATTCCGATTTTCACATGGGTACTAGATATTTATTGCAAAATTCCAAAATAATGAGACAAAAATTCTGATACGAGATCTCAATAACTTTAAGAAATTACATCTGCAATGTCTGTAGCGGTCGACGAATTTTTCGCCCTATTACATATCGCTCCGAGTGAAAAGTGGCTGATCGAGGTGCCCAAGTGTATACTGCAGTTAAATTTAAAAACGAGTAATACTAATTGCTGTTGTTTTTAGTTAAAAACTGTGGCTCTATTGCAAAGTTAATTCCGACGATTTATGTTTAAGAAATAAAACTCTTCATAGGTTTTAATTTGAATGTGCTTGGTTTCTAAGAAACCCTAAATGTCAACACATAAATACAATATTGTATCCACTACTATCCAATGTATATCTCTTATCCAGATCAACATGGCCTGCTGTGGCACATTTCTCTAACGTTTTCAATTATATGTACTCGCATGTATGTAGTTGTGTATTCAACAATATGTTATATGTATTTGTATTAATTGTGTTAATTTGTGAGAGTATGAGTATATGTGTATCTATGTTTGGTTTGATATTATTTTACAGTCATTGGGGTCTAATTAATTAATAAACCAGTCATGCATTAAACTACAAGGGGCATCCATATTCATATTTGTGTTAATGTCCGTCTATGTTTGTTTGTGTGTTGTTGTTGTTGAGTGTTTGGTCTAAATGTGTTAGTGTGAAGTTAAAAACGTACAAATAATATTAAAATTTTGTTATTCTGGTTGTTAGTAGATACATAAAGTTATGATTAATTTCATTTAATTAAATATGAATTTAATTTAAATTCCACTTGAGAGATACAAATAGCAAATGTTTCATTTTATTTTTTAATAAAAAAAAAATCCAAACAAAAAATTTAAAACTCTCACGTTTGGTTAACAAAAACGAAAAAAAGTAAAATAAATCATATTATGAGAGGATTTTTTCGTGCATGAAATTATGAATTTTAACAAAGAACAAACCGGTCCTTAATAAAGAAAAAACTTAACTAAATAAATGATGGTAATTATTCTTTTTTGTGCATTTTTTTCCCCCTAAATTATGGCTATTAAAATTTTGTTTAATATATTTTGTTTAAATTGTTTTTAAACCCGATACCACTACATGATGAGGGTATAATGAGCTTGTGCTAAAAAATTTTTAACAACCAAAAATATTGGACCTATTCCCACGTTACCATAGTACACCGATTGACCCAGAATTTCTTTCTTACTTGATTCTTTGAAGTTTATTTGCAAGCTACAGTTCGTAAATATAAAGATATTTTAATGAAATTTAATACACAGACTCACATGAGCCCTGGGACGAAGTCTATTGATATTGATAAGAACAGATCCATGTTTAGTCCTAGACCGCTGTGGAAGAGTTTGCATTGTGTTTGTGTTGATGTATTTAACTATCACAAATAATGGTCGTAGGTCCACCTAATAGCATATCGGTTTATACAGAATCACCTGAAATGAAATGTCGGTTCATTCATATATCCTTCTATTTATACTATTGGTTGCAATTCTAAATTTGAATATCCTTAGGTTTTAGGAAAACAGTTAAAATCATCCCATTTTTTAAACTAGTTTCCACAGAAAAGTCCTATCTGATTTTGAATGAGTTGATCTTGAATATTATTATCAAACCAAAGCGATTTTAAGCGATTTTAAGCGATTCATTGTATGTAACTTATATAATTTTATTCCTTAATCAGATAGTGCTCATTGCTGTAGAGAAAATCGGGTCCATTTTCGGCTCATTTCCTTTCGATTCCATTTTTAAAAGCGTTTTAAAGGCTGAAGAGTTAGAAAAATTACACACAATATATTGCTTCCGATTTTTTTTTGGATGAAACTGTTGAACGATTCATACCAAGTCGGAAAATATAACTCGATGCTAATTGATAGACCAAATTTTAGTTGGTTTAGATGGTATTAAAACCCACAAAATCATTCATAAGTTGCTCTACCCATGACCAAATATCCCTACATTTTTTAGGCGGAGACTTTCGCCATTTGCCTCTGTGCGAGGGAGAGCCTGCGGAGGTGCACGGTTAGATCCCGCAACTACATTCTTTCTAACAGCCAGGCTGCACTGAAAGCTCTACACTTAGAGAAATAAATCTGTAAAAATAGCAGAAAAAGTACTAAAAATTAGTTAAAAAATGATGCTGCAGAAAAAACTGCTGAAATTAGCAAATTTTTTTGCTAAATACTAGTAAAATAAGAATAGAAAAATTATAACTGTTAAATTTACAGAATTTTAGTTATATTTAAGCTAACTGTTAGTTAGTTAGTTAGTTAGTTAGTTAGTTAGTTAGTTAGTTAGTTAGTTAGTTAGTTAGTTAGTTAGTTAGTTAGTTAGTTAGTTAGTTAGTTAGTTAGTTAGTTAGTTAGTTAGTTAGTTAGTTAGTTAGTTAGTTAGTTAGCTAGTTAGTTAGTTAATTAGTTAGTTAGTTAGTTAGTTAGTTAGTTAGTTAGTTAGTTAGTTAGTTAGTTAGTTAGTTAGTTAGTTAGTTAGTTAGTTAGTTAGTTAGTTAGTTAGTTAGTTAGTTAGTTAGTTAGTTAGTTAGTTAGTTAGTTAGTTAGTTAGTTAGTTAGTTAGTTAGTTAGTTAGTTAGTTAGTTAGTTAGTTAGTTAGTTAGTTAGTTAGTTAGTTAGTTAGTTAGTTAGTTAGTTAGTTAGTTAGTTAGTTAGTTAGTTAGTTAGTTAGTTAGTTAGTTAGTTAGTTAGTTAGTTAGTTAGTTAGTTAGTTAGTTAGTTAGTTAGTTAGTTAGTTAGTTAGTTAGTTAGTTAGTTAGTTAGTTAGTTAGTTAGTTAGTTAGTTAGTTAGTTAGTTAGTTAGTTAGTTAGTTAGTTAGTTAGTTAGTTAGTTAGTTAGTTAGTTAGTTAGTTAGTTAGTTAGTTAGTTAGTTAGTTAGTTAGTTAGTTAGTTAGTTAGTTAGTTAGTTAGTTAGTTAGTTAGTTAGTTAGTTAGTTAGTTAGTTAGTTAGTTAGTTAGTTAGTTAGTTAGTTAGTTAGTTAGTTAGTTAGTTAGTTAGTTAGTTAGTTAGTTAGTTAGTTAGTTAGTTAGTTAGTTAGTTAGTTGAAAATAATAAAAATGTACTCTAAAATCTGCAGAAAGTGTTGCTAAATATCAGTAGTTTAAAAATAGCAGAAACAAACTATCTGCAAAGTGTTGTTTTGTAAGTTTTAATCTAAATTTAGTTGAATGCAAATAGCAGTTTATCCTGCAAAAATCAGCAGAAATATTTTAAACTGCTGTTTTCAAAAGGCTCGAATTCTATTTGCATTTAAAAAAAAAATCGAAAAAAAACCTTCAAAGATTTTAAATTAGTAGGTTTGAGGTTAAGAAGAAGAATAAACCTTCCTCAAAAGTTATAAACACATTAAATTTTCAAATCAGACTAGATCTAGTTTCTGCCTTTTTATGGACAGGCTTCATCAGTGATATTCCATTAAATTGTATTATTGTTTATATTTTTATTGTCAGATTGTATCTATATGAATAATTTCAGAAGTGATCAAACAGACAACTTCAGACATTATACAAACATTCTACTTCAGATTTTCTCTGTTTATCTTCTTATTTCCTCCGTGTCACCTTTTCACAAATATTATTATTATTTTGTGATTTTTAGGCTACTAATTATTTAACAAAATTTTTTACTGATTTTAGGAGGTTAATTTCTTATTTTCCATTAACAAAAATTTAACTCAAATATAGCTAAAATTCGGTATATTTAACAGTTTTATTTTTGCTGTTCCTATCTTACTAACATATAGCAAAAATAATGTGCTAATTTAGCAGTTTTTTCTGCAGCATAATTTTCAGTAGTTTTAACTAAATTTTTTACAGATTTTTTCCTATTAGTAAATAACAAATCTTGACATATAAATCGAAAATTTGAATTAAGATCATCAAATTACATAAGAAATCATTCTCCTCTGCTCGAGTCTAAAAATTGACCGCAATTTGTAAGGTTTTGTAAGTAGTATTGCTAGTTTTTTCTTAAATTTAAATGTGTATTGTATAAAGTACAAAATGTCTACACGAGTGTTAAATTGTGCAAAAAAATATACCCAAAAAAGTATCACGAAGTATATAAATATGTATGTATTTTAAAGCATCAAAATGGTTTATATCAATTAATTTTTAAATATTATTATACAATATATTTTGGAAATCAAGCTCAACTTTGGAGCCACGCCTGTAGTCAGTAAATAATATACAAAACACGTACAGCAAAGTAATACTAAGCAAATTCCTGATTTTCATTGATACAAATATTTTTCAAAAACCTTAATTATTCCAGTGTTTTAGGCCAACGCGATGTTGGTAGTGTTATAATATATAAACAACGGATTCAAAGTAAAAGAATTAATAACAAAAAAAATCGTCATAAATTATCCGATGTGTTGATTTTATTTGTTATTTATTTTTCGATAGCCATTTTTTTTGTTTGTCAAACAAGCATTGATAATCATCTATAGGCCACTTAATACAACACTCTTAATATAACAAATTTATTATAATTTTAATTGCATTCATTTTATACGATTTTAAATTGTATATAAATTTTATTCATTAATTAACCATAAAAAATCATTATTTTCATATAATAACAGGAGTGGAATTTTTTTTATTAGGTTTCTCGTTGTTTGTTTGGAGTAAAATGTATTTTTTTATTTAATTAAAATCAATCATATGCAAAATTTCTGCTTTATTATGCAATTTTTATCTTATAAATAATTATTTCATTTTAAATACACACTTAATACTGAAAAAATATTCATGAATATTTTTATAACATTATTTAATTGTGTTAAATATAAATTTCAATACAATTAATTGGCCACTCTTAATTGATTAACTAATTATGTACGTACAAGATAATATGAAAGGAACATAACATGGATTTCACTTAAATATCACATCATTAAAACCGTTATAAATATGTATGATATTCAAATACACCACTGGTTAACAAAATAACCAGGGCTGGCAGTCAATACCGCTAAAGTACTATTATCGATTCAAAACTCATTAATTAAGTTCCCGGTAAAAAATTTCCATATATGAACATTTCATTTGGGTTCAACCATAAATGTATGGTCCCAAAAATGAGGTAACACCTAAGTATATGTTCATATATGGACATATATGAACACATACATTTGTTAAATATATGCGAATACATGCGAACGTTGCTGTCCTTTATTATAAGTTTGTAGTATAGATATAAATTTATATATGACATTCAAATTAGGCTCTACATATGTTCTTTTTTATTCTTGGCATTAAATATAATCCCATATTTATCCTCTGACACATATGGAAAAATGTATTCTTCCAAATACGTTCATATACAAGTCCCTTTTGCATAAATTGAATAACATAACTTCCATATTTGTCCATATATGAGTCTGTATATGAAATCTTTTTCCATATATGGAATCACATATACTTCCATATATGTTCATATATAATCCATTTATGTTCATAAAAAATCAATATTTGTTCATATGTGTCCATACCCAAACTACTATATATGAACATATTTGAGCGTGTATCAGGATTTTTCACCGGGTTATTTCGTGATTTTGCAATATCAACTTTATTATTTTCTTCTATATTTTGCTGCAGGGACGTCTTGAACAAAATGTTAAAAAACTCAAAATTAGAGTTTACCAAATTTATAAAATATCCCATTTTTGGCCATATCTGGATTTTGGGTTTTTACGCATTTCTGGAAAGGCAATTCAGCCTAGATTACGATTCTATTGACATTTTCCAGAAATACAGATATCACAAGTCGAATTTTTTTTTGCCCATATACGAAGGCCCACCCTACTGCATAAGCTCAAAATCAAACAAAGAGAGTGTGTTATTTTAATTGAAAAGATCACCAACCCGGTTTATATAAAGGAGATAAAAGTACGTTTTTAAAGACAAAATGTAACAATTGGTGTCAGCAAAGGAATTGGTTATTTTGATTGAAAAGAACCAGGTTATTTAATGGAAATAAACCAACGTAAAAGGTAAAAACGTGTAAATAAGTTTGTGCTGATATTTGTAACACCAAAAAATATTGGACCTAGACCCACTTTTTAGCATACAGATCGACTCAGAACCAGTTTTTGTTTCGCTATAATGATGTTCGCCTGTCTGTCCGGCTATCTCTCTGTCCATGTATTTTTTGTGCACACGCTACAGGTCGCCAATATTAATATATTTTGATGAAATTTGGTAAACCAACTTATATCAGCCCAAGGATGAAGACTTTTTCATTTTGGTTTAAGTCGGTCCATGTTTGGACCTAGTACATATATAAAAGTCCCCATATGACTCCCATGTGGCCAAGAAGAAATCCTATTGATTATAGATACGGTCGGCTAATATTTGGAACTATCGCCCATATGCACTATATTTTTGACTTTCTCTTAAATACACCTAACATTGGGTAAAATCAAAAATTTTTACCTTTATTCTAGTTTTTTTTATACCCTTCACCACTACGTGGTCAGTGTATAATAAGTTTATGCAGATGTTTGTAACACCAAAAAATACTGGACCTAGACCCACATTATATATAGTATACCGATCGACCCAGAATCGCGTTTTATTTCGATTTAACGATGTCCGTCCGTCTGTCCGTCCGTCCGTCTGTCCATGCATTCTTGTGCGCACTCTACAGGTCGCAAATATTAAGATATTTTGATGAAAATTGGAACGCCGACTAACGGCCCAAGAACTATTGATCGGTGCATGTTTAGACCTAGTGCCCATATAAGTGCCCCCTCCCCCCAACCCCCAAATTGTCTTGGTTACACGCTGTATGTCGCAAATGTTAAGATATTTTGATGAAATTTGGTACACCGACCTATATCGGCACAAGGACGAAGCCTATTTATTTTGGTTAAAATTGGTCCATTTTTAGACCAAGTGCCCATATAAGGGTCCTCCCAAAATTGGCTTGGTTACACGCTGCAGGTCGCAAATATAAAGATATTTTGATGAAATTTGGCACACCGACCTACGTCGGCCCAAGGATAAAGCCTATTGATTTTGGTTAAAATCGGTCCATGTTTAGACCTAGTGCCCATTTAAGGGTCCCCCACAAAATTGGCTTTTTTATCGCAAATACGAAGATATTTCAATGAAATTTGATTCGCTGACTTACATGGTCCCAAAAACAAAGCCTATAGATTCTAGATAGAATCGGTCCATATTTGGACCTATCGCCCATGTCGGCTATATTTACGATTTTCTCTTCTTTTATCATTTTATAGACATTTCAACCCATTAGAATTTCGGATACAATCGTTATTTGGCTTTTAACCAGACTGGTGTATAATCCTATAGTCGGAATACCCATCTTCAACTTTTTCATATAAAAGTTGAAGATGGGTATTCCGTTGAGTATTGAGTACCCTCATTTCATGTAATTGGTAGTATTGTTCCAGCATTACTTTTCCCCCGCCATTTTTATCCACTAAGGATGAAACTAAGCCAAACAAATGTCTAATCTGCATTCCTTTATGTGAGAGTTGCCCTGTGAGTGTTCCGAAATCTCTTCTGCATTGAACAGTTAAAAACTAATATCATAATTACATTTACATTTAAGGGTTTTTGTTTTCAATAAATCATTAACAACCACAAAAACCATGTAAATTATTTGATCATCATAATTAAGTGATGAACTACATAATATGTGGTTTTTTACTAAATAAATTTTGTTACAAATGAAATTTTAATTAAGGTTTATTTAATTGTGTCATAACGTTCAAGTACAACAAAAATTTATGAGTAGACGTGCAGCAACTAAACGCAATAATTTAATAAAAAAAAAACGACTACGACAATTATAAACCACAGAAACAAGTTTAATACTACACAACATGTTTATAAAAACTGTATAAAATGTTATTAAAAGCAGGACATGCTGGAACACTACTGCCAACAGAGATGCAATACTCAAATATATTTACACATACATAAAACTAATTTATTTGAACAACATTACAACAGGAAAAACACATATACAACACAAGAAAAAAATAAACCAAGAGACGGAAAAGTTTAACAAAATAACAGCTAAACAACAGTTTGTCAGCTATAATGTTATTTTTTTTTTAATATACATACATTTTCTGCATTCTTTATATATTACAAATAAATAAACATTAGTATAATGTAATTACCCAGCAAACAATTAATCAAATATTTACTGACAAGCTTACATTTAGTTTTACGTTTGACAAATATTTTATTGCAAATAAATGAAGCGTTTTTTTAATCACCTCGATTTACCATAGAATTTTTTATACAAAAAGTCGATTTATTAAATCCAAAAAAAAGTTGGATTTACTTATCTGGGTTTACAGATAACAATAAAAATGCAAATATATGAAATAGCCTATTAATTTAATGTCAGAAAAAAATACGAATGAAAATTAAAAGAGAAATAAAAGGTTTTTCTTAATTTTTTTTTTGTATGAAATATGTTTAGAAAAAAAAACTACACCTCACCAAATACACATTTTACATCTTGGACATGGAGAAATAGCTGAAATAGAAATGACAATTTTTCACTCTACTGTAAGTAATTTAATTAAATCCAATTAGTGAATATTAAATATTGCAGTGGAATACTTCAGTTGTGTAAAAATAGAAATTGAAGTGATAAAACTGAAAAGGCAGACTGTTTATCGCTGTTTTATATAAAATAGAATTAAAAATTAAAAGTTAAAGTAAAGTTAAATCCTTCATCATCGAATTCGGTATTAAAAATTAGGATGAAAGAAGTGTCGGACAGAAAATCTTTTTTAAAATAGGGAGAACCTAACCCAATCTGTTGAGCACTTTTGAACTACCTTTTGGATTTATTAAATCCAGGTGATTAAAAAATGCGGCTCTTATTAACAAAACCATACTTGGGACTAAATTAGTTAATGATTTCTTCTTTTTTTCAGTTGGCATTCTTCAATGCCGAAAAAAGTATTTGTTTTCAAAAATATTTTGTTTTGATAAAAGAACAAATTTAGAAAAAAAATTAACAATTCCCGTACTTCTTATCTACATATTCGCTATTTCGCCAAGTATATAAGTAATAGGATTTTTTGGAAGTACCAACCTTCAGATGATATCTGTCAAAATTTAACGGCAATTCGTTCATTAGTGAAAAAGTTACAGCTGTTTTAGTGATGCTACATTTGCGATTTTGAAAACAATGGCTTCAAAGCAATTTTATGTGTTGATTTATCATTGCTTTTGGGGAAAAACACCGTTCAAGCCAAAGCTTGGCTTTATAAATGTTATTCGGAAAAATGACAGAAAAATGGTTTTCTGACTTTAAACGCGGTCGTTCAAACACCAATGACGCCGAACGCTATGGTCGCCCAAAAGAGGTGGTGATACCGGAAAACATAAAAAGGATTCACAAAATCGTTTTCGCAGACCGTAAAGTTAAGTTGCAGGAGATAGTTGATACCTTAAAGATATCGAAGGAATGTGTCGGCTTTATTTTGCATGAACATTTGTCCATGAGAAATGTGTTTTCGAAATAGGTGCCGCGTTTGCTCACAGAGCACCAAAAACAACAACGTGTCAATGATTCTGAGAGCTATTTCTGCGAGATAAAAAGCACTTTTTGCGTCGGTGTGAAACAATAGACGAAACTTGGATCTGCCACTTCACTCCAGAGTCGAATCGGCAGTCAGCTGAGTGGACAGCAACTGGCGAACCTCGCCCGAAAAAGCCAAAGACGCAACAGTCAGCTGGTAAAGTTATGGCATCAGTATTTTGGGATGAGGCTGGAATTTTGTACATTGATTACCTTGAGAAAGGCCAGACTATCAATAGCGATCACTATATGGCCCAACTGGTGCTTTTGAAGGAATAAATGGCAAAAAAACGGCCCCATGTGAAGAATAAACGAGTAAAAACGTTAAAGTCGGGCATGCCGACTATACAATACCCTACACCACTCTGGTTAAAAGCCAACTAATGTTTGGATCCGAAATTTGAATGGGTTAAAATGAGGCTTGTGTAAAAATTTTCTATAATGTGAGTCAGCGCACCAAATTTCATTAAAATATCTTAATATTTGCGACCTGCAGTTTGTAACCAAGCCAATTTTAGGGGGGACCCTTATATGGGCACTAGGTCTAAACATGGACCGATGTTCACCAAAATCAATAGGCTGCGTTATTGGGCCAATATAAGTCTGTGTACCAAATTTCATCAAAATATCTTAATATTTGCGACCTGCAGCGTATAAACAGTATAATTTTGGTAGGACCCTTATATGGGCACTAGGTCTAAACATGGACCGATGTTCACCAAAATCAAACTTGTTCGTCCTTGGGCCAACATAGGTCTGCGTACCAAATTTCATCAAAATATCTTAATATTTGCGACCTGTAGAGTGCGCACAAAATTGCATGGACAGACAGACAGACGGACGGACGGACAGACGGACATCGTTAAATCGAAATAAAAAAAAATCCTGAACCGATCGGTATACTATAAGGTGGGTCTACGACCAATATTTTTTGGTGTTACAAACATCAGCACAAACTTATAATACCCTGACCACATAGTGGTGTAGGGTATAAAAAGTCCTCGTTCACCAAGACAATGCGCCGTGTCAGAAGTCGTTGGCTACCATGGCAAAATTGCACGAATTACACTTTCAATTGATTCCGCACCCAGATTTGGCTTCCAACGATTTTTACCTGTTTTTAGACTTGAAAAAACGCTGGCTGGAAAGAGATTTGGTTCGAATGAAGAGGTGATTGCCGAAACAGGGGCCTATTTTGAGGCCAAAGATAAATCATTCTATAAAAAAGGTATCGAAATGTTAGAAAGGCGTTGGAGTGATTGAATCGCTCTTGAAGGAAATTGTGTTGATGAATAAAGTCGAATTAAAAAAAAAATGCTGTTTTATTGGTTATCCTACGGCCTTTTCAGTCGATGTGTTAAGAAGCTAATTTCCAACAGGATGGAAGAATAAGGGCTTAAGTCTTGTATGCTATTTTATCCAGAGACTATTAATTATAGAGATAGGAACAAGCGCGGAATATATTTAAACAATAAAATTTGAAATATCCGTTGGTTTTTTTTTTTGATTTGTTGTTTGTTATTATCTAAATTGAAATAAAAAAAGAAAATTGTCATTTTTTTAACAAAGTGTCATCTAGTGATAACGATGTTTTTATAACTTATTTTTTTGGTGATGCCATACCCCTGATTTTATCTCTATTCTAAAAACCTACTAATGTGAAATTATTAATGAAATTTTTTTTCTAATTTGAAACTATGTATTTTGATTGTAACCTGTAAGGATTAAGCCCGGTAGATGAAATAAAGAAATGAAAATTTTGCTTTTATTTGAGTACCCATAATTATATGTTACTAAGTACATCAGTTTTTAGGACTTGCCGACCCCAGGAGCCTTTTAAAATTCTAGAAAAAAATATTTCTTGAAATTGTTGATGGATCTTCATACTTAAACAGACCTGCAACCTACTGGTTAACTGGTCAAATAAAAAATCACTATTCCACAGTGTAATTGAACAAAAAAAAAACTATTATTGTAATCGTTTCCCCTCAACAGAGCTGTCTTGTAAGTACAGATACTTTTTAGTTGGGTTTTAATTGTAATAAAGTTTAAACTTTATTTTTTTTTTTTTCTCAAAAACGAATATTATTATAATAAGTTTATTTTGTGCTATGACAGTGACATTGTGTTGTGACCCAACTTTGACAACAACAGTTGAATAAAATAATCCATAACAACATTCAACAACAACAAAAAATCACAGAAAAAACTTTGTGTCTGCATTGTATAACTTTTTTATACTTTGTATGCCCTACACTTTGGTTTGCAAGTTATTTTTACTTTGTAATGTTGTTTGTCACATTAGAGAAAATTTACATCTTTTTGAGAAGAAACATTTTTAATACATGGCAAAATAGAAACCACACATTTTCTTAACCTATATATTACTGCATGGCGTTACATATGAGGATTTTAAAAAAATTTTAAGAAAAAATATTAAAAAAAAGGTTTTACGACATCAGTGGTGTTTTTTGTTTAGGTTTGACGACGTGAAAATTATGGCGTAAAATTATAAAAAAAACCTAAAATTATAGTTTTTTACTTAGTGTTGATAAAAGTTGAATCAATTTATAGATCTCGTGAAAATATCTCAAAATTTAATTTCACCTATAAAAAGTATTAAAATCCATGTTTTGTCAGATACAAGGACTTTAAACGAAAACCGCTATTTTTTCTTGGACTACAGGCAGGCGATTTTAATATACGTGTTTTGGTTTAGGATTATTTATTTAGAGGAAATCTTTATCAATATTTTCAAGTTCGGAAAATTAAATATTTTATATCAAGCTGCTTTCTGATGTTACACTTATAATATTTTGTATGTAGGTAAATGTTTTTAAAAAATAATAAAATTTTATTTAAAAATATAATCACCAACATTTCATTAAAATTAATTTTCATTTTCGTTTGTTTGTGACTATTAATAAAATGAACCAGAAAGAAGTCAAAACAACTAACAAAAATTTCTTACATATATTTTTTGGTTTATTTTTTTAAAAACAAAATGACTGAATAAAATGAATATTACGAATTCTCAGTTCTTTATGTTGTTTGTTTTGTTTTTTAATGACTTACGAATGTAGTTAAAATTTTCATTTCCTCTACAGATGAATGTTATTTTTATTTGTAACAACAAAACTGAAATTCTAGTCAAACAACTAACAAAATAAGTGCGTTCCCGTACGTTACCGCGGGTACCCATACTTACCGAAATTTACCCAAAAGCGTTCCCGTACTCAAAAACTGGGTAAATGAGAGCGCTAATGCGAGTGTATTTGTGTTTCTGTTTTTACCAAAATTTACGCAGACTTTTTCTTCAGGTAAAGTTTGGTAACTTATAAAACGAGCTGCTTGTGCAAATATAAACAAAAACAATTGTGAAAATAATTCCAGAATTTGAATTAAATAAAGAAATATACAAAAGCCACTTATGGTTTTAGAAGAATTAATTGAATAAAATCAAAATGAACCTTTAAATGCAAATAAATATGTGTATTTGTTCAATTTTTCTAACTGAAAATATAAGCATTTTTACATAATTCTTTGAAATCAATTTTTTGTGGTTTTTGCGTTCCCATACTATTGCGTAATTTTGTCATTTTGTGAGAGGATTTGGTGCTTAGGCACCGTAAGTTGTTTGAGTTTCACGTGAAAAACCTGTTATACTCCATATAAAAAAAATAATTTTTCACGCCAAAGAGTTTCACGTGAAAATTGTGTAGACTTTGTTTTCAGGTAAATTTTATTTTTCTTGTAAAAAAGTGACATTTTGTATTTACTGTGATTGTGGCTTTCTAATTACATAAAAAAAATTTCGTTTTAAGAATTTAAATTACTATTTAAGGCCTTTAAAATTTGAATGAAATTTGTCTACGTGAACAACAACTTACGGTGCTTTACTGTCATTTTACCGAACTTTACCCAAAAATTAAAGAAATACACTTGTTCTGTTTCTGAATGTAGAAAAACTATATTTTCTTCATAATTTTTGAATCCCTTAAATTTTGTTATGCCCTTCCGATTTTAGTATGAAGCTAAATAAAAGCTTTCATGTGATGAAGATTTCGCCGGAATTCATTTATCGCTATAGACATGAATTTGGAGAAAAATACCGCTGTAACGTGACGATTTCCTTAGGCAAGAATGAAGTCCGAATAGGGAAATGCCTTCAACAGATTATTTTTTACAATTTTTTAAACAAGTTTTGGGATTTCAGCACATTTAATTAACCCTTTAATGTCCTTAAATTAAATTTTGTGCGGAAACGATTTTGAAGTTTTTGCGATTTTCATGACCTCTGAACTAATAATATTTATTCCAAGAAAAATTGGCTCCGTAAAACCCCTCCTTACCCCTCATTATGCTGGCCAAAAATATTTTACATTCGACAACCCTGCCATTCCGGATGAAGTGATTTTTATTATTATTAAATTAAAGATATTTTATAAAAAATTGGCCTCATAGACCCCTTGGTTGCCCCCAATTACGCTTTTCAAAGATTGTGCTTTTGACCCCTTAAATAAAGAATTCTAGTCAACCAACTTCGTGGGCTCGCAAGGAGAAAGCAGGACCAGGTAGGGAGTTGCCGCCTACTACATTTTGTTGCCCCAACCCTACTCTACAAATTAACTTGTGATATGTTTACTCTATCTTCTTTCTGGGCAATTATAAGTGCAAAAAAACCTTAGGCAAGCACATTTGCCTGTGGTCGTCAAAGGGTTAATTTAATACAATGAATGTTTATCCCGATAAAGATAAATTTGAAATAGCAAATATATAAGTGCCTGTGCAAATTCAAATATAACTGATACTTTTACAAATCATGGTTTTCTATTTTTGATTATACTAAGAAGCATATAAACTAGGAGTCCCAATCGCTATTGGATCGCACATCGGACAAAACATGTGCGTGGATGATGACATGGTGGCACATACAAATATAGAGAAGTTTTCGTTTAAAAAATTTAAAGTGTGAATAAAAAAATATACAAATCTCAAAATTATGAGAAAAAAGTAAAAAAAATATTGATAATATCAGAAATTATAAAAGTGTAATAACACTGTGGAACAAATTCAGGTTAGCAAAAGTTCGGTCGATTCTGAGAGTGAGGGGTGAAAATAGAGGCTAAATTAGAAGACCCGTAACGCGGCGTTTGCTTATGTTAGTTCGAATTTTTTCATATTATTTATATGGTTTTTTGGCTATAACTCGTCGACTAATAGATATTTTTTAAATCTGTATTGCTAGAGACCTGTGCAACAATTAAATTTTTTAAAAAAATTGATTTGATTGATTTTTTTTTTTTTTTTTTTTAATTGTTGCACTAATTGATATTTAAAAAATATCATTGATATTTAAAAAATATCAATTAGTCGACGAGTTATAGCCAAAAAACCATATAAAAAATTCGAACTAACATAACCCTATAAACAATTTCACTGGAATTCAAGTTGAAAACAAGTCCAATTCCAGCCCTGTTTTCCCGCTTCAAGGCTTGAATAAAACTTTAATTACATTTTATTTCAATAGCATACTCCAGCAAAAGGGAAAGAAACATTCAAGTTTGATCAATTTTTTTTAAATACACAAATGCTAGAATTTGAAATATACTTTACTTCAAGCAAAATTTAAAGCACTTGAATTTTTAAAACCTATGTGCTTATTGGGAAGCAAACGCCGCGATACGGGTCTTCTAATTTAGCCTCTATTTTCATCCCTCACTCTCAGAATCGACCTAACTTTTGCTAACCTGAATTTGTTCCACAGTGTAATTTATGAAAAACGTGAAATTTTAAATTTTTGAGAATGAAATTTAAACATTAATTTTTGCTTATTTTTTATTTTCGATATTTTCATATTTTTTTATTATCTTTTTTCTTAATTCTAATATTTTTTATTGTCATTTTTAGTTTCTGCCAATTTACTTTCACTTTTTCCTCACTTTTCGATCGACTGTCTGACAACGCCATAATGTTCTGTTCGATGTCCGGTCCGATAGCGATTACATCTCCTAGTTTATCTGTTTCTCGGTTATACACAAATAGATGTCACTACCTTGCTAGATCTGTCAAAACAGCAGAGCAGTATTTTGGAAGATGACAAAGCAAATTGTGATAAATTTCTCATAGGCGAGAACAAGAAATTCTCATTGAGTTTGTAATTTAACTTACCAAAAATTTCTACACTCATGGAAATAAACCTGTGAAAATAGCAGAAAAAGCTACTAAATATTAGTGAAAATAACCTTGCAAGAAATTAGCAGATTTTCTTCCTGAATATCAGTAAAATAAGAACAGAAAAATAAAACTATTAAATTTGCAGAATTTTTTACCAGAGCTGATTTATAGGAAGAAGAAGAAGAAGAAAATATTTTTATTGAAAACTTTAACAGACACAAGGGAATAACCAGTCTGCCACAGTTTCGTCTCACCCAAAGACTCGATTTTAGTTATATATATTTGAGTTTATTTTAAGTTTATTGAAAATGAAAATCTTACTGTAAAATCTTACTGTAAATTTGTAGACACAAACTGTTATATCCAAAAAGTTTTTGTTATTATACCCTACACCACTACGTGGAGAGGGTATTATAAGTTTGTGCTGATGTTTATAGTATACCGATCGGCTCAGAATTTTTATACCCTACACCACTATGTGGTCATTATACCCTACACCACTATGTGGTCAGGGTATTATAAGTTTGTGCTGATGTTTGTAACACCAAAAAATATTGGTCGTAGACCCACCTTGTAGTATACCGATCGGTTCAGAATTTTTTTTTATTTCGATTTAACGATGTCCGTCTGTCCGTCCGTCCGTCTGTCTGTCTGTCTGTCTGTCTGTCTGTCCATGCAATCTTGTGCGCACTCTACAGGTCGCAAATATTAATATATTTTGATGAAATTTGGTATGCAGACCTATGTTGACATCGGTCCATGTTTAGAACTAGTGCCCATATAAGGGTCCCCCCAAAATTGGCTTGGTTACAAACTGCAGGTCGCAAATATTAAGATATTTTAATGAAATTTGGTGCGCTGACTCACATTATAGAAAATTTTGACACAAGCCCCATTTTAACCCATTCGAATTTCGGATCCAAACAATACACCAGACTGGTGTAGGGTATTGTATAGTCCGCATGCCCGACTTTAACCTTTTTACTCGTTTTTAACTAATTTTTGGTATTTTCAACTATAAAAAATTTCAAACTTATTTCATTAGGGTAGTGTAATTCTATAAACGTCGTCCCCTGACGATTTCCTTGGGCAAGAATTAAATCGGGATATGGACATGCCTTCAACAGATTATTTTTAACAATTTGTTAAATAAGTTTAAGGATTTTAGCAAATTTGGGTGCCTATTCCTACGAAATGTCTGTGACTCTTAGATATGACTGTATTTCCCATGTATTTGTTGTTGCAAAGTCACAAAAATTATATTTATTCAAATTTTTGTTTGAAAACTTCAAAAAATTAAGACCTGGTATCGACACAATCATAACATTGACAAATAAAATTAGAATTTTTTGAATTTTATTGTTATTTTATATGAAAAGTTAAGACTCTCAGTCTTAAAAATAGACCAATGCAGTTTATCATGACGATTAACTCCAGATAAACATATAACCACATTCTCCAATCAGTATTTTTACAATATAAAGCGAGAAAAATTTTAAATTTTCTTAAAATTTTATGGCCTTTAAAAAAACTCCAAACACTGCATATCGTACACAAATTCAACGGGACGTGAATTTCAAAAAGTGTTGATTTATGACTGGTTTTAACAAATCATACAGTTCATATACAAAAGTACAAAATTATCGTCCCGTTGAATTTTTGTACGTTATGTATTATCTCGGTTTATGTGTTCCGATCATCATTTTCTTATTTCAGCTTACTGAAGATTGGGTTGATGCCCATGAAACAAATGCATTGTCTATCATGAACATGGTCAACATTTTTGAAACAAGAAATAAAATCTAATATGACAATATCATATCAGAATTTTTAAATGAGGTAGAACAATATTCTAACTAAATATTGAAAATACAGAAAGTCCGAAAAAATAATTTTTGTATTTTTTAATGCAAAAATTAAAATCATTGTATTTTTTAACTTATAAGCACCTTTTTGTATGAGCAGTGTTATTTACTAAGAAATTGAATTTACCCAATATTTTAGACAATTTTAAAAATATTTGTGAATATCAAACGCGAAAAGCATACACTTTCTGAAAATTTACGCTAATTCTATAAAAGTTTGTGATAATCATATCCCGTTTCTGGTGTTTTGATAGTAACCTGATAAACCACGAATTGTAGGAAATTACAGCACCTGAAAAATGCTGTTCTCAAAATAACTTTTTTTTCAACGGCGCACGCACCCCATTGAAAAAACTGCGAATATTTGGAAATTGGAAACTAGATCTAGTCTAATTTGCAAATTTAATGTGTTTATAACATTTGGGGAAGGTTTATTCTTCTTCTTAACCTCAAACCTACTAAATTGGAAAATTTTTCTTTTAGTATGTTTGAGGTTAAGAAGAAGAATAAACTTTTTCTCTCAAAATTATAAACACATTAATTTTCAAATCAGACAAGCTCTATTTTTTTGCTATTTTTCTATGGACAAGCTTCATCAGTGATTTTCCATTAAATTGTATTATTGTTTATACATATTTTATTGTCAGATTGTCTCTATATGATAATTTTTCAAACGTAACTGTACAAGACTTCGACAGCTTAGCCATCTAACCCAAGTAAGGCATTGAATGTAGTGTAGCTATTTCACAGTTTTCTTTCCTATTCAGCTGTCTGTTACTGTGTTTTACTTACAGAAGTGATCAAACGGACACATACAAACATTTTACTTTTAGATTTTTTGTTTATCTTCCAATCTCCTCCGTGTCTCCTTTTTGGCAAATGTTGCCACACTGACGTCTGGTTTTTGTGTATATTGGAGACGGACTCCCAGCAGGGCATTTTTATAATGTATTTTAGTACAGTGTTGTTTTAACGTCATATAGACGATCTGCAATTAATATTGTAATTAATATGCATTTTATCAATTTTAATTTAGTAGGTTTGATTTTTTCACCAAACAGGAATATGGAGGTTATTTATATAGTGAATATATCCGCCAAATCAAGGGACTCCACTTTGTATTCATTTCAAGTTCTTTTGTTTCATTTCCCTACTTTTTAATGATCATCAATTGCGTAGAAGAAGATCTTTGAACCTAAAACTTTTCATGCCCTAGTTTTATAAAATAGTCTACCTAACTTTTTTTATAAACCACTGAAATTTTTGTAAAACAAATACTGGAAAAACGCTTTTTGCTAACGCTGGCAAAGCGTCCCAAATGAGTGTTTTCCCAGTCATTTATTTTCAACACCATGGTTACCCAGTGGTATGCCAATGCTTGATTTTTTGTATCTAATTGAGATAGTCTACCTAACTTTATCGATCATTTCTTTCGGTTCGAAAACCTTGTACAAAACAGGCCTTTAAAAACAGTTTTAAGGGATATTGAAAATTTCTGAAATTTTCCATAAATATATTTTGGTGAAAGGTATAATTTTAATGCCAGCCTCCATTTCTCCTTAGTTTTTCATATTATTTTTAACTTATCGCAGAAATTGGGCGATATTTTTACTTTTATTCAAATTTCATTCCGAAATTAAAAGAATGCAGTCTAGGGTTAAAAACATATTCTGTGGGATAAGAATTTCTCTATACTTTTTCTTTGAGATAAAATTTAATTAAAAATTTGTTTAATTTTTTAACCTCCCTCTTGGCTTATCCCTTACAATATTACAAGTATGAAGTTTAACAACTATCGATAATTCTGCATTGAGCTTTACACCCTTTATACGATAATAAAAAATTGGTTTATATTGTTTTACATTTATTTCCACTTCAAGTTGATTTATGTGCATATTTTTCTCCAAAATACTGCATTTAAGGAATTCAATTTTATTTTATTTATTCATAGTACATACAAAACGACTATGTACCTACATACAAGTATATAATATCATTTGGTATTTTTGAATATATTTGTATTTGAATTTTATTTTTTTGTGATCTCGATGTATCAACATTTATTTTTTTTTTTTTTTTGTACATACAACGACGATTTAGTTTTATAAAATGCAAAATGCAGCAGGTTTAGTTAAAATAGATTTTTTGTGGTTTCAACAATTCTTTTTTTGTCAATTTGTTGTTATGTTGTGACTCTAACAAAACAGTTGTTGTTTTCTAAAATAACACATTGTGTTTTACATAGACAGCCTCTGGTTCAGACCACAGAAGAAAGCCAATGAACAAAAAAGAAGAAACTTTACCGAAATGTGCAACTACAATAAAATGTTGCAAAACCAACTTTTTTCTCTCCCATATTAAACTCATCTATAACAAAATAGTCAACAATGTAGTACAAGTAAATAGAGTGGGGATTCAGTTTTTTTGGTAGGGATTCTCGAAAGGAAGAAAAAAATCCATAAAAATGTCTGATGGCTTAAATAGATTAGTAAAAGATTTATTTTTAAATATACAAACCAGTATATAAAATACGGTTCATACAAAACTAGTAGATATAAAATAAGAGGTACTTTTTAACAAAAGGTATTTTTTAATAAAATTTCATTTTAATAAACGGTACTTTTTAATGACAGTAATTTTTAAAAACATTTACTTTTCAATAAAATGTACTTATTAATAAAATGTACTTTTTAATAAAATGTTCTTTTTATAAAAGGTACTTTCTAAAACAAGGTACTTTTTAATAAAACTTACTTTTTAATAAACGGTACTTTTTAGTAAATAGTACTTTTTAGTAAATGGTACTTTTTAGTAAAAGGTAACGGTACTTTCTTGACGGCACTTTTGCAAAGGCTATTTTTGTAAATGGTACTTTTACATTCTAGTAAAAGGTACTTTTTTTAGTAGTAATTACTACAAAGTATATTAGTAGTAATTATTAAAAATTACCTTTAATTAAAAAGTACCTTTTAATGAAAAGTACCTTTTATTAAAAAGTACCTTTTATTATAAAGCACATTTCATTAAAATGTACTTTCTATTAGAAACTACTGTTTATTAAAAAATACCTATAACTAAAAAGTACATTTTATTAAAAAGTAACTTTTATTAAATAGAACTTTCGATATTCCTAATAAAAGTCTCATAAAATTCGGGAATAAAATAATGTTTGCAATTCTACCATCTTCGTTATCACTACACCTAGAAAAAAATTTTGTTGTACCAACCGAATTTTGTTTCAACCAAATCGTTCGGTTGCTGCAAACGATAATTCGGTGGTCACAACCCTATTTCTGTTGTTCCAACTGAAATAGGGTTGTGTTGTTCCAACTGAAATAGGGTTGTGACCAAAATTTGATTGAAACCAAATTCGGTTGGTACAACAAAATTTTTTTCTAGGTTTTTTTTTATCTGGTTTTGAAAATAAAACTACTCATCACCCACCCAAATTTTATTGGAACCTTTCCTTAACTTGCAGCTGCTGGTACTCTATTTTTTCATTGCACAATCTATATAGACAGGAAAGATATAAAGGAATTTTTATTCATACAGTTTATTTAAGTTTAGTATATTATAGTTTGGGTTTCATTTCTTTTTTGTCATTTAGTACCTACTCAGTCTCTTAACTAAATATAATAAATATAAATACTTTTAGCTTGACTTATGGTTCTTTGGTTCGGTAGGCTTAAGGATTTATTTATATAAAGCAAAAAAAAAATATATATATACTAGCCATATCCTTATAATAATAATACCCATACTTGTTTATATTAAATCTTAATACATAATGTCATCAATCTTGTTTCTTGCAACATAAAAAATAAAACGTCAGTCAGAGTTGCAGCAAAAATAGAAAACCACAACAAAAGTAAAGTGTTATGGTTTTACGGTATTTATTTTTTAATAACATGAATCAAATATTTTAAGATGGATTTAGTTAAAATTAAAGCGATGGAAAGGGGATCAAAATAAAAATTGTTTAGTTTAAGTGTTTAAAATGTGTAATTTTTTCTAAACAAAATCAATTTAAAGTTTCCAACATATCTTCTATCAAAATAAAATCTGAAGGCCGAACCTTGTTTTCTTAATAAAAATTTGTAAATTATCTAGGAATCAAAATATGCCGAGAAAACAGGCCTGGTTTATAATTACTTATATACAGTTTCCTTCTTAGTGAAGAAACCAATATTCATTTAAGCAATTATGAGGATAAATATAAATTTATTTGGTATTTGAAGCTTGCTATAGTTAAAGTAGATATTTCGCTTAATAAAGAGTTATTAGAAATCTTGATTCATAATCGTATTTTAACTATAAATTAATTTTTCGATTTGATACTGGCAACACTATTGTTTATTTTCTCTCTTCTCCCAAATAAGTCGTAAGTGATTTACAAATTTAGTAAACGATTGACTCGGTAATCGGAAGTGAAAATGTATTTCCTTAAATTAGAGAACTAATGATGTGCTAAGATAAATTTAAAAGCCATTCAAAATATTTTTTTTTATTTATAAAGCAAATCAATGGAAATCTGTGTAAAAAAGTAATTTTTTAAAACATATTATTCAAAGCATACAAAAGTAATCGAATTTCGAATAATGTTTTGACAGTCTGTACATCACTATTGTTTTGTTTTTCTTTTTAATTTAATTTTTACATTTTTTTTTGAAATTTTTTCGAAAATGGTCATTGGCTACGCAATTGTTGTAGTTTTTTTAAGTTTGATGGATGCAAGTTGTTGGAAGCCACACATTCTAGGGATGGGATGGATTTAATAAATCATTTCATGCCTGAAAATTAAATAATTAACAAATAAATGGTGGCTTCTTCACTCCAAACTTTATAAAAAGTTTAAAGTTAGTGAGTACCAACTATAAACCTTTATTATTTTCTTCATTATTAAGCAAATATGAATACTGTTTTTCACAAATTAGCTTAAAATCCTGCAATAAGACTGTTGTAAAAGTTTATGAATTAGACCAAAAATATATTACTTATATTTGTTTTATTGTAAAATATTTCTTCAGAATATTGTTAGAAATAAAAAATCGAGTTAATATTTTTTCTATAAAATGTTATAAAATTTATTTAATACAAACTGTTGGTTAATTGTACAATCGTACCCTCCACAGCCTTCATTTCTCGGTTCCCGGTTTTCCGGTTCTTGTCTTATTTCCGGTTTTTTGCTGAAATCCCGGTTTTTGTGTAAATCACAATATAAACCACATTTTCATTAAAAATTGCTTATTTTTTTTATTATCACTTAGCATTTAATTCCACTAAATGCAGATTATTTGAGCAAAAGTCTATATATTTTGTACATTAAAGCAGAGTAGGAAAATAATCGGTACTCTCTATCGTTTTAGCGGTTGAGTATTTATACACAAACTAAATGCAGTACACTATGATTGTCTAATGACGAACGCAAACGCTATGATCATGTACTGTTCTTTCAACACATACACTCACAATATTTTATCCTTGTTGGGCAGGGTGACTCCCTTTCCAAGCGAATGTTGATAAAAAAAACTCCAAGTTTTTTTTCTAATAAAATTAAAGCTTCTTGCTTTATTGAGTATTATTCTTAGACTAACTTAACTTTATTATTTACAAAAAGTATTTACAAAAAAAGGCGCTATTCAAGTAGCGGTTTAAATTCAGTTCAAGGGGAATATTTAGAGAATATTAAGACAATTAAATGAGAGAAAAAGCAAATACTGGTTTTTTAAGAGAAAAAATATAAATATGTATATATACAAAACCATAAGGTTGAACACGGTTCAACATCCTCCCGCGCGAAGATGTTGGTGACAACAGTAGACGTTTCATACTCTAGATAGGACCCATTCAAAATTGATCGTTTCATCTTCGGGATGGTTTTCTTGGGATGAATCCTCGAATTCTTAATAAGAGAAGCAAGCGTCGGACTACTACATCGATTGTACGGCAAGTGGCAATGCCAGGATGTGCGTGGGGCAGCATCGTTTCAAAATGTTGAACTAATTGCATTTTTGATAGGTGGTGGGACTGTGATTGCGTCATCCCGCAATGGAAGTCGCCATAGTAGCGGTGCTGCTCACACGTGGGGGCGACTTAGAAAAACGTTCCATTTCTTCACCCTGATAATAAATAAATGCACAATTCGAATCGAGGTATGATGATGGCTAGAGAGGATGAAAAGAAAATATATATATACTGTGTTATTAGAAATTTTGTTTAGCGACTTTTTCTCTTGTTTTAACATGGCTTTCAATTTTTAATCTGGTGGATTAATTTGGAGATTTTTGTGGGGTTTGTTCGGGTGTGGTATTAGATATGGGCAAAAGACACAGTTTGGCAATCGAGCGCATTATAGTTCCATTTTGTGTTTTGATCTCTGCTACTCGTACTTTGCTGTCTTTTCCATATATTACTTGGGTAATGCGTCCCAGACGCCACTCGGTAGGTGGTAGTAAATCATCTTTCACGATGACGAAGTCGTTTGGTTTTATGTTGTGTTGTTCAATTTTCCATTTGACTCTTCGTTGAAGTTCTGTAATGTATTCGTTCTTCCAACGACGGGCAAAGATATGTTGAAGAGCCTTTAGACGGTTCCAGCGTTTAATGAAACTTAAATTTTCTAATGGGGGTTCTTCAGGGGCTTCAGGCGGAGCGATAAGTGGTGCACCTCTTAAGAGATGACCTGGAGTCAAAGGAAGTAATTCAGATGGGTTGTCAGTCAATGAGGACATTGGACGGGAATTCAATACGGCCTCAATTCTGATTAACATTGTTGAAAATTCTTCAAATGTAAAGTTGAGATTACCAGCTACCTTTTTCAGATGAGATTTCATGCTTTTTACAGCAGCCTCCCAGAGGCCGCCCATGTGGGGTGCATAAGGTGGGATAAACGACCATGTGAATCCGTGGGCACTATATTTTTCTACTAAGGCCCTCTCCGTTGTTTTCAAAAATTCGTTATGAGTTTTAAGTAGATTAGATTAGATTAGATACGAAGGCACTACGCACCGCGACCAATATAGATCTTTTGTGCTGCCTAGAGTTCCCTATAGATTCAGGCTACCAATAAAGCCAATAATCCTGTTAGGAGAATTTCCCCAAACGTCCGAAGATGACACAAAGCGGTCACCCAGAAATCTGAGTCTCCTGTCGCACAGTCTCGGACATTCGCAGAGAACATGCTCCGATGTCTCTTTTTCCAGCTCACAAAACCTGCAAACATCAGTGTCTGACCGGTCCTGTTTGTGAAGCTGGTACCTGAGCCTACAGTGCCCAGTTAAGTATCCCGTCAGGGTCCTAAGGTTACCCCTGTCAAGTGACAATAGTCGCTTTGATACCCCGCTGGACAGGGAAATAAATCTTTTGGCCTGTCTTTGGCCAGTAGAAGTTTCCCAATGTTTTGCAAACTCAGTCTCTCTCCATTGCCTGAGTTTTTCCCTAGCATACCCCCTAGGTATCCCAAAGAATGGTTCTGGACCGATGAAGGGTCGTCGGGCTCCACAATTGGCTAGACAATCAGCCCTTTCGTTACCCTCGTGCCCTTCATGGCCAGGAATCCATCCCAGTGTAAGGGAGTTTCTCATACCGAGTTCGTTGAGAATTTCCACACACTCCATGACCAGACCAGATGATACTTCGTAAGCTCCAAGAGCCTTTAGCGCAGCCTGGCTGTCAGAAAGAATGTAGATGCGGGATCTAGCCGTGCCTCTCCGCAGGCACTCTCTCACACATACGCAGATGGCGAAAATCTCCGCCTGAAAGACGGAGGGGTACTTGCCCATTGGTAGAGCACGTTGGAATCTGGGTCCAAAGACACCTGCCCCCGTGTCACCATTAGCTTGTTTCGAGCCATCAGTGAACCATATCTGAGCCCCCCCTTCGGGCCTCCAAGTCCGACTGGTCCACATATGCCTGTCAAATGACATGATGTCAAAATACCTGACAAAGATCTGCTCTGGGATCATTTTGTCCGCGACCCTTAAAATTGGGTCGTCGATAAAGATCCCGGCGATCTTCATGTGTCCCCTTAGGTCCCCGCTCCTCATGTCCCCGACCCCCCGGAGACGAAGTGAGCCCAAGCTTGCAGCCTCCTTCACGGAGATATGCAATGGTGGAATACCCAACATGGCTCCAATGGCATCCGTTGGGCACGATCCCCCAGCCCCCGTAATGCCAGTACACACCAGCCGATACAATTTCCTCAGAGTATCCTTTGCCGTTGACTGCTCAACCTTTGGCCACCATGCTAAGGCAGCATAAGTGATCATAGGTTTTACAATGGTGTCGAATGACCAGTAGACCATGTGTGGTCTTAGACCCCATGTTCTCCCAAAGAGCCTCTGACAGGCATAAAATGCCCTGGTGGCCTTCTTGGTTACGGTGTCCAGATGATCATTCCACGTAAGCGATTTGTCCAGAGTCACCCCTAAATATTTCACACTATCCGAGAAGCCTATAGTTTTTTCCCCAACAACAGGTTCGGTCAGGTTGACCCTTCTTCTCCTTGTGAACGGTACCAGGATCGTCTTCGTTGGGTTGATAGTCAACCCCTTTTCCCGACACCATGAGTGAGTAAAGTTCAGAGCCTGCTGCATACGATCAGAGATGGTCCTGTCATCCCAGCCGACAACGGATATGACAAGATCATCGGCGTAGCCATAGGTCCTGAAGCCAAGGTCGTTCAGACCCTCAAGCAACTCATCAATGACCAGTGTCCACAGTAAAGGCGATAGCACACCTCCCTGCGGACATCCTCTGGTCGCATTCACGGTTCTACTAGTAGAGCCTATGCCGAACGTGATCTCTCTTGAGCTGAGCATCTCTAATGTCCAATTTATGATCATTGGAGATATGCCCTTTCTCATCATAGATAGCCCGATCGCATCGTAGGACGTGTTGTCAAAAGCGCCCTGTATATCAATAAAAGCACAGAGGGCAATGTTCTTTGCCTCTAGTGCCTTTTCTATCACCGTGACAACATGATGGATAGCACTTTCTGTAGACTTACCCCGTTGATACGCGAACTGAAGCTCGTGTATCGGCTTACGCCCGAGATACGTGTCCCTAATGAAGTGGTCCAAAACTTTCTCCATTGTCTTAAGAAGAAAAGAGCTGAGGCTAATTGGTCTATACGATTTAGGCAGTTGTTCGGATTTCCCCCCCGCCTTTGGAATAAAGACCACCTTAACCCCCCTCCAATTCGTCGGAACATGACCCAACAGAAGACTGGATCTAAATATCCTAACCAGTTGTGGGGCTATTATATCCACCCCCCTCTGCATCAGACATGGATAGATCCCGTCGGGGCCCGGTGATTTAAAGGGCTTAAATCCATTAATTGCCCATTTCACTCTGTCCTCTCGAAAGACAGCACCAGTTAGGCGTACATACCTTCCCGTAAGGTTTGGGATTCTTTGAATCGCTACAGACCCGCGGGAGGCTACGCAGCCTGGAAAGTGCGTGTCTAACAATAGTTCACAGGTTTCCTCAGGAGATCCAGTGTAGGAACCATCGGGTCTCCTGAGAGTGCAAAGACCATTCGTGTGATCCTGTGAAAGGGCCTTCTGAAGTCGCGCAGCTTCCGGAAGATCTGAGATCTTCTCACAGTAGCTGCGCCACGTGGACCTTTTGGATCTACGTAATTCCCTATTGTATTCAGTTAGAGCCGTCTTGTAGGTGACCCAGTCACCTGTTTCCTTGGCTCTGTTGAATAGTTTCCTAGCCTCCCTTTTTAGCCTATCCAGACCATCGTTCCACCATGGAACGTCCCTTCTCACCTTCCTGGTCTTTTGAGAGCAGCTCGCAAAGTAAGCAGAAGTCAGACTAGATTGAATCTCAGATGCCTCATAATCAATCTCATCTGGGCTCAGAATCAACCCTTTGGAGATATTGGCATCGCTTTCCAGATGATAACGGAAGTTCTCCCAGTTTGTGCATCTGGGATTACGATATTCCTGGCACGAGTCCAGCGCACTAACAACGTCAAAGACCAGGTGTTGATGATCAGACATTGATAGTTCGTTGGATACATGCCAGTTAGAGATGGCGAATGAAAGGTTAGAACTAGTAAGAGTGAGGTCCAAGACCTCTGACCTAATAGCATTCCTAAATGTCGGTTCGTCGCCCCTATTTGCTATGTTAATACCATTACCACATATAAATTCAAGCAGGTACTCACCCCGTTTGTTGACATTGGTGCTTCCCCACGTTGTGTGATGAGCATTGGCGTCACAGCAGAGGATCCAACTCAGACCCCTCAATCGGCAATATTCCACAAAGGCCGAGACCTCCGCGGTTGGTGCCGCGTCGCTGTCGCCAGGCAAATACGCAGAGGCCAACATCACCTCATGCTCCCCGGCCAGGGAAGGCACTTTTGCCCAGATTGCAACCAGGTCTCCCATTATGAACTCTGAAATTGGAAGAAATGTTAGGTTGCTCCTCACAAGGATGGCCGCTCTAGGCCTGCTATGTTTGGAATCATAAATCAACTTACCATGGTTCGCGTTCAGACCCTTAATGGCCCCATTGTGTACCCACGGCTCCTGAATGAACATTACATCCAGAGCGTCGACGGTGAACCTTCTGTTGGCAACATCAGATGCCGCCTTGGCATGGTGAAGGTTCACTTGCAAGCACCTTAGGTGCTTTGGTGTTCTGCCCCTTATGGCAGTCATTACCTGCGAGCAAGTTTGGTAGCACGCTTTGCCACCTTTCTGCCCCGATTGGTGTTCAGCAGAGCAGCTTCCTCTGCCGAGTTCCTCTCCCACTTTTTGCGCCTGCTGGGAGCCATAAGCCTGGCCGACTTTTTGGCATTGGGCTCAGTAGAATTAGGTTTGGCAAGGTCCCTCGAGCAGCCCGGTTTTTCATCCGACTTTGAGTCCTTGGAGACTCTTGTATCGGATTTAGCCGCAGCTGCTGAGGTGCTTGCCTTTACCTGTTTGGATATGTCGCGCCCGACCTCTTGTCTTCCTGTAGGTCTTACCAGCGCTGTTCCATATCCAAAATTCACCCTGTTGTTCTTTCGTTTGAGTAGGTCGGCTGAGATTGGGTCAATAGATAGGGTTAATTCCACTATTCCACCCTTAATGACCCTGTTCAGCACCTTCCAGTACTCAACCGAAAGTTCACAGTTCTGGCCCTCCACCAGTCCAAGAATCAAGTCATTGGACGTGTCCTCTTTCTCCGGGAAGTATCCCACGAACACTTGGGCCCTCGGCACTTCGTCTTCCGCCACGACTTTCAGCACAGCGTCACTCCATGGCTTTAGCGTGGGGACATGCGTCTCCAGCCACTGCGCTGTGTCCTTATCGCGGCACACAAAACTAAGCCACCCCGGCTTAAAGGAGCAACTCGAGAAGCAGGGCTTGATGGTCCCCTTTCTCAGCTCCGCTATTTTGTACAAAACAGCTCTTTGGATGGACTGCAGCTGTTCATCAGTCCATCTAGTTGCCGGGAAATCAGGCGGAATAACGCCAATTTTCGTCGTCGCAACAATTTCCTTGTAGGATACTACCGCTGTTCGTTGCTGTGTTACCGGGGCTGCCAAGGCTGCCTTTGGTAATGTGCCACTACCAACCTTTAGAGGTGTGCCATCACTAGCCATCTCAGCGGTTCTTTTTGCAGGGTGTCCGGAGCCAGGCGGCGTTGAGCCATCTGATCGTACCCTCTTTCTGATACCTGCGAGTTCTTTGACCTCCTTACGGGCTTCGCGCATGGGTAGCAGACATAGTCTCCGCGCTGCCTCTAGGTCAATTCCTTCGTCCAGGTACATCCTCAGGCGTTTACGAGCAGCCCCACAGAGCTTTACCCTTTCAGTCACTGGTTTCGACTTTTCGCCTGGAACTTCCTCTGTTTCAGCATTTTTGGGCTGAGAACTTAGAAGTTCATCCTCTTCATCCGTTGGGATATTGGTGTTGATAACTGTACTTGGACCCGAGAGGTCCTCAGTTATATTTCCAACTTCCATCGGTTCAGCCACGTTAAGACTGGAAACGTCTTCTGTCGGCTGAATCATGTCCAGTTTGTCCTTGGCATCATATGGGCATAACGCCCCTTTGACTGCTGAGGATAGGTCTGCGCTGACCTTCTCTTGCTTTTTTTCTGTTTTTTGGTTATTTACGTCCATCTGAAAAATAAGATCAAAAATAGGGATTAGAACAGTACGCTCGGCAGCAGAGCCCTGTACTGCCAGCGGGCTAATACAACCAGGGTTCGCCTCGTCCTGGAGGCCACCGTTCAAAAACACACTAGCGTAGTGCTATTCATCCCATGGGCACGGTTGGATAACACCGGGGATTACGGGTTTTTATCGAGTGTCCGCTCTAGATCCGCCATGTTCTGCGAAAGCAGGGACACCTCTAGCCGGATGTGGCTCTTCACCACGCATGGACGGTCTTTGGATCCCATGAGAGGCTGAGGCAACATCAATAGAGTTGCTAAAACGCTTCAAGGTCCCTGTAGCACTCTACTTGTCCCCGAGTTTTAAGTAAGGCGAGACTAGCTCCAAGAAAGTTTCGACCATTATCAGAAAACATAGTTTTTGGGAAACCCCTACGCCCGGTAAATCTGTCAAAGCAAGCTAGAAATGCGTCCGTAGAAAGATCTGAGCAGGCTTCCAAATGAACTGCTCTTGTGGAGAAGCATACAAATACGGCTGCATAACCTTTAATCAATTTTGCGTTTCTTAAATTTGATGATTTTATGTTGAACGGGCCAGCGAAATCAATACCGGTGTATGTAAAGGGCAGCGAAAAAGTTACTCTTTCAGGGGGGAGTGCGGCCATTATTTGATTTTGAACTTTATGCTTGTAAATAGTGCACGTTTTACAATTTCGAATACATTTTCGTACAAGATTTTTAAGTCGAGGGATATAAAACCCTTGTCTTATAGCCCGTAGCATGATGTGATGTTCAGCATGAAGCAGAATTGTATGAGTGTATTCGACGAAAAGAGTAGCAATGCGGGATTTTTCAGGAATTATTATGGGATGGCGTTCTTCAAAACTTAATCCAGAGTTATTAAGTCGACCTCCAACACGTAATAGATTACTTTCGTCGAGAAAAGGACTCAAAGTAAGAAGTCTGCTCTTTTTGCTTATATGGCGTTTTTCTTGCAGGCATTTATACTCCTTGTAGAAGTGGTTTTTCTGAGCAATCGAAATTAGGCGATTTTTGGTGAATCGAATTTCTTCCGTAGTTATAAATTTCTCAGTTTTAAATGGACGTTTTCGAATGCTATTAATGAAACGAAAACAATAACTTACGACCCTTAGAGATCGAGCGAAAGATGAAAAATTTTCCAAGATGTCGCAAACGTCATCTGCCTGAAAATGTGTATTTTTGCTGGTCGTGTCTACTGGAGTAGTTTTTAGATGAAAAGTTGATACTTTTTTGGTTTCTAAATCTGTTGGATCGAAAGTTCGTGGTTTCGGCCAACTTTCAGTAGGCTGGGTTAGCCAGGTGGGTCCATGCCACCACAATTTACTCTCTATGAGTTCCTGAGGAGTACAACCACGGGTACCTAAATCCGCTGGGTTGTCGTCCGTTTTCACATGTTTCCAGTGATTATTACTGGCAATACTAATAATTTTTGTTACACGATTTGCAACAAAGGTTTTCAAAGTTTGTGGTGGTTTTTGTAGCCAACCAAGAACTATAGAGGAGTCCGTCCACAAATATAGTTCGTAGGAGAACTTTGCATTTTCCATTAGACCTTTTACTAATTTTGAGAGTAAAACCGCTCCACACAATTCAAGTTTCGGGATTGTAATCTTTTTTATCGGTGCAACCTTGGTTTTTGCCACTAGCAAATTGCAGTTGATTTCTCCATCAGATGTAGAAGTTCGCATGTAGACTGCACCACAATAGGCCTTTTCTGATGAATCGCAGAAACCGTGAATTTGTATTTGATGAGTCGGTGTAAAATGTACCCATCTAGGAATTTTTAACGATGAAATTTGTGGTAAATTTTCTAAAAATGTGTTCCAATTTTGGAGTATATGCGGTGGGATACCCTCATCCCAGTCCGCCTTAAGTTCCCATAACTCTTGCATCAAAAGTTTTGCTATTACCACAACTGGTCCCAGCCAGCCTAGAGGGTCAAATAATTTCGCTATAACCGATAAAATCTGCCTTTTTGTAGAGGAGGGCGAAATTTGTTTCGGTTCTACAACATAATAAAAAAAGTCTGATTTCGCATTCCAGCGAATCCCCAAGGTTTTGATGGTGCTGGAATCGTCAAACTTCAAAAAATCTTCGTCAAGAAGATCCTCCCGCGCCAAGTGTTTCAGTAAAAAACTGTCATTGGCTGTCATTTTCTTCATGGGGAAGCCTGCAGAATTTAAAGCCTGAGTTATTTGACTTTGTTTCATTTTTGCCTCTTCAAGAGTATGTCCCCCAGACAAAATCCACATAAATTTCGCTCTTCAAAATCGTGGATGCCTTTGGATATAAATATTTGCAGTCATCACTTAACTGCAGTAGAGTTCGTATAGCCAAAAAAGGCGCACAGTTCACCCCAAATGTGACTGTTTTCATTTGAAAAGATTTTACAAAACTATCTGTTTCATTACGGAACAAAATTTGCTGATATGGCCGATCAGCTTCGTGAATTATTATTTGGCGAAACATTTTTTCAATGTCGCCTGTGAAAACGTATTTATAATAGCGCCAACTAAGCACTATTTGCATTAAATCCGTCTGAAGAGTTGGGCCTTGATGAAGAACGTCGTTCAATGAAAATCCACTATTCGTTTTCTTAGAGGCATTGAAGACCACCCTAACTTTCGTCGATTTACTTTCGGGTCGAATAACCGCGTGGTGTGGTAGAAAAAACGAAAATTGTTTTTCAGCATTATTTTCATGGTGAATCACTGGTTCCATTTGATCCAGGTCGATGTATTCTTGGAGAACTTGCCGATATAATTCTTTTAAATCTGGAGTCTTTTCGAGAGTTTTTTCCATTCGAAAATATTGACCCAGAGCGCTATTTTTTGATTGACCCAAAAATATTTCACTTGGATACTCTTCTTTAAAGGGTAAACGTACCACATAACGCCCATCCGACTGCCTGATAGTAGATGTTTTGAAAAGATTTTCGCAAAAGTTAGTTGTGGCACGGTCTTTTTCGACCTCTTCAAGTTCCCAGAACTTTTTTATTTGATCGTGAAGAAGATCATCCGAAGTAGAAACGGTAGTAGAAAACGCATTTATTTCACTTATATCATCTGGGCCTGACAAGTACCAACCAAAATGTGACTCTCTGGCCTCCAAGTTTTCTGATATATTTTGTCGCACTCCCTTAAGGTTAATAAAAGGTAAAAAATCGCTTCCTATTATCATATCAATAGCGGCAGGTTGATAGAAATGTGGGTCGGCTAGTGTTAAGTTTTTGATTTCCGCATAATTTCGAAGTTTAATGGGACGGGAGGGCAAAACATTAGCTATTTTGGGTGCGACAACGGCTAAGATTTTTATTCTAAAATCAGAAATTCTCGATTTTACGGTAACATAGCATTTACCTTTAGAACTACCCACTACCATTCCACCAAAACCTGATATTTGATGACAATGTTTCTCGAGGGGTATTGCAAGCTTTTGCTGAATACGTGTTGTAATAAAACTTCTTTCTGCTGCTGCATCTAACAGAGCCCGAATAGTAAATAATTCTCCAGAATTTTCTATATGAATCAGCGCGGTTGGTAACACTGTAGTTCCTTCTCGTCGAACAAAATAAGCCTGAATATTATCTTCTGGTACATTTACGGAAGTAGATAAATTTTCGACTTGAGTATTGAAAGTGTGGGTTTCGTTTTGAGTACCTGATGTTGAAGCCCTTTCGTTATCTTGGGGATTTTTCTGTGAATGCCCCTTTGGCACACTATCCCCTTTTGAATTTTCAGGGTTTTCAATATGTAACATTGTATGATGTTTTTTGTGACATTTAATACACGAACCGGTACTCAGACATTTTGATTTGAAATGTGTAGGCGAGAGACAGTTAACACAATACTTATTCGCAAAAACAAATTTCTGACGTTCGTTTGGCGACATGGCCTTGAAGGATTTGCAAACTCTTAAAGGGTGATTTTGTTTACATTTTCTACAGCTAAAATTTTGCTCAGCCCGAGCGTGAAATGCCTGGGTTTTTGTAGACTGGTTTTCTTTAAGCGGCGGTTTTTTCCTATCAGTCATCGTTTCTAAAATTTCTATTCTCTCCGAGAGAAATTCATTTAATTGTGTCCATGTGGGCAGCTCACGATGATTTTTTAAAGACATTTCCCATTCTTTCATGGTTTCATCAGAAAGTTTTGAAACAACTACATGAATCATGAATGGATCATAATCAGGCAATTCGATTTTGTGATTTTTCAAAATTGCCAAACAATCATTAACCGCATTTTGAATCAATCTAAGAGATTTGACGTTTTCGTTTTGAGCTGGAGAGACCGCATGAATTTTTTTCATCTGATCCTGCACCAAAAGCCTTTTATTTTCGAATCTATTTTTCAACTTTTCCCAGGCCAGTTCAAAATTATCATCTACCAAGTCAAAATCCTTTATAGCTTGGTAGGCCTCCCCCCTCACTTTGCTACGCAAATAATATAATTTTTGGGCTGGAGCCACTGATGGATCTCTTCCAATGACCGCCTGAAACATATCTCTAAAGGCTGGCCACTTGGAGTAACCGTCGTCAAAAGTTTGTATTTCGCACGCTGGCAATTTTAATGAAGATCTGTTACTAATGGGTTGATTCGTCTGAACAGTAACCGATTTGGTTTTTTCCAAAATTTTAATCTTCAAGGCCTGATATAAATCACTGGCCTCCTCATATCCTATAGACATTTCATCTTTTTGATCCTCTTGAGCCCCTTTATTTTCCATTATATATTCTTTGTATGATATTACTAACTCGGCCCATCTCCTTTCTAACTCTTGGCCTTTGACTTCAAGAAAAGCTAACGTACAGTGTTCGGGACAGGATCTTTCAAAGTTCGTGCAGAACATTACCAATTGTGTAAGGTCAAATTTACATCTTCTTTTTGGCGTAGACATTTTCAATGCTTATACTGAAAATACCGTTATTGACTAAAATCAAACTTGAGGAATTTTATTCGAATTATTTGTCTATCGCAACCCCTTATTGGTTTCGTGAAGAATAACCAAATGATTTAACTGGAATAAATTTCTCCAAGAAATTATTTTGTAAATCGTTAAATCGGACCACCCTATTGTTCAAAAATCTCACCAAAGGTTTTGTTCCAATAAATTTCCCCACGAAAAATTACTAAAAGTAAAATTTTCTCTTCAATATAAAAATTGTTGATAATTCAAAAAAACGCACCACTCTAATTTGCAAAATTTTTATCCAAAAAAAAATTTTTTCCGATAATTGTTTCCTTTTTGAAAATTTTCTCCAAGAAAAATTTTTAGGGTAATTGTAGATTTCGAGCCGCCCTAATTTTATTTTTACCAACAAAGTTTTCCAAAATTTTCCGGTTCTTAATTGTCCACCAATGCCATACAAATATTATTATATTAAATTTCTATTTATTTTCTGACTCACCTTTATTACACAATTTTCCCCACTAATTTTGAGGTTCTAAATTTTGGGCAACCCTTCCACACTTATTTATTCTGTCCTTTGTGTTGAAAGTGACGTCACCGTTTTTTTTGTTGTTGTTCTGTTCTAAACTGAAACACTATTGTTTTACTGTTGATCACTTGTTTGTTTTCTTGTTGTTGTTTTCCTTATGTATTTCTAATACATGGAGTATGATTGATTTGGCAAATATTTTCAATAATATTTAAAAAAAAAACACACTGATTTTCTTCCACTCTTTTTATTTGTTGTTGAAAGGATTGCACTAAATAACTAATGTTTTGTTTGATGACGTTTTTTCCTCTTTATACACATATTTATTATTGCAGTGGCTGAGTATTTATCACTTTCTTGTTGTTTGTATTTTAAACTTGTCTTTTATATTTTCTGATTGTATTTTATTTTAGTGTTTTTATTTTCTCTCACCACTTTAAAATATTTTGGAAATATTTATTATTATTGTTTTCCTTTAAAGTCACACGATTATTTAATTTCTTTTTTCTTTCGCACTTTCGTTTTATGCAGCGGCACAAGTTTGTAGTTTTTTATCAGTGGTCAATGTTTTGTTTTGTTCTTTTGTTAATGATGGGTATTCTTTTTAAATACACATTTAGTGGGATTTTATTTGATATGAAACTTTTTATATTATAATTGCATTGAGGTTAGAATTTTTTCTTGAAAATGGCAGCTCTCTTTTAAAATTTTTTTGTTTGCAAATTGTTTTTGTTTGTTGCTTTTTTTTTTTTATCTAAGCCTCTTCGTTCTTTTTGTAGAGAAAAGAAAATGTCGCACAAAATCACTAAAAAACACAGTACATACATACCTTTTCTTTTGCCTCGTAGACTTTTGTTGTTGCAGATATATGCACTTTAAACCTTTTGTTGATGATGACAGCTTCACAAGAACGGGATGTCCAATGATGTGTCACTTGATTTTATGACTTCCTTCTGCCGGAATGCACGATGAAGTACCTTTTTTATTAACACAGACTCCCTTGTCTGTTTTCGTTGTTGATGTTGAAGTTGCCACTAGGGGGGACAACTGTCAATTTTTTAATTAGTAGACTCCAAGTCACTAATTCTTCCTGTCCTAGGCTATTCTAGGACTTTTTCGAAGGACCAATATGTTGGGCAGGGTGACTCCCTTTCCAAGCGAATGTTGATAAAAAAAACTCCAAGTTTTTTTTCTAATAAAATTAAAGCTTCTTGCTTTATTGAGTATTATTCTTAGACTAACTTAACTTTATTATTTACAAAAAGTATTTACAAAAAAAGGCGCTATTCAAGTAGCGGTTTAAATTCAGTTCAAGGGGAATATTTAGAGAATATTAAGACAATTAAATGAGAGAAAAAGCAAATACTGGTTTTTTAAGAGAAAAAATATAAATATGTATATATACAAAACCATAAGGTTGAACACGGTTCAACAATCTCTAAAAACAACCTAAAATACATATTAAATTAATTGAAAACACAATTAGAAAAAGGACTACTGATTTTTCGTTATATTCAAACCATTTTGCTATTTATTTTCAAACATTGTTTAAACAATCCATAAAGAAGTAAAAATAATTGAAAAGTCTGTTAAAACAATCTTCAATTTTTAACTGACAAAACGTTAGAAAAAAACTATTATGTAGTTTCTTTTTTGAAATTTGTTTTTTATTTAATTTTCAAAACACTACACACACGTACATATTTTTAATGGCTATGCATGTGTGCAAGAGTAAAGAGTTCCTTGTAATTTGAATTGAAATAATTTTGTATATAAACAAACTATGTTAAAAAAAAGAAAACCGAAAATATTTTACTTTTTTGCTTTAAAAAAGAAAACAACGAAATTATTTAAATTATTTTTTCTAAAAATAGAAAACTAAAAATGGAACATTTGACTGCAAATATCAACTCCTGCAGACGATACATATTTTTGTGTAGTTTGTTTTTTTACTGACTTTTACAAAAAGTTAAACAAAATGTTTCCATGTATTTTAATAGTTTTTGTAAATGAAAATAAAATTTACCTATTACTTTGCAAATAAACCTCAATCGGTTATGGAATATATATTGTGATAATACCCTTCCTCCGAATAGTTGTGGATTTTCTTCCGTGCCCAACCCGAATACGCTTCGTTTCTTGTAGATTGTATTTGTTTGGTTTTTGTTGATAACTCCCATTGTCGTTGAGTTTGGGTTCGTCACCTCACAATCGCAGCGTACCGAATTCGAGTTGTGTGCATAAACACAAACAATAATGGGAGGGATAGCATATGTGTTCTTTCTATAAGGAATATGTTTGTGTAAGGTATTCGACGATGTTTGTGTTCTCCCAGCAAAATAATGGTAAGGACACGTCATTACTATCTGCATTACCAAAAATGATATATCATTACTTTTTGCATTATTTTATAATATAAAATAATGACTTCCTAATAACGGCCTATTGTATTCATTGTTTCTAAATATAAAATAATGATTTACTCGTAATAGTTTAAATAAGTACTTTTACACAGTTAAATTTTATACATTTTTATTTATTATATGTAAATATGTTTTATGTTTAAATTTTTATGACGAGTCCTAAAATTACACACTAGAGAAAACTTAAATTTTTCTGAATGTATTTCCTTAAGCTAATAGTATTTGCTTAACTCCTTATTTTTAAGAATCAAGTAAGCAATCAGATAACCACTTATAATTCAACTTTTTGTAAGCATGTATGTAACCACTTATTATTCAAAATCTCGTAACTACTTATTTCTCATTTTTTCGTAAGCGAGCAGGTAAGCGTGACTACTTATAAAAACGACCACGCCAAACAAAAATAATGAGTTTAGACGCCACAAAATAAGTTGTGCGGAGCTATGAATTTCTATTATATAACCACTTATTTGGTAATGAAAGATTTTGCTGGGCTGTATTCGAAGAAAATTGGCTGTTATGCTTGTTGGTACGCTACAGGCAAATATTAAGTTCATATTGGTCCAATTAATCAGTATATTCAATATTCTGATATCCTTAGTCAATATAAAAGCTGTTAAAAAATGTAGAAAATGCAAAAAAAAAAATAAAAAATTAAGTAGGATAAACATGAACAACTGAGCATAAAGGGGTTTGAGGAATAATTAAATTTTTTTGAATTATTATTACTAGTTGCTTTAGCGCCGATTGTTGGCGCATAGGTGTCATAACAATATCATTTTTTAATATGATTGATAAATGTTGTTGAAAATATTTATTAAGTATAACCTTAAATAAATAATACAACTACTCAATGTATCTTATTTTATATTTTATGCTATAAATTCTCAATTTATTTAAAATGTAGGAATTGTATATTCAAATTCGTTATCCAATCTTCCTTGTAAAATAAATTGTATTTAATTTAATATTCATATCTTTGATTATATTACACTATTGTTTACCACTTTTATTGGTATTAACCCATTACTGCATGGCGTTATATGTAGCATTTTTATGTGATTTGCCGATAATAGTTTTACTCTACATTTAAAGGAAAAGCTTCATTATATTTATAAAAAAAACCTTCATGAGTATGATCAAAACTTCGTGGTTATGTATGATCAAAACCTCGGGAGCATGCGTTCGACACATACCGATTTATATAGCCCTTGGTAGAAGTTGATAACTGATAGACTAACTTTTGAGCACCTAACCGGCCAAGAAAGCAAAAAGTTTGACGGGTAAAGTTTCATAAATATTTTTTATACATTTTTAGTCAACTTCTACCAAGGGCTATATAAATCGGTATGTGTCGAACGCATGCTCCCGAGCAAGGAAAAGTGAAAACTTCCTAAATTTGAAAAAAATTTACTTTTTTAAACAGAAAATAATAGCTGTGTTTGTGCGGCAAACTATCAAAGTTGGCTTATGTCATTCCAATATAAATTTGACATTAGCCAACGTTTAGTGTTAACTTTTAACGTTATTAATGTTAAATTTGTATGGGAATGACGTAAGCCAACGTCGATAGCTTTCCGCACAAACACAGCTAATATATGAAAAATTGTCAAAAATACATTTACGATCTATACATTATTGATAATTACCCTACTGGGAAAGGGACCCGTCCAAAGTGACACGCAGGTTAGGTCCCAAGGGGGCAGGGACCGGTCCTTGATCGGCCTTTTTGTTGGAAAGAGACACGTCACTTTAATATGGCGTTTTCATTGGAAATGACCAATTGCCACAGTTTAGACCCCTTGTGACACGTTAGGTGGTGTGTCTAAAAATAGATTTTCAAATAAACTAATAAAAAATTAAGAATTAAAAAAAATCTACTTGGCGTCGAAGCAGCTCTCGATAGCACAACCTTCTGCTTGTAAGGCAAACGCTCTACCGTCTGAGCTAATGTTACTTGTGCATGATGCCTCGTTGATGGTAAAGTTATATATTTTTCGTTTCTGTTCAAATAAAAAAAAAAAACAAACATTACAAGGAAATAAAAAAAATGGAAATGAAAAAAATAGAAAAGAAAACAACATAAACACACACACACAAATATAGTGGAAGTGCCTTGAATATGCCCCCGGTTGACCGGTCCTTTAATGGCAGTTGACTCGTTTTTTGCGTTGGCCATAATTAAATTAAAAAATCAATTAAAAATTAGAAAATTACCTCAAAAACTCTGATTGTATAAATAAAAGTTTTTAAAAATTCCCCTTAAGTTAAAAAGAAAAGTTAAATGAAATACCAATTGTTAAAACTAAAACAGCGTCAACATTAAAAAACGTTGAAAATACAAAACTTAAAATTTCTTAGCAAAAAATTAAATTATAGAAATTTAAAATAAGAGCTAAAATAAGCACATTGTAAAAAAAATAAAGTTAAAAATAAATAAAAGAGTAAAATAAATAAAAAATATTTTTAGAAATATGCCGCGAATTTTGTTTTTTATTTCGGTATCGGTCAAGTTTTTAAAAGCAACAGTGAAAGTAACGAATCAGAAAATACTTAGAAAATTAATTCATTCTCTTGGGTTCATATTTGTACTAATTTAGTAATATGCCTTCAGTTGACCGGTCACGGGATAGGTCCTTGGAGGGCAATTGACTCCTCATTCCCCGTAGGGTACCCTGTGGGGAATGAGGACCTGTCCCGTGACCGGTAAAAACAGGATGGGTCTGAAAGAACATATCCTCTGACCTGTCTCGTGATCAGTGAAAACAGGACCGTTCTGAAAGGACCTGTCTCATGACTAGTCGAAACAGGACCGGTCTGAAAGTACCTCACCGGTGACCTGTTCTGTAACCGGTGAAAACAGGACTGGTCTCAAAGTACCATTCCTGTGACTGGTGAAAAGAGCTCCCGTCTGAATGTACCTGACCCGTGACAGGTGAAAATGTGACTGAACCAGACATTCAAGTGGTACAAATATTAGAGTTGTCGATTATTATTTTGATCGAACGACTATATGATTAATTATTAAGTTATTGGATTAATACTTAACATGTTGTTGTACAACTGTGGGTGCTGTGATGTAATTGTTAGCGCGTTGGACTGTTACACGTGAGGTTGCGGGTTCGAGCCCCAGCCAAGGCAACATCAATTTATGAAAAATAGTAATATGAATGACTTTTTTCTATTCCTCATACATATCGCAGCGTCCTCCTTCGGTGTTCCCATAGCACTTAACCCCACCGAAGTAAAATAATATAACAGGGCTGTGAACTAAAAAGCTTCAACAAAGTTCGCCAACTCACCAATAGATGGCGCGCAACAACTGTTCTAAAAAAATAAAAAAAAAATTCAACATCTCGCGCAATTACAGTGTTGCCCTGCACAGTCTGCATCTTTCACCACCTTTCACTTCTTCTCTATCCCTTTCAAAGGAAGCAACACGTTAATTAATAGGAAGAATTTCCTGAGAGTTGCTTCTCTTTAAAAAAAAAAAACTATTGTGGAAATTTTAGAGTGGATAATGTCAATTTGAGCAAATTAAATAAACTTTATTATCTTTTGAAACATTTTTTCTAGTTGGGAATTTTTTTGGGATATTTTTAAATTTGTTTGGGGACAATGAAAAAAGGTATCTGTCAAGTCTGGTACCAACAAAGAATAATAAAATAAGTACCAATTCATTGTTGTTATTTCATAACGTACAATTTGGTAGTTTTTTTTTTAGACTTATTTAGTTTGAGTACACTTGAGTGTTAAGACATATATTTTTTGTTTTAATACATGAAGTTGTTAAGAAACTTTTTCGTTTGAATTGAAATTTGAAATTCCAAAATACGCCGAATTATATGATTGTCTACTTCTGAAGATAACTGAATATCTTCATATGCAAAGTAAAGGGTTAATATGCATTCATATATATATTTTTTTCGTAGTTGTTTTTAGTAATCTCTATAAAAGATTTTCTAAGCTTTATAAGTTGAAAAAATTTATTATTTAAATCCTTTTTTGTATTCATATGCATGCATGAATGTATGCATGTTTATATTTATTTTCTTTTGAAAACTTATTTTGATATTTCTTTGTAATATACCTTTTTGCAGCCACAATTTCCATTTGCTTTGTCTCTGGTTTATTTAAAACTTTTTTTTAGGTTTATACAATACATTATTTTGGGGTTTTTTTGTTTTTGCTCCCTATTTGTCTTGTTGTTCTTTATTTTTATTGTATTCGGTTGTATTTATTTTTATTTTTTTCATATTATTTTATAGATAATGTGATTTATTACTGAAAATTTATCTAAATGAATACTTCATTTTATTTTTTTCTTGTTTATATTATGTGGATTTTTGTGTATCATTTATTGTTGATATATATAGTTGCTGATGATGATGTATTTTTTTTTCTATGTTTTTGGCATACCAAATGTATGATTGTTATTTAAGCAGATATGTTTAAAGATAAAAGGTTTCTAAAATAGTTTTTTCTTTTTACATTTAGCAATATAATGAATAGCATTTGAAGTGGATTTTTGGCCAGGTTTTTTATATATATTTTTTATAAACTCAAAAAGTTGAAGTTGATTGATAGGTACTTTTATAGGTTTAAACATTTTTTATTTTGTGTAAGTCTTAGAAGAATGAGTAATAAATATTTTAAAGTTATTTTAAATTGTTTGGTGAATTTTATACATTTTTTTTATTACATACTTCACTAAAACACAAAGTGGATGCCGTTTTACATCATCAATAATAAAACAAACATTTACCTTATATACATACTACCGATCCCGAAATCCCGGATTTTGCTTGAAAAAATCCCCGAAACGATCGTCTTTTCATTCCTGAAAGTGTAGAGGTTTTTGAAAGCAAAAACTCTGTGAAGTATTTGTCAAGAGAGCATCCTGATGAAGAAAAATAGCAGTTTTTGCAAATAGTACTTATTATGTTAATTCATAATAAGGAAATTGGACTCGAACTAAATTAATAAATTCCTAATTAATCAATTAAAAAGGTAAAAAAACAGTTTTTGTTTTTAAAATAAAAATTAAAAACCAACAAAAAGTTTTTTTCTTAATTTTATATTATGTTATATTACAGATATTTCCAAATTAAGCATTCTAAAAAAATTTTATTGAATAATTTAAAAAGAAAATGTTTTTGCATTTCTATTAAATTTATGTGTCATTTTACCCTACACCACTAAGTGGTCAGGCTATAATAAGTTTGCGGTGATGTTTGTAACACCAAAAAATATTGGACTAAGAATCACGTTTTATTTCGATTTAACGATGTCCGTCTGTTCGTTCGTCTGTATGTCTGTCCATGTAGGCCTAGTGCCCATATAAGGGTACTCCTAAAATTGGCTTTTTTACACGCTGCAGGTCGCAAATACGAAGATATTTCACTGAAATTTGGTTCGCTGACTCACATGGTTCCAAGAACAACGCCTGTAGATTCTAGATAGAATCGTTCCATATTTAGACCTATCGCCCATATTGGCTATATTTCTTCTTTTATAATTTTATAGAAAATTTTGAGACAAGTCCAATTTTAACCCATTCGAATTTATGAGTCAAACATTAATTGGCTTTTAACCGACTTCAACTTTTTTACTCGTTTTCGATTTAAGTTTAAAGTGGATTAATTATATCCGATGAAACCAAAATATCGTAACTGAATAATTTTAAGAATATTTTATGAATAAATAAAAATAAAAATCTATTTTTTCAAAATATGGAATTTTGCTAAAAAAAAATAAAAAAATCACTTTCTTCCATTTCTTTCTTTCATGATGAATGAAAATCGGCAAATCGAATTTTAAGGGACAGCCTAATATACAATATAATCCCAAAAATAATTAAGCAAATATTTAACATAATTTTTTTTTTTTTTTAATTTCTTTACAGGTATGTTGGGTATAACTTTGTATAGATATTATGGTTTAGGAATACATTAATGTGCAAGTAAGTGGTAAATTTTTTATCGCATTGTAAATCAATGAGCAAGGATTTAAAAAAATTAATTTTTTAATTGACTTTTTAAAAAATTATGTAATTTGAATTAAATTTCAATTCATAGTAGCATCCTTAAAAATACGGAAGTTTTATCAAATTTTGGGAGTTTATTTTGAAACACTCCCAGGTAGAAATTGCCTACGTTACAACAAAGACAACTACTTAAAACGTGCTTTGCCATTACTATCATCGATACGTCAAAAATGTGTATGAGAAAAATGCTAGCCACATTATTGCCTGTAGATTTGATTATATTTCATTTTTCTGTAAAACCTTTACTTTAAGAGTTATGTGCAAATAAACTTTGAACTAATTTTAGTCAATTTTTAGGGCTAAAAGCAGCGGGCTTGTTTTAATCCAAGAGGATTAATTTTCGCGGGGATACTATTTTGTATGCCTAAATCTACCAGAAAGTGCGTGGAGAGGTGAAAAAATAACACTTTTGCACATATGGGTACTCTGTTGAGCGCCAATCTGAATAAGCACTTAAACAATATTTTAAGTTCTAACTTATTTCTGGCATTGAACCTAAATTTTAAACTTTGAAGTCTTCAAAGACGCATAGTAGAATTTTGTGACAAATATTTTTGCGGAACATTTTAGAATTACAAATACATGGTACTCCCTCACCCTAAGAGACTTTATACATGGAAATCACCACGAGATAATGAATCACACTGTGTTCGTAATCAGATTTATTTTATACTCGTGAATAAACGCTATGGAACATCCATCTAAAAATTTAGCACTTACCCAGGAGCAGATGTTCCCTCCGAACACAATCTTCTTTTAGCTGAAATTTGAGCTAAACTATCTCGATCTAAAAAGCCAGTAAGACAACAAAAAACTGACCTAACGAAACTCAATAACTTAGAAATTAGAGAATGTCTCAGTAATGAGAATTTTGGCATAACGCTAAAACGATTGTGAATGATTCCGATGCAAGAATACTTGGAAATAAAAAGTATTATCCCAAACAAAAGTGGATGACAGCAGACATTCTCAAAATTTTAAATTGTCTCCTCTTCTTTGTAATATTTACGCCGAATTCATTTTTTAAGATGCTCTCGATGGACTAGAAATGTGTGTCAAGGTAGACGGTGTATACATTAGACCGTACCTCAAAAAAAAAGTTCGCCGTACACCCTTCGACGCTAGCTCGTCCATTGGCAAGCCTTTTTAGTGCTTCGTATTGTGCGGGAGTTTTCCCCTCGTGCTGGAAGGTTGCCAATGTGCAGCCAATCCCTAAAAAGGGTGCGGCTAACAACCCTGAAAATTACCGCCCGATCGCAATATGCTCTGCGCTCTCAAAGGCGATGGAGAGTATGGTTAATTACCATCTTGTGAATTATTTAGAATCCAACTCACTTCTTAATGACCGACAGTATGGCTTCCGCAGACGTCGTTCTACGGGAGACCTGTTAGCGTTCCTCTCGGAGCGTTGGAGTCGGTCCATCCACCGTTTTGGTGAGAGCACGTTGCTCTGGATATTTCAAAAGCCTTTGATCGTGTATGGCACGGGGCGCTTATTTCGAAGCTTATTGCGTTTAGTGTAGGTAATGACTTCGCTCGTTTTATTTCGAGCTTTCTCAGAGATCGCACTATTCACGTTGTTATAGATGGGGTCTCATCCGACGAGTTTCAGCTGAATTCAGGCGTACCGCAGGGTTCTGTTCTTTCTCCTTCCCTATTTCTTATCTTTCTCAATGATCTTCTTGGTCGAACTTTCAACCCTATCTACTCTTTCGCAGATGACAGCAACATTTGTCATTCATTTTCCTTCGATCGTAGGCCAAGCCCTGAGGAGATTGGGGGCAAAAGGCAGATTATGAATGACACACTGAATCGTGACCTTTCTACAATCTCTGAGTGGGGTCGTGCGAATAAGGTCGACCTTAATGCACGCAAGACCCAATGTTGTATGTTGACCCATAGGGCTGTGAGGTCAACACTGTCATCTGTACATATGGGTGATATTGATATTGAGGAATCGGATACTCTTGATGTTCTGGGCATGAAAATTCAGTGTGATGTCCGCTGGAATAAACATGTTTTTCAAGTGTCGAAGGAAGCATTCAAGTGTCTAGGTTTTTTACGTCGGTGCAAGAAGTACTTCACTCCATCCGATTTACTCACTATTTATACCACCTATATCCGACCGAAGATGGAATACAACTCCCATATATGGGCAGGAGCTTCGAAGTCTATTTTGGAGCTTCTGGACCGTGTGCAAAGGAGGGCGTCGGCGCTTATCAATGACAATAGGGTATCCAGCTCTATTGACTCATTGGAACATCGTCGGAATGTGGGTTGTGTGACCCTGTTCTATCGATATTATCATGGGAGGTGCTCAGCTGAGATAAGTGAACTTGTCCCCAAAGCCCAAGTTTTTATTCGTAATACTCGCTTATCAGGTAGAGCGCATCCGTTTGTAGTCGATTGTCCAGTGGATCGCACGACGCATTATAGAGAGAATTCGTTTATCAGTCGCACTAGCCGTATGTGGAATAAACTCCCCGCAGAGGTCTTCCCTGTTACTTACAATGTTGAGAAATTTAAATCAAATATTCACAAACACTACTCCCTCTTTCCTCCTCCTCATAACCTATTTTCCTAATACCAACACAACGCACTGCGTTAATAGGGGGGCATCCCCTGAGTGGTGGTCCATCAAAAAAAAAAAAAATTATTAAGTATTTTTGCAAGGGAATTTCAAAAAAAATTTTTTTTTTTTTTGGCCGAACGTAGGGGCCTTTTTCAATTTTTCGTTATAGCTTCGTCATTTAAAATCGGATTTTTAAGTGTGATATATCGATTTTTTTGCCTCGAGGAGACCAGTGTTTTGCTTTAAAGGAAAAATCCAATGAAAAAAAATTTAAAAAGGCGTCCCCTACGTTCGGCAACCAATATATAAAAAAAAAAAAACTATTGGGTTTATCGAAAAACTTCATTAGCAAAGGTTTAATGATTTTTTCCGAGCTTTAATTTTCTGACACTAGGGTGGTACATTAGGGTGGTAACAACTGAGATCTGGTGGCTAACTACTAGAACAGGATACTTGAGGTCAATGGCCCTCGAGAGAAAAACACTGGTCACCTTGAAAGAAAAACATCGATGTATCATACTTTAAGATCCGACTGTAAATGCCAAAGATATAACGAAAAATGTAAAATGGCGACCCTTACTTTCGGCAAAAAAAAATAAAAAATTTATTTTTTGAAACCTCTTTGCAAAAATACTTCATATTGGAGGGTGTACGGGGAACTTTTTTTTTTGCCTGTAAGGTGGTACGCTCTAGTATACATCAATAACATTCGATATGCCAATGATACCACTATTATAGCTGATAAAAACGAAGACCTACAATACCCGATAAATGTAGTGAATGAAAGCTAGAAAAAATATGGATTGAAAAATAATATTTCGAAAACAAAACATATGATTATTCGGAGACGGAAGGATATCCCATAATCGTCGACACCTATAACTACCCTACGAGGAATGAGGAGTCAGTTATCAATTTTAACAGTTGGTATTTCATTTAACTTTTCTTTTTAACTTAAGGGGAATTTTTTTAGAGTTTTTGAGGTAATTTGCTAATTTTTAATTGATTTTTTAATTTAATTATGGCCAACGCAAAAAACGAGTCAACTGCCATTAAATGACCGGTCAATCGGGGGCATATTCAAGGCACTTCTACTATATTTGTGTCTGTGTTAATGTTGTTTTCTTTTCAATTTTTTGCTTTTCCACTTTTTTTATTATTTGCTTGTAGTGTTTGTTTTTTTTTTCTTTTTCTTTTTTATTTGAACAGAAACGAAAAATATATAACTTTACCATCAGCGAGGCTTCATGCACAAGCAACATTAGCTCAGACGGTAGAGCGTTTGCCTTACAAGCAGAAGGTTGTGTTATCGAGCCCTACTTTAACGCCAAGTAGATTTTTTTTAATTCTTAATTTTTTATTAGCTTATTTGAAAAGCTATTTTTAGACACACCACCTAACGTGTCATAAGGTGTCTAAACTGTGGCAATCGAGGGGATCGTGTCGAAAATGACATGACCGCTAACATCCAATTTGTTGATAGGCAACGAAAGAAGAAGGTAGTCAGTTATATCGACACATATCGCAATTAAAAACACAAAAAATGTATCAGCTTAATGTATATAAAATATTTAATAACTACGCGTAATTGCCAAATGCAGAGAATTCAAAATAATGCTAACGGTATTTTAATTATTTCTGTAATGGTATAATAATGGTATCGATATTTCGTTTATTTCTGTATCGGTATTTAAAGAGTAACGGAATTTCAATTACATTGGTAAAGGTATTTTCCGGATAAAGGTATTTCTGGTATTTCAGTAATGATATTTTAGGGGTAACGGCAGTCAGTTAAAAGGGGTTTGAAACGATAATGGTACACTCAAAATAATAAGTCAGTTGGCTGAACAGAAAAATTTGTTACTCTAACAAAATGTATTCCTATTTTTTGGCTTAAAATAAAGTTTGTTGATTTTAAAATATTTTTTGTTAAATTTAACAAATCTAAATTTCAGTAAGAAATTAGCAAAACTACATTTTATTTGTAATTATACTAAGCCGTAAAATTTGTTAAAATTTAGGGTCTTGGGGCCTAGTCGATATCATCTAAGGGCATGTAAGTCCTCTCCGTAGCAACAAATATTTTGTCCATTTTGCTCTATCTGGCTTAGTTATCCTTATAAGGGACATTTTATGAAGTGGAAAATTTTAATCAAATATTTCCGAGGATCCAAGTCCCCACCAAGATCCATTTTTTGATAGAGATAACGTTTTCACGGGGGAGTTACACGGTTTGAGGTAACTCAAATTTTGCTCTATCTCTCTTAGTTTTCGAGATACGGGCCTTTTAAAAAAATCGGGGGGGGGGGGGGGATAAGTAGCGCCACCTTTAAAACCTCAGATGCATTGGTGACGCCATCTACCGGGTAATAACAGTAACGTGAACATTTATATTTTAACAATAAATCGTGTAAAATTTAACGAATGGGTTCTTAAAAATTAGTTATAAATAATTTTGAAAATTAACATTCCAAATTAGTTAAAGTACTGAGCATTTGTTGTATTGTGTTAAATGAGGATAACTAAAATCTTTGTTAAAATCAGTATTTCAACTAATAATTTGTTAAAAATTAGTCAAATCGACTTGAAAGCCCTTAGACAGATTTTTCTACTAACGTATTATTTTAAGTGTATTTCAATTATTTAAAATTATTTAAAAAATATAATTTTTCTTTGTGTTACCCTAATATAAAATACCTAAATAAAATGCGATCCCCCCAAACTAAATAAATAAAATTAACTAAAATGAAAGAAAATTCAAAAATATTTGTTTTCACATATGATGTCTTTAGAGAAAGTATCACTTATTTTACTAATCATCCCTAATGACAACAAATTAAAAGTTCTTAATAAAAAACACTGTTTCGTTTTTGTTAAATTTCTAATTAAAATCTCAAAAACAAAAGCAACATGGAACGAGAAATCCGCATTAAGTCTAAACTTCAAAACATTTGCAACATACGAATGACACACATTTTAAGATAAACATGACTGCATTGTAACTTTACAAGACTGTAAGCCGACTGTATCTTTCTTTTTAGTTGGATTTATCTTTTTGAGCAAAAAAAAAAAACAATAAAGAAGAACATATGCATACAAATGAATGCAAATAAAATAAAATCAAATATATGTATATTCTTAATACAAACACTCAAGACAAAATATTTGTAGTTTAATATATAAATATTTTGTTTTAATTTTAAAATAAAATAGAAAGCAATTTATTTGCAAAACATATAGTTAGAATGATTTAAAATATATTTAGCAAATATTAGTTTTATAATACGAACTAAAAACCAGCATGAATGCATTTAAAACATAATATGAAACATTCCCTACACTTTTTGCAATTCGGAAATCTTTAATTGAAATTCTGAAAATAGCAGTAGAAATATAGAAATCATGAATTAAGATAGATATTATGCTTTTTGAATTTTAATTGCTATTTTCTGAATTGCAAAAAGTGTAGTCAGTGTTACACAGCCTGTTTTAAATGCATTCAAGCAGGTCTTTAGTATGAACTTATGTACACTGTACCACAGTGCGTATGAGTGTTATATTTAGTACTACGGGAAATAAATCATACGCACCATATGACTTCCATAATAGAATTTTATCTTGATCATTAAAATTCTAACTTGTGAAGATTCTTAAAACTATTGTCATACACACGCAATTAGTATTTATATATTAAACTCTAATCATTTATTTCCCTTGAGTGTACAAATGAAATCACCAAAAACTCAAAATTCATTAAGTTTAATTTAAAATCTAATGCGGTGGAATAAGTTTTTCCTTTCTCTAGTCTAAACTAACAAAACCAACCAAATCTGCAGCAAAATAACAAACAAAAAAAAACTTTTAGTTAAGAAATCTCATCTCGTATTCCTTGTCGTATACATACAAATTCATATAAAATATATAATTAAAAAACCATAATGATTTGGATGCAAAAAGCATGACTGAATGATAATAAGTATAGTGAAAGATTTGTTTTGGGGCTAAATTTGTGGTTAAAAAAGTTTACTTTTCACAACTAAGAAGAAAGGGGAATAAATACGTGCTTTTAATGCAAATTTTAAGATTAAATTTCAAAAGAAATTTTATTTAGATTTTTGCTGATGGAATCGCGCATTGACGATTTATTTCATTTATAATTGTGGGAGAGATTTAATAAATATTTAATTTAGTCGGACAATAAATATTTGTTGGCAAATTTAATATGCTGCTTTAATGTTATTTGACTAAACTTATTTCGACAATCATAAAAAATGGTCTTTAAAACTTTATTATCCATAACTGATATAATTAGATCTGTAATTAATTTAACAATGCAATAGATTAGAGTTTGTATTTAGCAGCAATTTTGTTTAATTGAGGTTGTGGTTAAAATTTCTGTGGTTAATCGCACTCATTATAAAACTTATTTTATAGTGAGTGCCAAATTTCTTAACACAAAATTAATTAACTTTAAGTAACAAGTTTATTAAAAATTGCACGGTGTTTCAAAAGTAGACTAAAAAATCAACAAAAATTATGCCTTCTGAATTCAGCAGTTTACTATTTTTTAGCAAATATTTCTGTTGATTTAAGCAGAACATACGGCTAACTATACACTAGACCACCCAAATTTGCAAAAGTATTTTTTTGTTCGCTCCACCGGCAGTTTCCGATAGATTGGGCATAAAAAATAATATGTGTATAAAAATTGGATCTCTCGGGCGCATATAGGCCAGTCAGTTTGGACTTTTGACCCTAAAAATTACCTAAAAACAGTTCAAAGCTTTTTTGCGCCATAACTCCTGAATTTGCGGTTTTCCGAAAAAATACCATATAAGTGTTTTTATGTAGAATAAGAGGACAAACACTCTCTTCATACTAATCTTTGGGCTAAGTATTACTTCTCGTGGCGTTTTAAGCGGATAAAATCAAAATTTGTGTTAAGACTTAATTTTAAACGGCCCTCGTTAAAATTTGGACAGAGACAGTTAGGATCGGTTATCAATTTTTTGTAGAGTAAGGTATGTTGTTTTTAAAAACCAATTACATTTGCAACATAGATCTCTTATTCCACGAAAGAAAGACCAAAATCGGACTTAAGTACCTATTTATTATACGTTATGCATATACAAATGTAGTGCTATGGAGCAGCATATTCGATTAATTTCCTATATTTCTTGGTTTATCAATGGAGTAAATATCCAGCCAGAAAAATACAAACGGAAAAGCGCTAGCGTGGCACTTGAACAAGTCCTGGCAAAAAAATCCCTCCTCGATTTCATAAATAAATTTATGAAAACTAAAAAATTTGTATGGGAACCACCTTAAGGGTTGAAAATAAAGGGTAGATATGTTGCGAAAAAATGTTAAGGTTGTAAAAATATTGGAGGTCAGTTATACATTTGATTCCTCTAGGGGCACCCTTGGGACAGTTAGAGCGGTGGGAGCAAATTTGAAAAAATGTAATTTTTGTATGGGAGCGCCCTTAGAGAGTGGAGAAAGGGGGTAGGTATGTTTAGAAACAATAATGGGAGGGGAAATTAATGGGGATAGGTCTTAGATGCCACCCCCCTAGGAGGCTAAATGGGGCGGTAAGAGCTGATTTCATAACAAAAAAAATTATAAAAATATAAAAAATTTGTATGGGGACCGCTTTAAGGGTTGAAGATAGAGGGTAGATATATTCCAAGAAAATATTGAGGTTCAAAAAATATTGGGGGTCAGTCATACATTTGACTCCTCTAGGAGCACCCTTGGGACAGTTAAAGCGGTGGGAACAAATTTAAAAAAATGTAATTTTTGTATTGGAGCGCCCTTAGAGAGTGGAGACAGAGGGTAGGTATGTTCGGAAACAATAATGGGAGGGGAAATTAATATGGGGATCGGTCTTACACATTCCACCCCTCTAGGAAGCACCATGGGACTGGTAAGAGCTGATTTCATAATAAAAAAATTATAAAAAAATAAAAAAATTGTATGGGGACCGCCTTAGGTGTTAAAGATAGAGGGAAGATATGTTCCCAGAAAATGTTCATATTACAAAAATATTGGGGGTTAGCCATAGATTTAACTTCTCTAGGGGCACCCCTCGGACAGTTAAAGTGGTGTGAGTAAATTTTATAAAAATGTAATTTGTATGGGAGCCCTCTTACAGAGTGGAGATAGAGGATAGGTATGTTCGGAAAAAATGCTGAAAAGACAAATCAATGGGGGTCGGTCTTACATTTTAACGCTCTGGGGGCGACTCCGGGGAAGTTGTGGTGCTTTTTTTGGATTTTTAACCCTTCACCACCACCTTTGACCCCGATGAGGAGACATTTGTCCCCACCCTACCTCCCCCATTTTTGGCTTATGCTTTTTTTTCAAACCTCGCAAAATTAGGGGTTCTAGGGTATCCAAATCTTGTTGCTAAGGGTTTCCATACAATATATATGTATAATAAACCGATACTTCAAAAAAAAATTTTGGTCAATTTGTCACGGAATAACCAATATTTGTTAAAAATGTAATTACTTTATCAACACTATATATATTACTACACAAAATAAGGAAAACCAATCTTAAGTGTCTCTGTCGAAATTTTAACGAGGGTCGTTTAAAATTAAGTCTTCACACAAATTTTGACTTTTTCCCCTTAAAACTTCACTATACATTATACTTAGGTAGAAGTATAGTATGAAGGAACTGTTTGTCTACTTATTCTACATAAAAATGCCTATATAGTATATTTTGAAAAAACGTAAAATTTAGAAGTTATGGCGCAAAAAAGCTTTGAAGTGTTTTTAGGTAATTTTTAGGGTCAAAAGTTCAAACTGACTGGCCTGTATGCCCCCGAGGGATCCAATTTTTGTGCACATATTATTTTTTATACCCAATCTATCGGAAACTGCCGGTGGAGCGAACAAAAAAAGCACTTTTGAAAATCTCATACATTTCATGGGTGGTCTACTATACACTCACAATATATTTTCCATAACCGATTAAGGTTTATTTGAAAAGTAATAGGTAAAGTTTGATTTCAATTGAATAATCAATTAAAATACATGGAAACATATTATTTAACTTTCAGTCAATAAAAACCAAACTACAAAAACGATACAACTCCTACAGACGATACGTATTATCGTCTGTAGGAGTTGATATTTTCAGTCAAATGTTCTGTTTTTAGTTTTCTATTTTTAGGAAAAACAATTTAAATAATTTGTTGTTTTCGACTCTAAGAAAAATTTTGTTTTCGATTCTTTTTTATATTTTATTTGGATGAAGCATACTTTTCTCTATATGCTACGAAAATTTCAATAAAAAATTCGAAGGAATTCAATTTCCACACGTTTTTTTGTAAAATATGGTTTAGTCTCAAAGTAATACTATTTTGTAGTCAACAAAAAACTGTAGTCCTTACGGTGGCACTTTTTTGAATTTTATATTCCCAACTAAAATTTTTTTGCCTTTTTTGGAATATTGAAGTTTGTGTGGCAACTTTGTTAAAAAAAATTTTTTTGGGGGAAAAGTTTTTAGTTGATCTGTTATTTTAAGTAAATGAATGTTATTTTAGTTTGACTCAAGATCATAAATTAATATCACTTTCTGTTTAAATTATTTTCAAATCAAAGAAAGATGATACAATTTTTACAAGTAAATTACAAAGAATAAAAATTATTGAAAAAATTCGATAAGACCAGCAAGGAAGAATGCGCATTTTCGGCTTTCGCTACAAAGCCATCATCAGTGCCTTTCGCCTTTGAGTGGGTTAATATTTTGATAATCGTCTACTTATATGAATGTTGAAAGCAAATCGAGTTTGTTATCAACAACTCAACTTAGACTAACATCAACGAAATTTAACAATGCTATTTTTATCCTTTTGTTATTATTACTCTTTTTTGCTTTGAACCTTAATTGTTAAGATATCTCAGCTGATTCTATTCAACTCTGTGTATGATAAACACAGATGTTTGAATTACAACGAACCGTTAAATTTAAATTTAACTGTATGTTATTAAATTATATATTTGCACCGTGTAAAAATTGTATCATCTTTCTTTGATTTGAAAATAATTTAAACAGAAAGTGATATTAATTTATGATCTTGAGTCAAACTAAAATAACATTCAAAAAAATTTTTTAATAAAAATCGGGACAAGATAAGTACAAGAGAATTTATCTGGTATTAAGAATCACTTTACATTTTTATTTTCCAATAATAAATGAAGGCTGTACAGTGGCAGCCGATTTTGCCTTTTTTAAAAAAAGCTAAAAATTAAGTGGCAACCCTGGCGATTTTGGTTGAAGAAGTTTAAAACTAATATTTTTTTAAAAATACTACAATCAATGGTTTCTTTTTTTCTTTTATTTTCGGATTTTTTTTGGGCTCTGCAAATTAAGGAATGTATACAGACAACAACCTTTTCTCTGGAGAGGGACACATATATTTCAAATAAAAAAATAATATAGTAAAAATATTGTTATTTAAATTTTTGACAACCGTTTAAATATGCCCCTTAAAATTTTGTTGTTACGGTGTTTACCCCCCTTAAAACAAAAAATTCAAATATTTTCGTTTTTACTTTTTGTTTATATACAAAATTATTTCAAGTCAAATTGCAAGAAATTCTTTACTAATGCACACAAGCATAGCCAATAAAAAATATGAACGTGTGTGTTGTGTGTGTAGTGTTTTGAAAATTCAAACAAAAAAAGAGTTTCAGATATGAAAAAACAAACCAAAACATCAATTTTTCTAACGTTTTGTCAGTTAAAAATTGAAGATTGTTTTCTTTTATGGATTATTTAAACAATGTTTGAAAATAGATAGCAAAATGGTTTCAATATAATGAAAAATCAGTAGTCCTTTTTTAATTGTGTTTTCAATTAATTTAATATGTATTTTACGCTGTTTTTAACGATAAAATTTAATAGTTTTGTTTTGCTGTTCATATCTTATTAATATTTAGCAAAAAAATTGCTAATTTCAGCACTTTTTCTCTAAGGTTATTTTTAACTAATATTTTGTAGCTTGCTATTTTTATATGTTTATGTTATTTCTATGAGTGCAGCAGAAATTTAATGAAATCCTGAATAAATTTAATGATAAGCTTTACGGTACAAGTTTCACTTTTAAACAAAAACTCGTTAATATCATAATGATAATTCTCTCAGTGTGCGGTAAAATGTTAACTGAAACGAAATTTTTAAAACCAATACATCAAAAGCAATGCCCAGAAAAGTTTAATTTAAACTTTGCCTACATAGAACTTATATTGTGATAGGTATTTATCTAATTTAAATACACCTTTATTAAGATTCCAGTATTTTTTTTTTATTTTATCAAAATAAAACTTAAATAATTTAATATTATTTGTAAATGCATATTGCTATAGTAAAATTATATACACTACTTCAAGCAAAATTAACTATTCCCGTTTAGCTAATATAATCCTCATACTAATGTATCATAAACAAACACTTAAGAACGTTAAATAATTTATTTATACACATAAATTTTTTTATTATTTACACCCTCCAATAATGTGGCTAATGCTAACTTTATATAAAAGCAAAACAATTAAACTATTTGTTGTTGTTTATGTGAAATAAAAATATAAAAAAATTTCAGGGCCAGTTTTGTAGTCAGAACTAATATTGACTTGAATTTTGTTTGAGATTTTCTTACTAATATTAAGGCAACAAATTAATCTAAGTTCTGTCTATGAAAGTGACCCTTAGTTTTATGAAATCGTAAACTGCAATAGGTCCCATAAAAATAAATACATGTGGAAAATTTTCAATATCAAATGCCTGACATTTATAGCTTTAAGCACAATATATACACATCATCTATTTTTTCTTTTGTGGGTGTTGCTCTCATCTCAAATTGGCATAAATTTTTGTGACCTACAAGTGAAAATTGATTTTTGATCAATCATCTGAACACAGGAAGACAAAAACTCTATGTTTTTTATGCCCTCTAGAGATTTATGGTAATAAAACAATACAACAAAAGACATAACAAAACTAAGTATATGTACCAAAAATTTCAATAAAATTCTTTGTAAAAGAGACAAAACGAAAAATCAATTTGATTAAATCAAAATGGCACTAACAATGGGTAAGCACTAGAGCGATGGGTTTGTGAGTGTTTTCTAGACTAACGCTCACGCACACTTACGATGAATAATAATTAGTCACGCCCGACTCACTTACCAACATTTTTTTGAGTATACCAAAAAATCACACGATTACGAAAAAAACTTGGGGCCGAAAATAACAGTTATTTTTGAATTTTTAACAAAAAAAAACATAAAATCCAATGTCGGAGAACTGATTCAAGTATATCATAATGATCGTTGTGGACTTGTCTACCCGAAAAGGCGTGTTTTTTCCAACTTCTTTGTTATTAAATTATTATTTGTTTTTTTTTTTCGAATAGCACATTTGTGGAAAATTTAGGAAAATTGTTGTTGGTTTTAGCGCATATACATATAATAATGTTCATTTCATTCACTCGAGGAGGTGTCTGAAAGTTTTTTCCGATATTCGTTACCGTTCGGCTTTGGTACGACATTTCCTATAGCACCTTCTTCGACAATATTTCAATTAAGTGGCAAACCTTGTTCATAACATGGGCTCCATATTGCCCAAATTTTCAAAATTTTTATTTTCTCGAGTATTGTAGCTTTGTGTATAATAGGGTGTTCAAAAAAAATGCGTTAAAATTGTACTCGTGGGTTTGAAAAGAGTAGGTTTGGCACTAATTTAAAACGAGTTAGCAAACAACAATATAAAATATACTCCTTATCTGAGTTTCTTAGAACTTATAGAATAAAAAAATTAGCCCTGTGGGAAAAGAAACCGGTCATCGGACACGTCACGTGACCGGTCCTTGCACCGGCTTGTCCTAGGAGGGGGTCAATTACCCCTTGTGATGTGTTACAGGACCGACGCAAAATAACTAGTCACATGGCTGAAGCAAAAGAACCTATCACAGGACTAACCCAAAAGAACCTGTCACAAAATTGACGCAGAATAACCTGTCACATGACTGACACAAAAGAACCTGTCAAAGTTTACAAAAACATGCATTTTTGTCAAAATATGGAACTACGAAACGATGTCATTTTGTTCTAAATTTGATGACTCGGATAAATTTTTAGTCCACATTAGTTTTGGACTATCGAAAAAAAACGCATTTACATGAAATTCCTTGTCCTATTAAGTACCAATTTAGTTTTAAATTCTTGTTATTCGCAATATATTTTTACCAGGAATTAAATTCTACAAATCTTATTTGTCTTAGTTCAGTCAAATGCCTGATTTATTTTAAGTTTTAAAATTATTTATCCTTGGTTATTTATTGCAGAGAGAAAATGAAAACAGAATTTCCAAAAGGTTACCTCAATTTGCGAACTTGATTTTAACTGAAACAAATGGTTTTCAAAGAATTTTAATTCATGCAATCTCTAAAGCACTTGAATTTTTAGTTTTTCGATGTTTAAAAGCAAAATTGAAAAAAATGCTTAATACGAAATTTTAACAGACGATATTTCCAAGTATAAAAAAAGCTTTCTAAAAAAATACAAAAAGCATTTTAAAGGAAAATACAATTTGAAATATATCAATGATTCATTTATTCTACCCCATACACGCTTGTATTGCCCTATGTAAAGCTAAATTTCATATTACTAAAAATACTTGAGCGATTCCCACTTTCATACATTTCACTATATACATATCGCAGCCTAAGTAGAAAAGTGACACAACTCAAAATTCTTAAATTTTCAGGAGAGGCAAGAAACTGTTTATGTAAAAATTATCGTAATATTTTCAAAAAAGTCCATTTTGAAGAAGATGTTGCTATACATTTTTTAATTTTATATTATGTTTGTGAAAATTTTAAAATTTCAAATTTTGAGTTATGACCCTTTAACTGAAACTGAAAAGTCACATAACAAATAACACAGTCAACTGAGTTCACTTTTTTCAATTAAAGAAGCAGAATGCAAAATAATACACCGCAAAGTTTATCACTTTTTACAGTAAAAGCGACAAAACTCAAAATAGTACTATTTTTATGAAACAAAAGTAAACACAGAAGCAATGTAATTAACATAAAAATAGACATAAATGGATTTTTTAAAGTTAGAGAAGAGAAATTTTTAAAGTAGTTTATGCAAAAAGTCAGTTTTGGAAAATTTTGAGTTGTGTCACTTTTGTATTTAGAGTGCAATATATTCTACCGTTAATTCAAATTCCCCTCCCAGGATTTAATACGCCTCCCAAAATATGACCAAGATCGTACTATGGCATAGGGTTTCATATAGTCGGCATGCTTGGCAAAAGTTTTTAATTATTTTAATTTTTTATTTTGTTCTTCTGCTGCCTTGCGAAATTTCGGCTAGACTTTCTCGTGTCTGAAATTATAGTAAAAAGAGTTTCTGAAAATAAATATATACACAAATTGCCTGCTCTTGAACGTAAAAATCATCAGTGTTGCACCATTTCCGAAAAAGGAGACACTGGGGAGATTAGAAGATAAACAAAAAATCAGAGAGTAGAATGTTTGTATGTGTCTGTTTGATCACTTCTGTAAGTAAAAAATATTAACCCCCAACGTTGAATAGGAAAGACAAGTGTGAATTAGCTACACTGCATTCAAGGCCTTACTTGGGTTAGATGGCTAAGCTGTCGAACTTTAGTATAGTTACGTTTTTAATGTAAGAGTAGGTACAGTTTCGATTCCTACAGCCGACGGGTTGTTGAAAAATTATCATATAGACATAATCTGACAATAAACTATAAACAATAATACAATTTAATGGAAAATCGCTGATTAGCTTGTTCATAGGAAAAGGCAGAAACTAGATCTATTCTGATTTGCAAATTAATGTGTTTATAATTTTTATAATAAAAGGTTTATTCTTCATCTTGACCTCAAACCTACTAAATTAAAATTCATAAATTGCATATTGATAACAATATTAATTGCAGCTGGTCTATATGATGTTAAAACAACACTGTACAAAGAAAATCTAGTTTTCTACCGAGACAATTCCAATTAAAAACGGTAAAATAAAAAATATATTAAGCCTACTTTTTTCAGATGATTTTTGTTTTACTATTTTTACTAATGCTATTTTCTTAAAATTGTTTGATTATTATTATTTGTTTCATTTTTTCCTTTTTGTACCACAACGACAAATTTTTATTGTTTTTCTAACTCTTTTACGATTTTAACTAGTTTTTTTTACCATTTTCTACTGTAAATGCTAACAAACAGTCCTATTTATTGCTTATATAATATAAAATCAATAAAAGCTAAAATAAGTCAAAGAAATGTTCTTAAAGTTTATTTATTTATGCAAAATACAATTTACGCATAAATTATATTTTTCTCTTCAAATTATGGATTATATAAAATATATTACACAACAATTTTTGCACAAATCTTTTCCTTTATTTAATACAAAAAATATCACAGAATCTTATTTAAACTGTTATTGTATTTAATACCAGGGTATTATAAAATGTTACAAACAGCAATTTGTTCTTATCCATCTAAATGTGTGGGAAGAACTAGGTGTGTGTGGGTGTGTGTGCATGTGTGTGTGTCTCTGTGTGTGTTGTGACAAATGCAATGCGATCCTACATTCAGTTTATATTTTTCGGAAATTGAAACTTCTAATAAAGGAAATTCTAACTGTGACACATGTCAAGAAATAAAGACTCTCATTGATTCTTAAGTACTAAGGAGTACTTGGAAATGTAAAACACACAATTCTAGTAGACATTTACACTAAACCAACTCTTTCTCTGTCTATGAAAGACACACAACAGAAGGGGAAAGTAAGTGTCAAATGTTTTTTGTATTTGTAACATGATAAGAGCAAAAGAAAAAATATCATGTTCACTTTTTTGCACATTTTAGATTCGTGTTGCATTTTATATAATTTATCTTCTACACCCTATAACACTTAAATGAATTTCTATAACATGTTTTAAGTAATGGTAAATAAAAACCTATAATATTTGAGAAAATCTATATCAAATGTCAAATAAAGTCGTATAAGTGAGTATAGAAAATAACATTATTCAACAAATTTAAAGTTTTTAAAGAATCTTCTCCTGCAATGCATATTTTTCAATTAACTATTGTACTCTAATTCCAAATCTGTCGATAGTTGTTCAGGGATATTTGACTGACACTACAAAGATGTTGAAAATATTCTTTTCTTATATTTGTGCTTAGAAATAAATAGTTGGTAATCAATTTTGGCATTCCATTAATGTCCATCAAATGCATAGATATCCTAATCAACAGAAATTAACTTCAAACTTTTAGTGTTTGAAAAAATACATCGATATTTTTAGCTAGATTCGTATATCCTAGCTCAATAAAATTTGTATCACTTTCTACTGTTGTTTTGTCGAAAACAAATAAAAAAAATTAAAAGTCGGGCATGCCGACTGTGTAATACGCTACACCATTCTGGTTAATAGCACTATGCGACAGTCAAAATCGGGATGGGATGAAACCAACGGGAAATGTTATATCGGTCAAAAACAAGTTATACGTGTCCCGGCGTTTCGCTGGGTCACCCCTAGGAATCGAGATATATCTTTTTTTTGACATAACTCGAGAACCACTAGTCCGATTTTGCTCAAACAATTTTAAAAAAATTAAAAATTACAATTCCTTTAATCTGTTCATATAACGGTTTTCTATATACTCAACAGTTTTGCCGGTAAAAATAAATGTTTGTTACCGCTACCATAAAAATCAATAACCTTTTGTTTATTACTTTTTTTTAATATTTTAGGCAAAAAATATTTTTTTTCTTCATACATTTATTTTTACCGGCAAAACTGTTGAGTATATAGAAAAACGTTATATGAACAGAGCAAAATCGGACTAGTGGTTCTCGAGTTATGTCAAAAAAAAAGACCACCAAAGTTCAAATCGATATCCTAGGGGTGACCCAGCGAAACGCCGGGACACGTATAACTTCTTTTTTACCGATATAACTTTCCCCGGTAGTTTGAACCCTTCCCGATCACTGACCCCTACCATTTGTCTCACAGTGTAGCCAACTAATATTTTAATCCAAAATTCGAATGGGTTGAAATGGACTGGTGACAAAATTTGTCTATAAAATGATAAAAATAAAATAACGATAAGAAATTTTGATTTTACCTAATGTTAGGTGTATTTAAGAGAAAACTGGAAATATAGTCCATATGAGCGATATATCCAAACATGAACTAATCCTATCTAAAATCAATAGGATTTGTGCTTGGACACAAGTAAGTCAGTGTACTGAATTTCATTAAATTTACTTCGTATTTTCGACCTGTAGCGTGCAACAAAGCAAATTTTGGAGAGACCTTTATATGGATACTAGGTCCAAATATCGACAGATTTAAACCAAAAGCAATTAACTTAGCCCCTTGGGCCGATATAAGTCGATGTACCAAATTTTATTAAAATATCTTAATACTTGCGATCTGTAGCTTGCGAACACTACCATTTTTGGGGGATTTATATAAATGGACTGATTCTAAATTAAACCAAATAAATTTATACATGAGCTCTTTTTAATTAGTGTGGCAAATTTCACTAAAATATCAACATATTTGCTACCTGTAGCGTGCGAAAAAGGCAATTTTGGAGGTCCCCCCAAAATTATATGGGTATTATCTTTGGTTGTGAATATTTCATATTTTTGTTGTTTCTATTTCAGGAATTAAACTTGGGAAAATACAATTGCTAATATGCTATACAATTTCGCAAAGAACTAAGATTGTTTTCCTATTCCTTTTGTTTTTTTCATTCCATTCAATATTTATTTAAAAAACAAATCATATAGTTACTTTTGCCGCACCCTGTACATGGACAGACGGACGGACGGACATCGTTGAATCGATAAAAGTTAGTCTGAGTCGATCGGTGTACTAAAACCTGGGTCTAGGTCTAATATTGTGGTATTAATATCTTAATCTCTTATTGCATTTATAGACACCGTGTTTTTAAAAGTTAAAGTAAAATGTAAACATGTATTGTATGTACAGTGGTGGCAAATTTAATAGGAACGATTCAAGTTTTGTCAAAGTTTTTTTCGTTGCCTTTATTTTTAAAAATCAAAATAGTGGCTAAATTCGCCTCGGGAGGCAAATATGTGGTTTAGAATATTGTGCAGAATTTTAACATAATGTCTGTTTTTTTATTTTGTCACTTGTTTTAAGTGGGCGTGGCTTTCAATGAAAAATTAGCAATATCGACCTGTTATCAAATTACAGAGTAAAATTTAGCGAGTACTGATCGGATCTATACAAACTGTATATTTTTGGAAATCCTATAAAATTTTATATGACTGTCGATCTTGTCCGACTTTAAATTTTTCTTTTTTTCAACATTTAAAACTTCAAACACACACATAATATAAAATATCTCTAAGTATTCCATATAACGATTTATAAAATACTAGCAATTTTAAGTCATTCAATCACTTGTATGGTTGTATGAATTTATGTGGGTGTACACATTATTCGTCTGTGTAAGCGAGTGTTTGTACATAGACATTAAATATACTACAATTTGCCAAATTGCCACACCCTCGCACTTTATATGAAATAAAAAACATTAGCTAAAAAAGTGGCAGTTGCCCAACGCTAACATGCCGATTTCAATAAAACTCGCACTCAAAAATATTTGCTTGTCTAGCAGCCAGTAGTTAGAAAAATACAAAACAACAATTATGACAGTTTATTAAAAACGAGTAAAAAGGTTAAAGTCGGGCATGCCGACTATACAATACCCTACACCAGTCTGGTTAAAAGCCAACTAATGTTTGGATCCGAAATTCGAATGGGTTAAAATGAGGCTTGTGTCAAAATTTTCTATAATGTGAGTCAGCGCACTAAATTTCATTAAAATATCTTAATATTTGCGACCTGCAGTTTGTAACCAAGCCAATTTTGGTGGGACCCTTATATGGGCACTAGGTCTAAACATGGACCGATGTTCACCAAAATCAATAGGCTGCGTTATTGGGCCAACATAGGTCTGTGTACCAAATTTCAGCAAAATATCTTAATATTTGCGACCTGCAGCGTATAAAAAGTATAATTTTGGTAGGACCCTTATATGGGCACTAGGTCTAAACATGGACCGATGTTCACCAAAATCAAACTTGTTCGTCTTTGGGCCAACATAGGTATGCCTACCAAATCATCAAAATATCTTAATATTTGCGACCTGTAGAGTGCGCACAAGATTGCATGGACAGACAGACAGACAGACGGACGGACGGACAGACGGACATCGTTAAATCGAAATAAAAAAAAATTCTGAACCGATCGGTATACTATAAGGTGGGTCTACGACCAATATTTTTTGGTGTTACAAACATCAGCACAAACTTATAATACCCTGACCACATAGTGGTGTAGGGTATAAAAACAACTGACGGCAATTACTTGGTTTCATAGGAGCTGTTTAAAGCAGTTATTTTTAGTATTATAACAAACAACTACCAAAACAGTATTTTTATAGTAAACTGTTATTTCTTTTATTGTATTTCCAGTGCATAAAATTTGCACTGGAAATAAATAAATTAAAACCCGTTTGAAGTTTTTACTTTAAATTTTAAGTACGCTGAAGTAAATATACATTTTTAACTAATCGGAGGAAAATAAAATAGTTTTTATTAAAATATTTATAATACAAAAAAAAAACAAAAATTAGTAGCTTTTTTAGTAGGTTTGAGGTTAAGAAGAAAAATAAACCTTCCTCAAAAGTTATAAACACATTAAATTTGCAAATCAGACTAGATCTAGTTTCTGCCTTTTATGGACAGTAGAGCGTACCACCTTACAGGCAAAAAAAAAAAAAAAAAGTGCGCCGTACACCCTCCAATATGAAGTATTTTTGCAAGGAGGTTTCAAAAAAATTTTTTTATTTTTTTTTTTTGCCGAACGTAGGGGTCGCCATTTTACATTTTTCGTTATATCTTTGGCATTTACCGTCGGATCTTAAAGTATGATACATCGATGTTTTTCTCTCGAGGAGACCAGTGTTTTGCTCTAACGGCATTTTGAGCTCAAGAATCCCGTTCTAGTAGTTATCCACCAGATCTCAGTTGCTACCACCCTAATGTACCACCCTAATGCCAGAAAATTAAAGCTCACAAAAAATCATTAAACGTTTGCTAAGGAAGTTTTTCGCTAAACCCAGTAGAAATTTTTTTCATATATTGGTTGCCGAACGTAGGGGTCGCCTTTTTAAATTTTTTTAATTGGATTTTTAAAATATAGCAAAATACTGGTCTCCTCGAGGCAAAAAAAATCGATATATCACACTTTAAAATCCGATTTTAAATGCCAAAGCTACAACAACAAATTAAAAAAGGCGACCCCTACGTTCGGCAAAAAAAAAAAATTTTTTTTTTGAAATCCCCTTTCAAAAATACTTCATTTTAGAGGGCGTACGGCGAACTTTTTTTTTTGAGGTACGGTCTAATGGACAGGCTTCATCAGTGATCTTCCATTAAATTGTATTATTGTTTATATTTTTATTGTCTCTTTATGAATAATTTCAGAAGTGATCAAACAGACATATACAAACATTCTACTACAGATTTTCTCTGTTTATCTTCTTATTTCCTCCGTGTCACCTTTTCACAAATATTGCCACATTAGTAGCTTTTACCAGTTCAGTCAGTTAATTTGTTTTCAAATCTTTTGTAAGCAATTTTTACGCATTGTTAGTTACAAGTATTTTTAATGAATTTGTTATTTATTTCTCAACAGTTAAAAATAACTAAAATTTTAACTATTTTAAAGGTAAATACTCCTCTACATTTTCTGTAGATATTAGTGACAAACTTCTTTCAATGTGTATATGTACATTAGAGCACCCGTATGTTGAAAAGTGTTATTTTTCCAGGGTCAGGCAGTTTACATTCATGTCTTCAAAATTACCCTAAAAAGGGTTCATGGATTTATCCATCTATAACTCTTAAACTAGAAACTTCTGAAGATTAAGCTACATAGCTGTTGTTTACACAATGAAAAGGCAACCATTATCTTTACACAAACTTTTAACCCCCTCATGACCGTTAGTGTTGTTTTAAGCGGTAAAGCACCGTAAGTTGTTCTTCACGTGGAAAAATTTCACTCGAACTTTAAATGCCTCAAATTGCAATTTAATTTAAACAAATGAATAATTTTTGAACTCTATAACAAAGACAAAATCGAAATAAACACAAAATGTCACTTTTTGCCAAGAAAAATAATAGTCTTGTACATTAAATTTGCGTGAAAACAAACTCTACGCAATTTTCACGTGAAACTGATTGTCGTGAAAAATCATTTTTTTTTTTTTATATGGAGTATAACAGTTTTTTCTCGTGAAACACAAACAACTTACGGTGCTTAAACATCAAAATTTGTCTCAAACCTAAAATTTTAATGTCTCTCATTTAATTTTTGAGATCTGTAAGTATGTAAAATCTTCATCATATAATAATTTAGCGTAGATTAAAAGTAAAATAAGCTTTTTTAAATAGTTCGTCCATTCCATGATATAAAGGCCAAAAACTGAATCTGAGTTATAGATTTCTTACATATATGCACTAGTAAACCATATGAATCTTCTAATTTAGGTGTAGGCCGTATTCAGCGAACTTATGTAAAACACTGCGAGGTACATTTTTTTGGAACTATTTAACCCTCTAAGTTTTCAATTAAAGGGACTTTTTGGCATCGTTTTAAAAAGGGACAAAAAGATCTGTAAGTTGAAGAGTTAGAGGGTTAAAATGATCCACAGAAACAATGGAATTTTCACATGGTTTCCTCCTAAAATCCAGGTTTGTGGGCCATTTTGGCGCCATTTCTGAATAAGTACGAAATTAACCCTTGAACATATTTTAAGTTTTGTCTAATTTTTGGCATTGAACTTAAATTTGCAACCTTGATGTCTTCAGAGACTTATAGTAGAATTTCATTGCAAATATTTTTGTGAAACATTTTAAACCTATAACTCTTGAATTAAAGGGACTTTGTGGCCCATTTTTAAAAAGGGACATAAATAAAGAGTTAGGTTAAAATGTTCCGAAAAAATATTTGTCATGAAGCTCTACTATAAGTCTCTGAAGACATTAAAGTTTAAAATTTAGGTTTAATGCCAGAAATAAGTCAAAACTTAAAATGTGTTTTAGAGTTAATTTCGTGCTTATTCAGAATTGGCATTCAATAGAGAACCCATGTGCATGTGCAAAAGTGTTATTTTTCACCTCCCCACGCACTTTCCGGTATATTGGGAGTAAAAAATAATATCCCCGCAAAAATTAGTCCTCTCGGATTAAACAGGCCAGTCACCTGCGGCGTTTAGCCATAGAAATTAACTAAAATTAGTTCAAAGTTTCTTTATATATAACTCTTAACGGTTTTACAGAAAAATACTAAATGGGTATATCTACAGCCAATAATGTGACTAGGACTTTTCTCATACGAACGTTTGACGTATCAATGACGCGTCATGGTGATCTAAGTGGTTACAGTCAAAGTTGTTAAAGAAAAATTTTGAATTTAACCACTTTATTGATACATCAAAAGTAAGTACGAGAAAAATGCTAGGGAAGTTTTATTTAACTTCTTCAATTAAAAAAAAAAGTGTAGCTGAAGCACATCGATTGCTCACCAAAGTTATACTGAATAATTATCTTTAATTTTTGCATTAAAAAATACAAAAAATGTTTTTTCGGACTTTCTATATTTTCATGTATTTAGTTAGAATATTGTTCTACCTCAAGTCCAAATTCTAATATGATATTGTCATATCAGATTTTATTTGTTGTTTCAAAAAAGGTTGATCATTTCATTCACTGTGTGAAATAAGATATAAAAAGCAGTTGGAAAGTTATTCTGAGCTTAATTACAAACTTTACATATGAATTAAGTAACAAAAGAATTGACATAAATAAAAAATGTTAAAATTGTAAAGAAAAAACATACCATATATAATCCATAACCGATTGTGGTTTATTTAAAAAGTAATAGGTAAAGTTTGTTTTCAATTGAAGAATCAATCAATCAAGAATCAATATTGTTTAACTTTTTTATCAATCAATAAAAAAACAAACTATAAAAAAATATCTATCATCGTAGGAGTTGTTATTTTCAGTCAAATATTCTATTTTTAGATTTCTATTTATAGAAAAAAAATACTATAAATAATTTCGTTGTTTTCTGTTTTAAAACAAAAAATTCAAATATTTTCGGTTTTCTTTTTTGTTAAAATAGTTTGTTTATATACAAAATTATTTCAATTTAAATTACAAGAAATTCTTTACTCTTACACACAAACATAGCCAATAAAAATATAGACGTGTGTGTTTTGTTTGGTAGTGTTTTGAAAATTCAAACAAAAAAAAACTTTCAAATATGAAAAAATAAACCACAAAATCGTTTTTTTACGTTTTGTCAGTTAAAAATTGATGATCGTTTTAATAAAATTTTCAATTATTTTTATTTATTTTATGGATTGTTTAAACAATTTTTGAAAATAAATAGAAAAATGGTTTGAATATAATGACAAATGAGTAGTCCTTTTTTTAATTGTGTTTTCAATTAACTAAATATGTATTTTAGGTTATTTTTAAGGATAAAATATTGTTACTTTAATAGTGCCACAAAAGGTACTACAGAAGCTTTGTCAACTCTCGGTAATAATCTAATCAAAAATGATATGTTGGATTTTTAAAATTCAACAATTACACTATGCGACAGTCAAAATCGGGATGGGATGAAACCAACGGGAAATGTTATATCGGTCAAAAACAAGTTATACGTGTCCCGGCGTTTGGCTGGGTCACCCCTACGAATCGAGATATATTTTTTTTGACATAACTCGAGAACCACTAATCCGATTTTGCTCAAACAATTTTAAAAAAATTAAAAATTACAATTCCTTTAATCTGTTCATATAACGTTTTTCTATATACTCAACAAATAAATGTTTGTTACCGCTACCATAAAAATCAATAACCTTTTGTTTATTACTTTTTTTTAATATTTTAGGCAAAAAATATTTTTTTCTTAATACATTTATTTTTACCGGCAAAACTGTTGAGTATATAGAAAAACGTTATATGAACAGATTAAAGGAATTGTAATTTTTAATTTTTTTAAAATTGTTTGAGCAAAATCGGACTAGTGGTTCTCGAGTTATGTCAAAAAAAGACCACAAAAGGTCAAATCGATATATCTCGATTCCTAGGGTTGACCCAGCGAAACTCCGGGATACGTATAACTTCTTTTTTACCGATATAACTTTCCCCGGTAGTTTGAACCCTTCCCGATCACTGACCCCTACCATTTGTCTCACAGTGTTATCAACAAGCTGCCGAAACAAAAAAAAAAACAGTGCAAAAAATTTCCCATTTCCTAGCCCCACGTTAACCATCTAAACCGGACTGATGACCTATGCACGAAAATTAGTTGTCCATGGATTTTTATTCTCTATCACAAACATTCGCGGTTCCAGCAATTAATATAAGGGGGAAAATCATACGCCTCAGTGGGCAACTCAATGTATTTGTCTACTGTGGCGTATGATTTTTCCCCTTAATTGCTGGAACCGCGCATGATCACATAACTAAGTTTTATGTAAATCAGCGTGTAAGTGTTGGGTGACTTCCCTTGTAAGTAGCATCAACATCGAATATATTTGGTATTCCATACCAAATAACCAGCTTAAAGAAGTGTGTCAGATCAATGTCAAACTTGCTGTGGGTGATACACTTATAACACAAATAATATGCAAACACACTTTTTAGATTTTCTCAAAGTCTCTCTCTCTTTATTCCATAGCTCTTGACAGAGCATAGTGACATAAATATGAACATTAAAAAGAATAAATATATCAAAATTGCTTATCAAATAATAGATTTAGAAAATAGAGAAATAAAACATAATTTGCATTTATATTAATCAAAGAAGTTGTGATTAAATATTGCAAAAAAAAAAAAAAAATTTTCGAGTGAAAAAGTTAAAGTCGAGCATGCCTATATAAATTCCAATGTGTTGAAATGGACTTGTGTTGAATTTTGATTTTTCCTAATATTATGAGTATTTAAATGAAAATCGGATATATAGTCAATATGGGCGCTAGGTCCAAAAGTACACCGATTCTATAATAAAACCATAAGTTTTATCCCTCGGCCGATGTGAGTCTGTGTACCAAACTTCATTAAAATATCTTTACATCTTGGACCTGTAGCGTGCGAACAAATATAAAAACCAATTTTTGGCGGAACTATATAAGAAATAACTCTAAACAATGAGAGATTTTAACGAAAATGATTAGGATTTGTCCCTCGAGCGTTATAAGACGATGCACCGAATTTCAACACACGGACATCGCTAAATCGATTAAAAAATCGTTCGGTGTACTAATCTGCGATTATTTTGCAATTTTTTAAGGGCGGTCTTGAAAATTCATAATCCAGGGACTATAATATCAGTACCTTAAACCAATTTGGTGGTAAGATTGCAAAAAAACTAACGAAAAAAATGTACAATAAATTACTTAGCAATTTTTAAAATGCGTTTTTTTAATTCATAATCCAGGGACTATCATACCCATAACCACCCAGTGTAGAAAATCATTACCAGATATGTGGTTATGTAACTATATACTTGGTAATGGTAACTAGTTACTTTTGTTATTACATTTCTTATTACCTTTATATGGCGATATCGCGAAAAATAATGAGTTGTCGTTACACACCAGCTTACGAAAAATCAAAAAATATATCGTTACCTATGTGCTTACCAGTACCGACAAAAATAATGAGTCTAAAAATAGATGATTGAAAAATAAATAACAAATGCATTAAAAATAACTCACAATGTCGTAAAATTGACCGAAACATTTAAGTGCTTTTAATATTTTTGTAAAATTGTTGGTCATTTTAACAACTGGTAAACCAAAGCTTAATTTTTTTTAATTTACCCAGTGTAGAAAATCATTACCAGATATGTGGTTATGTAACCACATACTTGGTAATGGTAACTAGTTACTTTTGTTATTACATTCCTTATTACCTTTATATGGCGATGTCGCGAAAAATAATGAGTTGTCGTTACACACCAGCATACGAAAAATCAAAAAATATATCGTTACCTATGTGCTTACCAGTACTGACAAAAATAATGAGTCTAAAAATAGATTTTCAAAAAAATAAATTTTAAATTTGCTGGTGCGGGAATCGAACCTGGGCTACAGATTGCCAGTCAATAGCTCTACCATCTGAGCTATATCGACATGTAATATTTAATAAATAAAAACATAATTGACCTGCTGCACACAAGTAAGCTTACTCGTCAACATACAAAAAATCAAAAAATATGTGGTTACATATATCCTTACCAGTGTTTAAAAAATATTGAGTCTAAAAATAGATATCAAAAATTTTCAAAAAATTTAGAAAATTATTTTCTATTTGAAATAATGATAAAAATAAGTCATTATCAGTAACTCATTATTATATGTTTTAAAATAATTCAGAAGGTAAGTGGGTGTCATTACTGGTAGTCCAAAAAATAATGATATGTCATTACCGTTTCTGCACTGGGTAGTATCAAAGATTGGTGGTTAGTTTGAAAAAAAAAATCGTGAAAACTAAATTTTACAAGAAGGACACTTTTGTCAACAATATATTCTTTTGCAGAATGTAAATCTCCGATTGAGTTTTTAATTAATTTTTTTCATTATAAAGCATTTTTTCGTATCCCGCCATTATTTTGCAATTATTTAAGCTCGGTTTTTTAAAATTCATAATCAGTTGACTATATTACTTATATTTTATACCAAAAAGATTTGAAAAAAGGAATAATTTTGCATCAGTATATTCCTTTGCAGAGTGTAAATCGTTGATTAAATTTTGAAATTAATTGTTTGTACTATAGGAGAGTTACGGTTCCTGTATATGACATTGAAACCACTAAAATTTTATTATTTACATTGCTAAAATGATAATGATTTAGGAGTTATTTCACTATCATGTGTCTTTAAAAATGTGCGTCATTGGGGTCCAGTAAGTCAACAACATTTAATAGTGTATTCCCATGTGAAAATCGAAATATATATGAGCATACATGATCAGACATTGGCTCGTATGTGATCATGCATGGGCATACATTGTCATATACGTACATGCATAGTTCAATGTATGACCATAAATGATCTCATATATTTCCATATATCTTTGGATCCGAAATTTGAGGGTATATGACCGTACATATTCATATATGACCCTATATGCTCACATATGATTCATGTATGCTCATATATGGCCATATACTTTCATATACCCTCAAATTTCGGATCCAAAGATATATGGAAATATATGAGATCATGTATGGTCATACATTGAACTATGCATGTACGTATATGACTATGTATGCCCATGCATGGTCACATACGAGCCAATGTTGATCATGTATGCTCATATATATTTCGATTTTCTCATGGGTTAGTATATTTTTATACCCTACACCACTATGTGGTCAGGGTATTATAAGTTTGTGCTGATGTTTGTAACACTAAAAAATATTGGTCGTAGACCCACCTTATAGTATACCGATCGGTTCAGAATTTTTTTTTTATTTCGATTTAACGATGTCCGTCTGTCCGTCCGTCCGTCTGTCTGTCTGTCCATGCAATCTTGTGCGCACTCTACAGGTCGCAGCTATTAAGATATTTTGATGAAATTTGGTACGCAGACCTATGTTGGCCCAAGGACGAACAAGTTTGATTTTGGTGAACATCGGTCCATGTTTAGAACTAGTGCCCATATAAGGGTCCCCCCAAAATTATATTGTTTATACGCTGCAGGTCGCAAATATTAAGATATTTTGATGAAATTTGGTACATAGACCTATGTTGGCCCAAGGACGAAGCCTATTGATTTTGGTGAACATCGGTGTATGTTTAGACCTAGTGCCCATATAAGGGTCCTACCAAAATTATACTTTTTATACGCTGCAGGTCGCAAATATTAAGATATTTTGATGAAATTTGGTACATAGACCTATGTTGGCCCAATAACGCAGCCTATTGATTTTGGTGAACATCGGTCCATGTTTAGACCTAGTGCCCATATAAGGGTCCCACCAAAATTATATTGTTTATACGCTGCAGGTCGCAAATATTAAGAAATTTTGATGAAATTTGGTACATAGACCTATGTTGGCCCAAGGACGAAGCCTATTGATTTTGGTGAACATCGGTGTATGTTTAGACCTAGTGCCCATATAAGGGTCCTACCAAAATTATACTTTTTATACGCTGCAGGTCGCAAATATTAAGATATTTTGATGAAATTTGGTACATAGACCTATGTTGGCCCAATAACGCAGCCTATTGATTTTGGTGAACATCGGTCCATGTTTAGAACTAGTGCCCATATAAGGGTCCCCCCAAAATTTGCTTGGTTTCAAACTGCAGGTCGCAAATATTAAGATATTTTAATGAAATTTGGTGCGCTGACTCACATTATAGAAAATTTTGACATAAGCCCCATTTTAACCCATTCGAATTTCGGATCCAACCAATACACCAGACTGGTGTAGGGTATTGTATAGTCGGCATGCCTGACTTTAACCTTTTTACTCGTTTATCGTATTTTATACTCGCAAGGAAAAACCATGGTCGGTATGACCATATTCGAAGTGCATCATATATTTTTGGGTGTATTTATGATTACGACAGTCATATTAGCATATATTTTTTTTATCATAATATTATCCTTAAATTATTAATTAGAAATTTACTAATTCAGTTCGAGGACAATTTCCTTATTATGAGTTAACATAATAGGAACTTTTTCCAAAAACTGCTATTTTTCTTCATCAGGATACTCTCCTGACAAATACTTCACAGAGTTTCTGCTTTCAAAAACCTCTACACTTTCAGGAATTAAAAGACGATCGTTTCGGGGATTCTCCAAGTCCCCTTCATCAGTTTTCTTTAGAAAGTGGTAGCAGTAGTGCAATGCAATCTGAAGCATCAAAATCTCATATTAAATGTAGTACGCTACATTAACAAAATGGAAATGTAGCAAACAATAAAATATGTTTTTGAGGTATTCTGCAAAGCATAGCCAACAATAGCAATATTATAAAAGTTTTTTGTTTTTGTATTTCATACCATCGGTATAAATTAAATACAAATTTTATTTTTACCCTTCTTCTTTGTAAATACAAGAAGAGGCAAAAACATTTTCTCCGTACTATGAGTGTTGTCAAAGTGTTGGTTTTTAATTTTTATTTAAAAAATAATGATTCCAAAATGATGCCAATACTATCACATTTTAGTCCTGCATGTCATACTATGATCCCTATAGTATTTTCGTAGCATTCCCTTGAAACTGGATTAAAAAACTATGGAGGTCCTGTTTTATTCAAAATAATATATATTCAGTGGCTAATTTACAGATTTAAATAATTTAAACCAATTTCAGTTATAACCTATATATAAAGATACCAGCGCATAAAAACTATTTTTAAAAATACAATTTCACAACACATCCGAAATGATCATAATATTTTTCTAATAGTCATAATATATTCCCAATTCACACTGATCATATTATAATTATGAAGAAAATTTTTTGATAATTTAGATTCATATTATGATCATTAGGAACATAGTTATTATAATAATTTTTTTTCACTTTTTACATATTTAAATTTTTTCTATTTTGTACTTTTTTCTAAAATTTTCTTTCGTGCAAAATTAAAATTTTTCATAGACTCTCTTGAACAACAAATTTAATAAGATAAATCACTTTTTTATTACTTCATTTATAATACATACTAAACACTTTACCGAACAAAAACAAGTTTCAAGGTTGATTGACAATCTTCATTTTACCCAGACTTCTTGGGTAGATCCATGGAGGAATTACTAAGGAGTGATACTCGCAAAGTGTTTTGTTGCCATTACTGCTTTTTTGACAGTTATCAGAATAATAATATTTGAGAATTTTCAAAACAGAAGAAGCAAACCTTTTTCGGCCTTTTTGACTCAAATTCACCCCAGCAAAAAAAACTTGTAAGCAATGCTTTACAAACTACTTTTTTTCTCTGCTTCATAAGTATCCGTTAGTGTAATTTTACTGTTTTTTAGAAGTTATTCTGAACAACTTCAAAAAATCACTTCTTTCATTACTTTCAAAGTATCCGCTAGTATATTTTTCTAGCTTTTTTAGAATTACTTCTGAAGAACATCTTAAAAATCACTTAATTATTGCTTCTAAAGAGTAATTGCTCTACAAGTGATCGTAAAAAGTGATTTTGGTATCATTTGGCATTTCCAAGCAGAGGGCCGCGGGTTAGATACCCGGCGGGACCAATATTTTTTAATTTTTTTTTTTTATTTTATTATTTTTTTTTAATATTTATAATTAATTGGTTTAAATTCAATTTTTTTTTAATATTTAAATTTTTAAAAATATGGATGTATAAAAAATGGTAAGAAATTGCTTTTTATGCACCTGTAAAGATAGTACTGAAAACAATATTGAATTGGAGTGCACTTTTTACACTTGTTTAATAAGTACTTTTATTGAAGAGAATAGGGAACAATATCTCGCAGTAATAAAGTGGTGTTTTTATGCCAGTCAACTTTCATATCAAGGAATAGCTCAGCGGTAGAGCGCTAGACTAGCAATCGTAAGGTCGCAAGTTCGATACCCGGTGGCATCAATAAAAAACTTTTGTAAAATAAAAAGAATATAATTTCTTTTTTGTGAAGAATTTTTTAATTTTTAATTGGTAAAAAAGAGCCTCCTTTGCACTCGTTCAAAAAGTACTGAAAAAATGTTGAAGTTGGAGAACTCCTCTCCTATGATAACTCAATGTTAAAATCATTAGTGTCAATGTTTAAAAAAAGAAGTACATCTAGATCATCAATTGTAGTGCTTTTTCTACTGCTTCGGCACCTCTTTTTTGCGGGGTAATGAAAAATTTCCTAAATTTAATGAAAAGGCTTCATATATTTTATGAATCTAGTTTTATTGGAATTTTTTCAGAGAGTGTATAAAACTTTTAATAAATAAAATTAAATTTTTCACAACATTTTATGAAAAATTCCATTATTTCAATGAAAAGTTTCAATGAACGAGTTCCAGTGAAACTTCATTGGTTTTATGCAAAAATTCATTTCTATCATGCAGATAATTCTCTCACTGCAGGCGTCACGTGTTACTAATATGACGACCGAAACTTGTGTTTGACCGAGTGTGAGCATATAAAATTAGTTCATAAGTAATTTTTTCTATTTCCATGAACTTCTACAAAATTTTACCATATCTTCCGATTTTTTCTAAGACTAAACACTTCCCTTAGATCTTGACAAATTAAAAACAAAATTAGCCCAACATAATTTCTTTTGTCTGTAGCTGGGCAGTTAGTGAGGATGGCCTTATATATACGATGTTGGGTACAATGTAACTAAATTGTATGTATGTTAGTTAGTTAGTTCGTTGGTAGTAATAGTTGTAGTATTTTTATTTTATTATACATACATATATCTTGCTGACGACTTACATTCTGCATAGATTGTAGTCATTTTATACTCATCTTTTCAAAACTGCCAACAAGTAACATATTTATATTTCAAATGCATTTTTATATAGACTATAGATTACAAATCCACGAATACTAAGTCTGTACAAATAACTATGGTTTGTTTTATTTATTTCTTTTCTTGAAGTACTCGATTTTTCTAAAGACTTTTTCCTAAGAAACAGCTCAAATTCTAAAAGACAAAGATTTAATAGATTTTCGATAGATTGTAAAGATTTTGCATTAAAAGAGATGTAAGGTATGGTCAATAGAATTTCTAACTGGTTTGCATTGTAAAATATTCTAGATTATTTGGCAAGTGTATATTTAGTTGTCATGGTTTTGGTACGGATCATATTTATATACATTTACAATTTAACTTAAAAACATATTTATTCTACTACTATACTAGCACATTGAAAATTGTTGCTTCGATACGCTTTATAACTGGAAAATGGAAATGGTTTTATGTTTTCCTTTCATGATGTCCTTTTGTGTTTTTCTTGTAGCTGCTTGTGAAAGATTTTTGAAGTCATCTTCTTGTATTATTTCCAAGCTTTCTTTAGTTTTAGATAGTTTTTTTTTCCTATATAAAGTCATAAAAGGAATTCACTATGTTATGCTATGAATCTGTCTTCCCGTCATTTTTTGGGTAGTATTTATGCATCTATGTATATTAGGGTGACAATGAAATATATGTTGAAATATTTGTCTCTGAATTTTAATGAAACCCGAGCAGATAAAACTTAGATAGTATTTTCAAACGAGGTTTTTTCTAAAGGCAACTATACACATTCAATATTACTGATCAATGTTTTTAAAATCAACCAGTTAGAACAAAGTATTGAAAAATTAAATATTCTGATTGGTTGATGTTTGGAAACTTGATCAAAATACCGTAACAAAATATATGCAATAAAAAAAAAAAAAGCATTGTAGTCACTCATTCGCCCCGCAAGAAAAAGCTGATAAAAATCCCCTATTACTATAAATATAAAGTGGTGATAGTTTCAATGCGCCTTTGACGTTAAACTTTCGGAGTTTTGAAACAAAATAAAAAAAGAATACAAACTTTAATTTTAATTGCCACCATAACCTTTATACTGTCAAACAAACTGCGTAACTTGGAATAGAAATAATTATTAGGGGCACTGAGAACTTTGGTCAAAATAGTAGTGAAAATGGGGATTTGAAATAAGAAAATTATAACCGTAACGGTCTACCCAAACCGCTTTTTCTACGAACCTGAAATTTTAAATTTGTGTACCTTAAAGTATGGGCTAATTAACAAAGTACATACTTTTTAGGATTTCCAATAAGAACGTGGCTTACAAAAAGCCAAAGTTCCTCCCTAAACACGGCGTGGCAGATGGGAACTTAAGAATTAGCTCATAGTTATGCATGAAAAGGTGAAATTTTAAAAATTTTGAGTTTATATCCTCTTGTTGATCATAAAAACAATATTCTTAATTTAATTTCAGAAAATTAACCCTTAAGTGCTGTTGGGGCCTTTATGCCCCAATCAAAAAATATTAGTATATTTTCATCATGGGGTCAAAAAAGCCCCAAGAGCACTTAAGAATATTATTTTTAGATCTAGAAAAATAATATCAAGAAATTCCTTTAATATCCGCTCAGGAATATCTGTTATATTAATATGTTTAAAAAAAAAATTAAAATCTCCTCAAATTTAACCTCTGACCTTACACAGGGGCAATTTAATGTATTTATATTTTGCCCTAATTTTCAGGATTGAAGTATTTAATCTTGTGTTGTTAATCCGGCCAAAATCATGTGAAATTAAAAGAAGAAAAAGAAAAACTTGCCTAAAAGCTTAATAAATGCCAAAAATCGCTGTTTTCTCGAAATCCGCTCAAAGAAAATCTCTGCCGCAGCCAAATTAAAAAACGAAAACCTACAATTTTTGTAGTTTCTAATCTCTAATATGTTCTTAATAAAACCTTAAAGTCCAATTGTTGATTTTTCTAATTTTCTTTAAAACAAATTTTAAAAAATTTAAAATTGTAGATTTGAAAACATATTTAAGAATTCCGACCTTTTTTAGCACTAATTTATAACGAGTTAGCAAAACACAATAGAAAAAAATAATTATTATCTGGGTGCGTGGAACTTATAGAATAAAAACTGTTTCTGTAGTAGATTATTTCAATAAATTTTAAAATTTGGACCAGAATTTCTTGATTAAGTGGCCTGCGACACATCAGTTGCCTGGGGAAATTGTTATAACTCGGCGGATTTTTAACCGATTTTTTATTGCTTTATTACAAAGAGAATTCACTCCTAATTACGATTCGATAGTTTTTTTAATTCGAATTAGGTTTAAAATATCAATGTTTTCGAGAAAATGCACAAAAAGTCATATTTTTCCCTTGTAATCAGTGTTCCAAACTTCAAGGCCGATACGGCACGTCTTCCCGATGTCCGATTATCCTAATTTTTTGGCAGACGTAGTTTTACACCCAAATAAATATTTCCAGGGGGTAGCTCGGTTAAAAACTCAATTTTTTGGAGCAACCTAATGGTCATGAATGCATGTTTATGAGCATTCACGAACAAACATTCAACATGTATGGATCCATGTATATAGATTTTTAGCTGGGTAGTTCTTTTTAACAAAAATATTTTTTTTTTATTTTAAATCGCTACAAAATTTAAAAATATCGCCAAAATTGCAAAAATAATCGCCAAAATTAAAAAAAATTATAATGTAATTAGAAAAAGATCACTAAATTCTCCAAATTATTAAAAATCGCCAAAATTAAAAAAAAACTAAAATTTAAAAATCGCCATAATTGAGAGATAAAATAGTAATAACAGAAGATAAAAATAGCATTGTTAGAATTTCGTTGATGTTAGTCCAATTGTGTTGTTGACATTTGCTTATTTCTCTCCCTTTCAATATCAATAGATCATCATCAATTACACTGTGCATTAGACCGTACACCCTCCAATATGAAGTTTTTGCAAGGCGATTAAAAAAAAAAAAATTTTTTTGCCTTTTTTAATTTTTCGTTATAGCTTCGGCATTTAAAGTCGGATTTTTAAATGTGTTATATCGATTTTTTGCCTCGAGGAGACCAGTGTTTTGCTATCAAGGAAAAATCCAATGAAAAAAAAATTTTACGTTCGGCAACAAAAAAAAATAAAAAAAATTTATCAAAAAACTTCCTTAGCAAAAGTTTAATAATTTTTTGCGAGCTTTAATTTTCTAACATTAGGATGGTAGCAACGGAGATCTGGTGGGTAAATACTAGAACGGGATACTTGATGTCAATGGCCCTTAGAGCAAAACATTGGTCTCCCCTCGAGAGAAAAACATCGATGTATCATACTTTAAGATCTGACTGAAAATGCCAAAGATATAACGAAAAATGTAAAATGCCGACCCCTACGTTTGGCAAAAAAAATTTTTTTTGAAACTGCCTTGTAAAACTACTTCATATTAGAGGGTGTATGGTGCACTTTTTTTTGCCTGTAAGGTGGAGCCATTTTTGTCCGACACGCGGGCCACCCTGTGGGTGAAACTAAGTCGGGTTTGCTGCATCAAGTGGTGCTAGCGTTTTTCTAAATTAGCTCTTAAAAAGAGATATTTGGATTTGAAAATTATGGCCCCAAGGACCACAGATCCAGGTACGTAGCTAGGGGGGCTAGGGGGTTCGAGTCCCCCCGAAATGATTTGAAAAATTTTAAAATGTAACAAAATACGTCGAACGTAACAATGTTTTTTAAAGTATGTGATAAAAAATATTTTTTTTTTTTTAAATCAAATAGCCAAGCTTCTGAAGTTTTCACAAATAAAATAAAATAGACTAAAAAAAATGTTTTATAAAAAAAAAATTTAAACAATTTAGTGCCCAGGGAAACTGTTTTTGTGTATGGGTTCTTTTGAAAAAATCCTGAATATTTATACACTCACAAAAGTTTGTCGGTAGAATCTACTGAACATGGCAGTTAAAACAAAGGTATATGCAGTTAAAAAGGCGACAAAGGTATATTTACCTTTAAAATAACTAAAACTTTTGTCATTTTTAACTGTAGAAAAATAACTAACAAATGCAGTAAAAATAACTACCAATGTCGTTAAATTAACTAATAAATTTTTGCTACAAAAATTTCAAAACAACTGACAAAATCGGTAAAAACTACTGTTTTTACAGTCAGTTCTTTTTGTTTATAAAAGTATATTTCAATAAAAAAAAACAATTTTTTTTTTCTTTCGATTAAAAAAATATGTGTAATTACTTCAGTGTTAAAATATAATTTCACTTTTAAAATCATGTAACATATTTTTTACCAACGTATCTTTGAAGACACGTCTATTTTTAAGAGCCCATAATTTTCGATAGGAAGGCGATATAACAACGCAGTAAAAATCGTGTGATAGTTTGAGGCCTTGGCAAAAATGCAATTTAAAAAATTATTAAAATTTTATTTCCACAGTTGCCATATAATGATTTTACAAAAACAATTTTCGATTTTTCTTCAAAGCTCTTCTTTCCAAAGATATTTAAAAATTTAAGAAAGGTGAGTGTAATAAAAGAAAGATTCATTATTTCAATAAGAACATGTGAAAAACTACATATATAAGGGAAGAAAAATTCTTCGTTCAGTACATTCGTTAACAAATAAATTAACTGATCGAATCAAGAGGTTTCCGTATTTGTAAAATTGTAGGTATGCAGAAAATAAATCCGTTTTTTAAATATCAAAATTGGGATATTTTCTCTCAACTAGCAAAGAAGCATACAAATTTGAACAACCAGAGTAAAAAACGAGTAAAAAGGTTAAAGTCGGGCATGCCGACTACACAATACCCTACACCAGTCTGGTTAAAAGCCAACTAATGTTTGGATCCGAAATTCGAATGGGTTAAAATGGGGCTTGTATCAAAATTTTCTATAATGTGAGTCAGCGCACCAAATTTCATTAAAATATCTTAATATTTGCGACCTGCAGTTTGTAACCAAGCCAATTTTTGGGGGACCCTTATATGGGCACGAGGTCTAAACATGGACCGATGTTCACCAAAATCAATAGGCTTCGTCCTTGGGCCAACATAGGTCTGTGTACCAAATTTCATCAAAATATCTTAATATTTGCGACCTGCAGCGTATAAACAATATAATTTTGGGGGGACCCTTATATGGGCACTAGGTCTAAACATAGACCGCTGTTAAGCAAAATCAATAGGCTTCATCTCATCCTTGGGCTGACATAGGTCGGTGTACCAAATTTCATCAAAATATCTTAATATTTGCGACCTGCAGCGTATAAACAGTATATTTTTGGTAGGACCCTTATATGGGCACTAGGTCTAACCATGGACCTATGTTCACCAAAATCAATAGGCTACGTTACTGGGCTAACATAGGTCTGTGTACCAAATTTCATCAAAATATCTTAATATTTACGACCTGCAGCGTATAAACAATATAATTTTGGTAGGACCCTTATATGGGCACTAGGTCTAAACATGGACCGATTTTAACCAAAATCAATAGGCGTTGTCCTTGGGCCAACATAAGTCGGTATACCAAGTTTCATCAAAATATCTTAATATTTGCGACCTGTAGAGTGCGCACAAGAATGCATGGACAGACAGACGGACGGACGGACATCGTTAAATCGAAATAAAAAAAAATTCTGAGCCGATCGGAATACTATAAGGTGGGTCTAGGACCAATATTTTTTGGTGTTATAAACATCAGCACAAACTTATAATACCCTGACCACATAGTGGTGTAGGGTATAAATACAAAAAATGCTAAGTGCGAAACCGGCCTATTCTCCTACCAAGTTTTCTCAGGAAATTCGTACGGAATCCATGATTGGTAAAAAATGGGTAAAGCAACATATGCCATATCAGAAACGGATTGCATAAATTTTTAAATATTGACAAAAAAAAATTAAATTTTTCAAAACTTAAATCACCTAGAAATCAAATTTCACTTGAAATATACCCAGCAAAAAAATTGGAAGTAATGCTTTTCAAACTACTTATTTCATTGCTTCACAAGTATCCATTAGTGTATTTTTCCTGCTTTTTTAGAAGTAGTTCTGAACATTTTCAAAAAATCACTTTTTTCATTGCTTTCAAAGTATCCGTTAGTATATTTTTTAAAGCTTTTTTAGAATTACTTCTGTACAACATCCAAAAAGCTACGTAAGTATTGCTTCTTAAGTATGTTTGCTCTAAAAAGTGATTTTGGTATCATTTAGTGTTTCTAAACAAATGATCGCGAGTTCGATTTCCGGTGGGACTAATATTTTTTGAATTTTTTTTAATATTTATAATTAATTTGTTTAAATTCAATATTTTTTTTTCTTGTAATTTTTAAAAATATAAAAAGTAAAATTCATGAAAAATTAATTTTTATTCGCTTACGAAAATAGTTAGTACTGAAAACAATACTGAATTGCAGTGCAAATTTTGCACTTGTTTAAAAAATACTTTTATTGAAGAGAATAAAGCACAATACCGTGCAATGGCAAAGTGGTGTTTTTATGTCAACAACTTTCATAGCAAAGAATAGCTCAGCGGTAGAGATCTAGACTAGCAATCATGTGGTCGCAAGTTCGATACCCGGAATTAAAAAAAAATTAAAATAAAAAAAATATAATTCATCTTTGCTTAGAATTTTTTTAAACTTTTAATTTGTGAAAAAGAGCTTCAATTGCACTCGTTCAAAAAGTACTGAAAAAATGTTGAAAAATGTTGTTCTCTGTTTACTGGGAAGCTTTCAAAATTGATTTATATATCATACGAGTTTATCCAATACCACATGATCGAAATTTTTTAAAATTAAGATTGTGTCTCCCATCTTAATGTCCTTTAAACTAGTGTAAGCAAAAGAAATTTTTATTAAATTACAGATGTATTTTTTATTTTAACCAATAAAATTTAATATTGAATTTTCAAATAATAATTTTTTTTTGCTTGACTAATTTTTATAACCTGTTTCATTACACATAAATTTGTTACAACAAATTCCAGCTCAATTAAGATCTATATTTTGAAAATGCAGAATTTGAAATTTGCAAAAAAAAATGTGCATGTTTATTCAATTAGGGAGTTGAATTAATTTTGACAAATGCTGTAATTCTCACAGAACTTAACGTATTCAAGATTGATCTATTGATGTTACTGTAATCAAGTTTGTCAGTTTTATTTTCAATATATTGTGAAACATAAAAAAAATTCCACAAATATATTCAAACAATATCTGTCGGCAATTTATGACAACATATTTTATTACCAACACAATCATATCTAAGGTGTTGCTGACAAAACAACTTATTTTTAAAATAAGAATTTTACAACGGAACAAAAAAATATACACTTTTGCAAAAATTTTTTATCAAATGGAATTTTGTTGGACTTCGAACCTAATTTGGAATTACAGTATGTATTTATCTATAAAAAAAATAAATGCATTTAAAAATTTTATATTTTAAAAATAAATCTTTCATTGAGATAAGTCATTTTGACAAAAAGCCAACTTTTATGAAAGTGGGTGACAAATCCACCGCATAGCCACCAAGCTTCATAGTTATTTTGAATTGTTAAAATTTATATTTTTAAATAAATTCTCTCAATTTGATGTCATACAATTTCTTAAACTCTGATGTATTCCACACTGCAAATACAAATAATTCTGTGTATGCAATTTGACAAATGCAGCAACTTTGAAGTATTTTCATGGAAAAATAAAAATACAAACAAAATTACATATATTGAATTTATATACGAGTACTAAAATAAAATAACTCAATAAAATATCTTTAAGCCTGATTTTCACAATGTCCAGTTAGCTACTAACTTTGACTTTAACTGACACAGTTGTTGTTTTCTACCCATAAGAAATTTGGATTTTTCTGCTAGCTATTTTAACTGGACCTTCTGTAATCGATCCTAAATACTTCAAAAGAAAACCGCATTTTAAGCAAATGCTTTTATTGTGAAAAGGAAAAAAATAAAAAGGATTTCTTCGAAAAAAAACCCCAACATTCATCAAATAAACCCATAAAGGTAATGCAACCAAGAAAGTATTTGCTATTTATTGGAAATTTTCTGAGAAAACCGTCTTTTAAATTTTTTATAGTTAACAAAACACAAAGTAGCAGACGATACAATAAATTAGTTAAAAAAAAAAAACAACCAATCACTGGATTTAAATGCTAATTCAGTTTGAATGTAAAAAGTAAAGATATTAAATGGATCTTATTTAACATGAATATCCTTACAAATGTTTTTAAATAAACAAAAATTAACCTTTAACTGCAAATGACGTAAGTATCTAAATATAAATTTAAGATAGAAAAAAAAAAAAGGGGAAAAAACTGAAGGATTTTATAAATGTTTTCTAATATTTTATTAAGTAAATACGTGATTAATCAAAGGGATTTAATTTTCACAGGATGTAAATTATCAATATCTACATTTAAATAATAACCTTTTGCAAAATGTAACGATATAAATGCATACACCCAAGTAAAATATCTTTATCTTGATAAAATTAGATATGCCTTATATAATAATATTTACAATATATTGGTCTAATTCATAAACTTTTACAACAGTCTTATTGCAGGATTTTAAGCTAATTTGTGAAAAACAGTATTCATATTTACTTAATAATGAAGAAAATAATAAAGGTTTATAGTTGGTACTCACTAACTTTAAACCTTTTATAAAGTTTGGAGTGAGAAAGCCACCATTTAATTGCCAATTATTTCATTTTCAGACATGAAATGATTTATTAAAGCCATCCCATCCCTAGAATGTGTGGCTTCCAACAACTTGCATCCATCAAACTGAAAAAAACTACAACAATTGCGTAGCCAATGACCTTTTTCGAAAAAATTTCCAAAAAAATGTAAAAATAAAATTAAAAAGAAAAACAAAACAATAGTGATGTGTAGACTGTCAAAACATTATTCGAAATTCGATTACTTTTGTATGCTTTGAATAATATGTTCTAAAAAATTACTTTTTTACACACATTTCCATTGATTTGCTTTATAAATAAAAAAAAATATTGTTAATGGCTTTTAAATTTATCTTAGCACATCATTAGTTCTCTAATTTAAGGAAATAAAGTTTTCACTTCCGATTACCGAGTCAATCGTTTACTAAATTTGTAAATCACTTACGACTTATTTGGGAGAAGAGAGAAAATAAACAATAGTGTTGCCAGTATCAAATCGAAAAATTAATTTATATTTAAAATACGATTATGAATCAAGATTTCTAATAACTCCTTATTAAGCGAAATATGTACTTTAACTATAGCAAGCTTCAAATACCAAATAAATTTTGTTTATGAATTAGCACATATGTATATTAGGGTAAAATTCAGAAATAGATTTGTCATTACACCCCCCAGCTTTATTGGCAATGGTCCATAATGGAAAAAATCGATTTTTTTTTTTGAAAACGTTAACCCGTGCTGAAAGTTGAACAAAAATGGCCGATTTTGGAAAAAAAGTATATTACTATTAAAAATTTCCAAAATTCGAAATTTCGAAAAAAATAATATTTTTTATTTAATTTATTCATTTAATAATGCCAATATGATACAGACCCAAATAAAAAAAAAATGATATGGAGCCATATGAAGTTATATTTAATTATATATAATCTTTTACGTAATTAGATATAATTATATCCGAAAAATGAGAACGTCTTAGTGTATCATATTGTATCGAATTCTATACAATTGTATACAATTTGGTACAATTTGATACAATTTTATGCAATTCGATACAATTGTATCCGAATTTTGTCCTCATCCAATTACATCAAATTATATCTTTTTGTATAAAATTATATAAAATGTTATAAAAGTGGACATAGTTTGATATAATTATATCTAAATATTAACCTTATACTTTTTTTATTTTTATTTATAGGACCATATCTAATAATATACAAATTTTATTAAATAAAAATTTTTTTTAATTACTTGTAATTGTTCTCTTTTGAATTCCAATTACAAATAATATGTAATTGTAGATGAGTTTTTTTTCAATTACAATTACATGTAATTGTGTAATTGCATGTGTAATTAATTACAAAATGTAATGATTAACCCCAGGTCTGCTGGAGATCTTATAATTTTGATAAATCTTCCATTACTTTTATACAGATTTATCATGACAGTGCAATAACATAAAAAAAAATTTCTTTTAATTTAGTAATTTTAAAATAAAGTTAACAACACTGAAATTTTAAAGGTAAAGGATTATGATATTCAACCCAGATATAAGAAATCAGTCAAGTGTACGTTATAGTATAGAGAATTTCGTATTAAAGCTTCAGTGTTGTTAATGTTATGGGTGCGTAAGCCATTTTTGACGCATGCTCCTAAACAAAAACAAATTACTCACGCACGAGCATTTCGTTTCTTACTCAGCACACATGAGTATATTAAAAACTTACATTCAGAAAATTCTCACGCAAAATAGTAAAAATTACTAAAAACATATGATGCAAAAAATAAACTCACACACGAATCATGCACGGGTTATTCTTACTCACGCTCACGCACGAATCACTTAAGTTAGTAATTATTACTCACGATCACGTGTGAATAACGTGACTCACGAACATTTCGTGTCACGCGCCAATCCCTAGTGATTACTAAATTTAAAACTAGTTCAAAATCATTGATAACATGGAACAAAATATAATATAATACGGTTTTATATGGACCTTATATATTTTTATATAAAATCACTTTAAAACGAGTAAAAAGGTTAAAGTCGGGCATGCCGACTATACAATACCCTACACCAGTCTGGTGTATTGTTTGGATCCGAAATTCGAATGGGTTAAAATGGGGCTTATGTCAAAATTTTCTATAATGTGAGTCAGCGCACCAAATTTCATTAAAATATCTTAATATTTGCGACCTGCAGTTTGTAACCAAGCCAATTTTGGGGGGACCCTTATATGGGCACTAGTTCTAAACATGGACCGATGTTCACCAAAATCAATAGGCTTCGTCCTTGGGCCAACATAGGTCTATGTACCAAATTTCATCAAAATATCTTAATATTTGCGACCTGCAGCGTATAAACAATATAATTTTGGGGGGACCCTTATATGGGCACTAGTTCTAAACATGGACCGATGTTCGCCAAAATCAATAGGCTTCGTCCTTGGGCCAACATAGGTCTATGTACCAAATTTAATCAAAATATCTTAATATTAATGCCTGCAGCGTATAAACAGTATAATTTTGGTAGGACCCTTATATGGGCACTAGGTCTAAACATCGACCGATGTTCACCAAAATCAATAGGCTGCGTTATTGGGCCAATGTAGGTCTGTGTACCAAATTTCATCAAAATATCTTAATATTTACGACCTGCAGCGTATAAACAGTATAATTTTGGTAGGACCCTGATATGGGCACTAGGTCTAAACATGGACCGATGTTCACCAAAATCAATAGGCTGCGTTATTGGGCCAATATAGGTCTGTGTACCAAATTTCATCAAAATATCTTAATATTTACGACCTGCAGCGTATAAACAGTATAATTTTGGTAGGACCCTTATATGGGCACTAGGTCTAAACATGGACCGATGTTCACCAAAATCAATAGGCTGCGTTATTGGGCCAATGTAGGGCTGTGTACCAAATTTCATCAAAATATCTTAATATTTACGTCCTGCAGCGTATAAACAGTATAATTTTGGTAGGACCCTTATATGGGCACTAGGTCTAAACATGGACCGATGTTCACCAAAATCAATGGGCTGCGTTATTGGGCTAACATAGGTCTGTGTACCAAATTTCGTCAAAATATCTTAATATTTACGACCTGCAGCGTATAAACAATATAATTTTGGTAGGACCCTTATATGGGCACTAGGTCTAAACATGGACCGATGTTCAAAAAAATCAAACTTGTTTGTCCTTGGGCCAACATAGGTCTGCGTACCAAATTTCATCAAAATATCTTAATAGGTGCGACCTGTAGAGTTCGCACAAGATTGCATGGACAGACAGACAGACGGACGGACGGACGGACAGACGGACATCGTTAAATCGAAATAAAAAAAAATTCTGAACCGATCGGTATACTATAAGGTGGGTCTACGACCAATATTTTTTGGTGTTACAAACATCAGCACAAACTTATAATACCCTGACCACATAGTGGTGTAGGGTATAAAAACTGATTTTACTTTTAATCTACACTAAATTTCCTATTATTTGAGAAAGTGTATACGTATTTACAGATCCCCAAAATTAAATGAAAGGCATTCAAAATTTAGTTTTGACACCGCCACTAACGGTCATGAGAGGATTAAAAGTTCATATAAAGAAAATATTTGCCTTTTCAGTGTGACTGTGACTTACCAGAAGCTTCTAGTTTAAGAGTTATAGATGGACAAATCCATGAACCTTTGTTAGGGTCATTTTGAGGACATAAATGTAAACGGCCTGGCCAGTTTACACCGTATAAACATAATTTGTACACAGATCTTACTTTTTACTCCCAAACTATCCGAAAATGTGCGGGGAACTGGTAAAATAACAATTTTTCACAAATGGGTGCTCTAATGGGCATCTAGTACATTAATTACAAGTGCATGGTACCTGTAATTGAAAATTTTTAAGTACCATTACGAAGTTTAAAATGTTCTTTGTAATCTGAACCAATTCCTAGGGAAGGATTTGATACTTAAGCACCAATACCTTAAAATATATTAGGTACTTGCTAAGTACTATGTATACTTGCTAAGTTCTATAGTACTTACTAAGTTCTATGATACTTGGTAAGTACTTTTGCTATCAGCCTTACTATCAATATTTTCCAAACGTTTATTTTAATTAAAGTCGACTTTAGTTAAAATATTGGGTGGCAGTATGCCTTGACTTGGTTTATTTTTGGAGCATTCTGATTGGGTAATTTATTTTCAACCAATCAAAATGTTTGAAAATATAAATATTTTTGTATGGTTTTCATACACAAAATTAACAAAACCGTATGATTAAAATAAAAGTCGACTTTAAATTTAAAATACTCTTTTATAGTAAGGGCCTATGTATATATAATTACCCTGTATGTATATATGTATATATAATTACCATGTATTCTATGTATATATAATTACTTTCATCCAAATGCATGTATGTAGTCATTAATCCAAAAATGATTTAAACCAAATACTTTTGCGAATCAAAGAATTTGCAACAAAATGTCATGGATTTGTTGTTGCATATTTTGCTTTTAAGTGCATATTTTTTGCATATTTTATGATTTTTATTGCATATTTTTGCATATTATTTATTTATTAAATTGCATATTTTCTTCATATTTTTTTTTTAACTAATGAAAAAGAAGGGAAGAATTTGCTAACCTTAACGCAGCAGCTAACTAGAAGAAAAATATCAAGTTGTCATCTACTTAGCCATTTATATTGGATTTAATTTTTTACCAAACGCTCGACTAAATAAAATAAATAAATATGATTTTTAAAAATCGATAAATTTAAAGTAATTTTTTTGTTTATTTTTGGATTTTGAGTGCATATTTTTGGGTTTTTAATGCATATTTCCATTTAAGTGCATATTTTGCATATCTTACTGCATATTTTAAGCGCATATTTTCGATTTTTAAGTGCATGAAAGTCGCTGCCCTGCTAATTACCAAATCAGCATAACGGCAAGAAATTTTGAAAATTGAAAATATAGTCCATATGGGCGATAGGCTCAAATATGGAAATACACTCTTTACACTTAGAAAAAAAAGTTACTACGAAAGTCTGTTAAACACATTTTAATTTATCGGAAGATAACAAAGCAAATTGTGGTAAAATTCTTTGTTGTTGTTTTTGTTTTTTCTTTGATATTTTAAAAATGTTTAGTAACGCTCCTAGACGAGAACAAGAAATTCTCATTGAGTTTGTAATTTAACTTAACAAATATTTTCAGAAATTCTAAAAACATCGTCCCCTGACGATTTCCTTAGGCAAGAATGAAATCCGGATAGGGACATGCCTTCAACAGATTAGTTTTCACAATTTGTAAAATACGTTTGGGATTTTGCCACATTTAATTCCTTTAATGCAATTAATGAATATCCTGATAAAAATAAATTAAAAAAAAGCGTTCTGATGCAATTCAACAAATTTATCTTTTATTTTGTCTTAAAATTTAGTATTAATAGTTCAATCCTTTCTTTGTAAATCCAATGTATTTCTTAATTTTACAATTCGTATTTCTTAATTTTACAAACTTTTCAGTTAATTTAAACCACAATTATTTCCAAATGAATATATTTTTCTGTCTCTGCCATCAATATCACATAGAGATGGAGCTAGATTTTCATATTTTTTATTGTGTAATCAAAAAATGGATTATATCTCGGAAACTAAGCGGGATACTACAAAACGAACAAAACATTTGCTCCTCGGAAGTATCAATACCTGTCCCATTTCAATATGGTTCAGATCCGGGCAGGATACACTTAAATCTTAATAATCTGAATAAATTGAATAAATTTGCAAAAGACCAAATAAAATTGTAGTTTGACTAATTTTGTATTTCAATATGTTAAATTCGACAGAAACGTTGCTAAAATAATATATCGATTCCAATGCAAAAAATAGGAACAAATTTTGTTATATTTAATTAATTTTTCTATTGAGCCAACATACATATTATTTTGAGTATACGAGTATAAACGTCATTTGTAGTACCAATTCAAAGTTGTAAAAAAACCACAACCTAGAGTTGACTCTCTTTATGAGCATCGGTGTTTGTTGCTAGTATTTGTGTTTGTATTTAAGTTGGTTAAGAGCAAAATTCAACGAACAGAATCAACAAAACCACAATATATGGTAAGTTAAATACACCGTTTCTAATTTAATTTCAAAAAGAATACTTAAATAGTTAATCTAAATTCGTAGTCTATAATTTTTGCTAAGTGGCATTATTTTGCATTGAAATTTTAAATGTAATTTTGTTTTAAAATCCTATTTTGATATATAATATATTGAGGGCTTATATTCAATACGGGCTATCTGCGGTTTTGAAGAAAATGAGTTTTTAATAGCAAACGCTTCAGTTTTATAGTTGTTATCTATTAAGATATTATTGGAATTTTGGACTAAAAAAATAATTCTACACCCACTTTTCTTCTTATTTGAGCTTGTTTGCTATCTATGGGCTATATACCCAAATTTCATTTCATTTCTGAAAATCAGGGAAATGAAATATCTGTATAAACAGATATTTGGAACTACTATTTGCGTTAAATTTTTTATCCGGGTAGTAAATTAAAAACTTTTTAGAAATAAAAATAGTTTTTCAATTTAAAATTATTTTTTCTGTATTTGGTTTTGCTTTGTTTACAAAATGTTGCGATTGTGAAAACGAAATTCAATTTGACTTGCAAAATTTCGTAATGGAAATGGAGTGATTTTTATTTAGAATAAAAGCTAGATATCGGTAATATGTAAATTCGATATTAGTCGAATGTTGTATAAATAAACAATTTCTCAAAGAAAAGTCGGCAAAGGTGTATAATATCAATCTTACATGTTTGAGTTTCTGTACGTAGAAAGGAAATTGAAAAAATATGACAACATTAAGTAAAAGCAATGACTTACAAAGTCTATATTTGTTATTGCCAAACAAAAAGTTTTGTAAAGAAGAAGAGCACTGCGTTCATGATGAGCATAATTTTTCACTTCATAAAAAATATTAGTTTTTTTTTCAGTATATTTAAAATACTCGTAGTACGTCAGTAAAAAATATATCAATCGGGTTTCAAAACGAAACCCTATATAATACCCCGGTGAAAAGCTTATTTCTATTCAAAAATTAACTTTGGTGGAGCCTTGGGCCCTTGAAAATTTTTAATAAAAGAAATTAAATTTCAATCAATAGCCCATATATAACTAAGCAAAATAAAGAAAACCCTTTACTCCTAAGGAGGGTCTCGAGACCCTATAATTTTATCAAAGTTAACCACTCAGTATAATAAAACTGTATTTGTAGTAACTTTTTACTGAAATTTAGATTTGGTAAATTTAACAAAAATTAATTAAAATCAACAAATCTTATTTTAAGCCAACAAATAGGAAGAGATTTTAAGTACGTTTGAGGTTAAGAAGAAGAATAAACATTTTTTCAAAGTTATAGACACATTATTAATTTGCAAATCAGACTAGACCCAGTTTGCGCCTTTTTTATGGACAGGCTTCATTAGTGATTTTCCATTAAATTGTATTATTGTTTATATTTTATTGTCAGAATGTATCTATATGATAATTTACTCTCAGAAGTGATCAAACAGACATACAAACATTCTACTTTAGTTTTTTTGTTTATCTTCTTATCTCCTCTTCATCACCTTTTTCACAAATGTTGCCACACTGACGTATGGTTTTTACGTACAAGTGCAGGAAATTTGTGTATATCGGAGACGGACTGCCAGCAGGTCATTTTTATTTTTCTAGTAAAGTGTTGTTTTTTCAAACTCGTCATATAGACCAAATGCAATTAATATTGTAATTAATATGCATTTTTATTAATTTTAATTAAGTAGGTAGGAGACCCTATTATTTTATCACAGTTTACCACTCAGTATAATAAAACTGTGTTTGTAGTAACTTTTTACTGAAATTTAGATTTGGTAAATTTAACAAAAATTAATTAAATTAACAAATCTTATTTTAAGCCAACAAATAGGAAGAGATTTTAAGTAGGTTTGAGGATAAGAAGAAGAATAAACATTTTTTCAAAGTTATAGACACATTATTAATTTGCAAATCAGACTAGATCCAGATTCCGCCTTTATTTTTGTTAAACCTTAAATGCATGATCTCTTCGATTTTAAAAATTTTTGTATATATGATTTCTAAAAAATATCAAAAAAAATTTTATTAAAAAAAAAGTGATTTTTATTGAAAAATATGGATTTTTTGCCAAATAGCTAAATTGTGATTATTTTAACGTGTATGAAAAAAATATATAAACTATGAATTATACGTTTATTGTCGCCAAAATTAATTTTATTGCGGGAATACCACTTTAAATATTTAAACAAACATTTTTGAATAGTATACTTTTTGTAAAATAAACGCTTGTTTTAGATTTTTCATAAATATACAAACAAAACCAAGATTTTTTCTCTAACTGTTCAAAAACTCTGCACTAAACTATAGGAACACTAGTACATAAAGGGCCCCCAGTGCCCAAAAATTCAGTTTTGTGCATCAAGTGGGTTTTTTATTAAAAAACTGGTATGTTGCCAATTGGCTACACCATGCATTTAAGGGTTAAATTAAAAACATTTTCTAAAGCTCATTTACAGGAAAAAAAAGAAAACATTTAACAGACATAAATGAATTCACCAGACTACTGCGGTTTCGTTTCACCCAAAAACTCGTCTGTGGTTAGTTTATATGTCAATTGATCAAAGTATTTTTAATTGTTAAATATTCTCTATATGAAAGCCTTTTTTGTGTATGCCATGAGCCAACAGACATATTATTTTGAGTGTAGGTAGGTGAAATTTTTTAAGATTCTACTTGCATTTTATGTCTCTTCGTTTATGGTAAAATTTAGTTTTTGGCAAAAACTGTAACGTGACATTCATTGCAGTTTAAGAATTATATATATCAGAAATGGATGGCTGGCGGCTATGGTTAGTTTGTTCAAATTTTCATTTAGTGTTTTTTTTTTGTTGTTATTAATTTTACAAATTTTAATTTTTGTTACTTCACGCCTCCATGACACCATAACGGAATTTCGTTGCGTTGGTGGCAATTTATACTTTGAAGGTTTTTGTTTTTATGCATTTTATTCAATATTAATATATGTCAATGTGACACGTACTCAAAAATCAATTTGTCATATAACGTTATGCAATTTATTTGAATTTTTATAATAAAATATAACATCTACAATATAGAGTGAAAAATATTTTACATGGTGAATAAATATCAGATAAATATATTAACACGTGTAGATTGGGGGAATACTTAAATTGAAGTTAATAAATACTATAGGAATATTTTTTATTTAAAACCATCAAATAAGTTTATTTAGGCGCATGGGCATTGCCACAACGGACATCATCCCAATTAGAGAAGGGTACTTGAGCAGAGTTTTGCGTGATTCACGAGTAATCACGCATGAGTGTAAGTGAAGCCTTAATTTACTCACGTGATCGTGAGTGTGAGTATAAAAAATTTCTACGTTAGTGATGTGCGTGAGTCAAATTTTTGCGTGAATTTCACCTAAATTTTTTTTCGGTTTTCAATAAGTGTTTTCCTTAATATTTTTGCCGATTTCATATTTTTGGAGTTTCGAAATAAAAAATAAATGGCAAAATCTCATATTTATATCAATTTTTAGTTTAACATTCACAATTTTTAGATTTTTGCAATTTATTTTTTACGGTAAGATTTTATTTCGTGAATTTGCGTGATTCACGAGTATCACGCGTGAGTGTAAGTGAAATCTAAATTTACTCACGTGAACGGGAGTGCGGTTGAGTAGAAAAATATTGTTCGATCGTGATTGTGCGTGATTGAAATTTTTTTCTCGTGAATGTGAGTAAGTGTGACTTAAAATTCATTCGCGTGCCCATCTCTAAACCCAATATCCAATTTTGGATTTATGTTCGAAAAACATTCTATGAGCGAATGTCGAATTCCAACAATGTAAAAGGGATTTAGGATAGAGTGCAGAGTGGATTTTGTTCGTTTCTTTTTCGCTTACATATTTTGTGTATGGCATGCATCTCTATTTTAGTCAGAGCTTTGAAGAATTAATTCTTTTTTGAATGAATTCACTACCAATCGAATTCAATTTTCTTTAGAATTGAATGAATTCCTTTTCTTAAGTAATTCACTGAATTCGTTCAAATGAACGCGTTCATCAAACAATAAATTCAAAGAATTAATTCCATTGCAATAGTTCTCTTTATTAAATCAAATGAATTAATTCACTGGTGAACGCGTTCAATTTTATGAATCGAACGGAAAAAAATTCACCACTGAATTCATTCAATTTCATTTTCATTCAGTGAATTAAAAAAAATAAAATTACATTCAGTGAATTAAAAAAAATAAAATTACATTCAGTGAATTAAAAAAAAATTAAATTACGTTCAGTGAATTAAAAAAGAAAAAAATACTTTCACTGAATTGAAAAAAAAAAATTACGTTCACTTAATTGAAAAACAAGAATTAGGTATGCTGAATTAAAAGCCTGTTTTCTGCCGTTCACATTTTTATTGTAAAAACGTATAAATGAAATACGTCATAGTAAGGCATCTACATTTTACTGGGAAGCATAAAACACTTAATATATATGTAATGTGTTTATTTTCACTAGCAAGCACTGTAAAATTGCTTAGTTACAAATTTTGTTTGTAAATAAATCTTATCTTATACTGAACGGCAGAAAACAGGCTTTGAGTTCAATGAACGTATTTTTTTTTAATTCACTGAACGTAATTTTATTTTTTTTTAATTCACTGAACGTAATTTTATTTTTTTTAATTCACTGAATGTAATTTTATTTTTTTTAATTCACTGAATGTAATTTTATTTTTTTTAATTCACTGAATGTAATTTTATTTTTTTTTTAATTCACCGAATGAAAATGAAATTGAATGAATTCAGTGGTGAATTAATTCAGTAAGGAATTAATTCACTTTTTTGCCGTTCGATTTATAATATTGAACGCGTTCACCAGTGAATTAATTCATTTGATTTAATAAAAAGAACTATTGCAATTGAATTAATTCGTAACAAAATAAATCGAACGAAAGCAAATATGAATTAATTCCATTCAATATATGGTGCTTTGTGAATTAATTCATCGAATTTTTAATTCAGAATTGAAAAATTGAATTAAGGAATTAATTCTTCAAAGCTCTGATTTTAGTACACTCCAGAGAATGACAAAATTATCATTTTGGGTATTAGTGGCCAAACATGTATGAGTGACTGATGTTAAAGATCAAACCACACAACGTACACAACATATTCATACCAAGCGCAACTTAAATAACTACAAGTGTAGGCAATCGATATGTATATAAGGGTGGACCTTATTTTTCAACTTGCGATTTAAGTCCGTCCCCACAGAAATGTGCCTTTGTGTGTAAAAATTTGACCGTTTTTTCCAATTTTCGGAAACCAAGAGAGTCTTGGCTCAGAAATTAATGCTTTAATGAGCTGTTATCATGTACGATAGTTGTGGTAAATTTCATCGAAATCGGAGATTGTCCATCCGAAAATGCCACCTTTTTGTGTTGAATTGAGATGTTTTCACCCATATAAATATGTTGTCTGCCACAATAAAAGTTCACCTTACACCTTGGAATCTAAATTATTTCTGCAAGGCAGTTTCGAGTTTTTTTATATCTTTGGCATTTAAAGTCGGATCTTAAAATGTGATATGTCGATATTTTTGTCTCGAGAAGACCAATGTTATACTCTAAGGGCCATTGACCTCAAGTATCCCGTTCTACTATTTACCCACCAGATCTCAGTTCATATAACCCCAATATACGACCCCAATGTCAGAAAATTAAAATTCGCAAAAACTTTTTTTCATTAAACTTTTTCTAAGGAAGTATTTCGATAATTCGAGCAGAAATATTTAAAAAAAATTTATTTATTTTTTGTGGCCGAACGTATGGGTGGCCCTATAAAATTTTTCATCTTTGGATTTTTACTTTGGAACAAAACACAGGGGTCGAATTACGGCATTCGTGATCGAAATCCTTCGTTCGAAATTAGGTTTTTATTTCGGAAAATAAAGTATTTGTGTGAAATTTTTTGCAACAGTGATGTTGTAGTTCGGCCTTAGATAGGCCATAAAATTAATAGATTAAATTTCCATCATTAGTTTTTACGTATTTACTGATTAGAAAATGGGTTTTCGAACAATTTCACTCGTTCACGAATGCCGTAATTCGGCCCCTGGTCTCCTCGAGACAAACCCATCGATATATATACTTTAAGATCCGACTATAAATGCCGAAAGTAGAACCAAAAAAAGGCCACCCATTAAACCGGCAAAAAATTAAATAAAAATCGAAATTGTCTTGCAAAAATTCTTTATATTCGAAGGTGTACGGCGCACTTTTTATTCCTGTAAGTTGATACAGTCTACTGTATATCTAGCACCTAAATATATGTGCAATAGTTTTATTTTTCCAGCTCATCGCACATTTTCGGATAGGTTGATAGAAAAAATAAAATCTGTCCAAAAATTAGGTTCCTGTGGTGTAAACCGGCCAGGACGTTTACATTTATGTCCTCAAAATTACCCTAAAAAAGGTTAATGGATTTATCTATCTATAACTCTAAAACTAGAAGCTTCTGGTGATTAAGTTACATAGCTGTTGTTTACAAAATGAAAAGGAAATCTTTTAACCCTCTCATGACCGTTAGTAGTGTTTTAAGCCGTAAACATCAAAATTTGTGTCAAAACTAAACTTTAAATATCTCTCATTTAATTTTGGAGATTTGAGAATATGTATACTATTCATCATATAATAGGAAATTTACATATGTGCACTAGGACACCATGTGAATCTTCCATTTTAGTATAGGTAGTGTTTTACATAAGCTCTCTGAACACATCCTATACCTAAAATGAAATATTCACATGGTTTCCTTCTAAACTCCAGCGTTGTGGAACATTTGAGCACCAATTCTGAATAAGTAAGAAATTAACAATTAAACACATTTTAAGTTTTGACTTATTTCTGGCATTGAATTTCAATTTGCAACTCCGATGTCTTCAGCTACTGATAGTAGAATTTCATGGTAAATATTTTTGTGGAACATTTTCACCCTCTAACTCTTCAATTAAAAGGTCTTTTTGATCCCTTTTTAAAAAGGGACGTAAACGACCCGTAAGTTGAAGAGTTAGAGGCTTAAAGTGTTTGTCGGGAAATTCTACCATAAGTTTCTGAAAACATCAAAGTTTCAAATTTAAGTTCAATGCCAGAAATAGGTCAAAACTTAAAATGTGTTCAAGAGTTATTAATTTCGTGCTTATTCATATTTGGTGCTCAATGGAGGACCCTTATGTGCAAAAGTGTTATTTTTTCACCTTCCCACGCACTTTCCGGTGGATTGGGCGTAAAAAATAATATTCCCGCAAAAATTGATCCTCTCGGATTAAAACAGCCCAGTCGCCCGAGGCTTTTAGCCCTAAAAATGGACTAAAATAAGTTCAAAGTTTCTTTGCCTTATAACTCTTAAAGTAAAGGTTCTTCAGAAAAATACTAAATGGGCATATCTATAGGCAATAATGTGGATAGCATTTTTCTAAATACAAACTTTTGACGTATCAATGACGCGCCATGGTGATTTAAGTGGTTAAAGTCAAAGTGATTTAAGTAATTAAAATCACAACAATTTCGCAAAAAATCAATAATCAATGAAATTTTATGTTTTTAGGAAAAAAATCTAAATTTAATAACAAATGGCTCTAAAAGTGTATATAATTTGTTTATGCAATATGACATATCTATATACAAAATTTTGACTTTTTTCTTTCCAAATTGGCTTTGGTATTTAAAATCGGATTGTAAAATCTAGAGCCAATTTGAATAAACTGCTTGCAGATTCGAAATCAGCACCCCCAATTATCCTAAATCCACTGCAAAGTTGTGCGACTTATAAATATTGCCTTATTTTGTAGAGCTGTATATTATTAGTCAAGTTGATCTGAAACCTATTTGAAAAATTTTTTACTAACATGTTATTTTAAGTGTACCTTTAGAAAATCTTAATTGCTCTATTGTTTACTGTTGTAGTAGAAAGAAACTTATTCGATTGTGTTTATTCTGCCAAAGTTTTACACGTCATTCTCGAGGGTGTTTTTATTGAATATTGTTAATTCAAGCATCATGATATTTTCAAGAAATTAACATTGAATCTTAGCAGAAAACAAAAACTTTACAGCACTATAGATTCCAAGCATATACCAGAACAAAAACACTCAATGGCGAGACACTCGAGCATGAATTAAATAAATTCAATTATTCTTCATTATTCTTGAATGAACAGGTAGAACTCGTATACAACAGTTTTTTCAAGAGTACACTTAGAATGTTATGTAAGCAAACACCGCTACAAATATACATAATTATTTAAAAACAAATGGAATTTCATTGAATTCAACTGACATATTCATTTGGTTTTCAATGTTAATGAGTTAAACTACAACTATGTAAGTCAAACAACTCACATAAATTACTATATTACTTTACAAATAAGTGAGATTATTGTAGTAAATTTGTGTAGTTTCCCAGCAAAATTTTTATGAATTGGTTGCCTTTGAATCTGTTCTAGAATAGGTGTTTTTACCACCGGTTCCGTGGAACAGGTTCTAGAACTGATTCCTGTAAGTCAAATTGGAAGGATTCACTTTCGCAGAACCTGTTCAATAACTGGTTCTAGAACCGGTTCCAAAGCAACCTCTTCTAGTTTGGTGGAACATAACCTGTTGCTTTTGGGACAAACTCAAACAAAAATCACCGATGATAGAACATAAATTAGAACAGGTTGCATGCAGAAGTTGTTCTACAACCGGTTCTTTGCATCCGACAATTTTGCTGGGTTAATTTTTTGAATGACTTACAAATGTACATTTCGTCTAGAAATATATGTTTTTTTCATTTGAAATAGTAAAACAGAAACACAAATCAAACAACAAGCAAATCTTGACTGCAGAATTCGCTTGAGTGTAATATGTGCGTCATTAATTAGTACTTCACTACTAATTAAAAGGGGGTTTAAATTGTATAGACGAGTATTAAATATAAGGAAAAATAATTGAAATTGATTTTATTTAATTGTCATTAAAATCTTTTTTAAAAATCTTTAAAAATTAGTAAACTTAAAATTTTTAAATTTATTTATTTTATTTAATTATTCTATTCACTAGCGTTGGGTCTCATACTGCAGCATTTAGAGTTAACTATTAGTTAAGCCAAAAATTTGTTGCTGGCATTTTCTTTTGTTTATTAGTTAAGTTAACGTGAAACCTACAGTATGAGACTCACCGTAAATCTGTCTAGCTTAAAAAAAGGTTTCTCCCCATAGGCATTTTTTGCTTTTTTTTTTTGCATTAAAAGTTAAAAAGGTCTACATTCTATTATCTTAATACCTTGTATATTTCGAGGATTACATAAGAAAATTATGCAAATTATTAACAAACAAAAAAAAAACTATTAATAACACCAGTATTGCCAGAAAATTTTCAGCTTATGGCTCTGTTTTTCAAGTTGAAATCCCCAAATATTCCTAAAATTTGTCTCCAATTTAGTTTTTATTTAAACTAAAAAAAAATATTTTCTCTACCATTCCTTCCTTTTTTGAAAAATTTCACAGCATTTTTGATCTTTAATTTCAAAAGCTACACTCAAAATAGTTTGTAGTTTAAATTAACTGAAAATGTAATTTAAAATAAATGAAAAATCACTTGAAAACCGGTCTACTAACTTTTCATTTAAATCAAAAGAACTTTTAATTTATTTTTAAATGTGAATAAATAAACTACAAACTCCTTCAAAAAATCAACTACAAAATTCGTAAGAATAAATGATATTTGGTTTATTTCGTTTTATTAACTGACCTAGAAATCGAAAAGGAATTCCTTTTTTAACAAACCATTTTAAATGAAAATATTAACCGTAACAGAAAATCCGTATTTATATGTAATTTATTTTTTAAATAAACGACAAAAACAGTTAAAAAATATATTTCTTTTCATTTCAACTGTATAATCATTTAAAAATAAATATAAAGAAAACTTTTTAAATAAACTATAGTCAGTTACTGTAATAACCCTACGGGGAATGAGGAGTCAATTGCCCTCCAAGGACCTATCCCGTGACCGGTCAACCGAAGGCATATTACTAAATTAGTACAATAATGAACAAAAGAAAATGAATTAACCCTACGGGGAATGAGGAGTCGATTGCCCTCCAAGGACCTATCCCGTGAACGGTCAACCGAAGGCATATTACTAAATTAGTACAAATATGAACAAAAGAAAATGAATTAATTTTCTAAGTATTTTCTGATCCGTTATTTTCACTGTTGCTTTTAAAAAAACTTGGCTGATACCGAAATAAAAACAAAATTCGCGGCATATTTTTAAAAATATTTTTTATTTATTTTACTCTTTTATTTATTTTTAACTTTATTTTTTCACGATTTGCTTATTTTAGCTCTTATTTTAAATTTCTATAATATTTTGCTAAGAAATTTTAAGTTTTGTGTTTCCAACGTTTTTTTAATGTTAAAGCTGTTTTAGTTTTAACAATTGGTATTTCATTTAACTTTTCTTTGTAACTTAAGGGGAATTTTTTAAATTTTTATTTATATTATCAGAGGCTTTGAAGTAATTTTCTAATTTTTAATTGATTTTTTAATTTAATTATGGCCAACGCAAAAAACAAGTCAACTGCCATTAAGGGACCTATGCCATGACCGGTCAATCGGGGGCATATTCAAGGCACTTCAACCATATTTGTGTGTGTGTTAATGTTGTTTTCTTTTCTATTATTTTCTTTTCCATGTTTTTTTTTATCTGCTGTGTGTGTGTTTGTTTTTTCTTTTTTATTTGAACAGAAACGAAAAACATATAACTTAACCATCAGCCAGCCATCACGCATAAGCAAAGTTAGCTCAGACGGTAGAGCGTTTGCCTTACAAGCAGAATGTTCTGTTATCGAGCCCTACTGCGACGCCAAGTAGATTATTTTTAGTTCTTAATTTTTTATTAGATTATTTGAAAAGCACACACCACCGTACTGCCGTAATGTGTCTAAACTGTGGCAATGACAACGCCATGTTAAAGTGATATGTCTCTTTCAAACAAAAAGACCGATCAACGACCGGTCTCCGCCCACTTGGGACCTATCCTGCGTGTCATCTGGGACCGGTCCCTTTCCCCGTAGGGAATGTTTTCAGTATATTATTTTAGATGACTTTTTTAAAATTCTAATAAAATTTTCAGCTTTGTATGTTAGGGTGTCCCAAATTTTGAATCGCGCTGGTTATTAGCATCCAAACGATGCTTAATTTAAGCTTATTATAGGAAATAAAAAAAATATTTTTGGAGGGTTCTCATAGACCTGTATAAGCATTTAAAGTTTGAGATTTCGTGGAAAAAATTTTTGTCAGTTGCAAAATTGATCTTAATCGTTTAGCTAAATAAAGCCTTTAGGAGAAAAATTCCACAAAAGAAAAAGAATTTGTGAATAAATTTTGATCCAAAACTGTATTTTTAAGTTCTAAAAAGAGAATTTTTTTAATAAAAATGAAGCAATTCATTTTCAATAATGCACTTGATTATTCTGTATTGTCAAGTATACATGAAAAATTCTAAAAAAAAATTGTTTAGGTACTTTTAGGGCGCCGCTAGCAGTTAAATTTTTCAAAACGATTTTTAAACCGCGAGCGGCGCGCCGCTTTGGTCTAAAAGTACACATCAAAAAATAATTTTGTATTGTTCTAGTAATATGTATACTAGATATATACAATTCTTAAGTGCAAATTTTGAAAACAAATTGGTATAGTTATGGTTTAAGTACAAAAGTTTAGATACATTAAAATTTTGTTCACTTTCCCTAAACAATTTGGCAAAATTCAAAAAAATAATATTAACGAATTTACAAAAAGTATTAAGAAAATAAAATCCGGCATAAATGGCTCATGTTTACACTATTTAAAATAATTTAAAAAGTGTATAAGAAATATGACTAATTTGAGCTGCGAGAACATTAATTTCAATTCAATTTAAAGGCAAAAATCATTTTATTAATGAAATTTTAAGTGCATATGATGATAACAGAGCTTTGAAGAATTAATTCGTTTTTGAATGTAAAAAAAAAATTACGGTCACTGAATTGAAAAACAAAAAATTGAAAATGGGATGTTTTACTCGAATTCGAAATGGTCTGGGGAAAGAAAAATTTACAAGTGGAGAATATTTTTTCCATTAGGCCCATCTAAAAAAAGTATGCTTCCAGAAAAATATAAATACTATATGTGTTCTAAAAGAAACTTTTAATATGGAGGCAAAAGAGTCTTGCTATGGGCGTGTGATATTTCATCTCATACCGACTAACCAATAACGGCTGATTTTTTTTACAAAATATTTTGAAAACGCTCCACTGTGTACTGAATGGCAGAAAATAGCTTTTGAATTCAGTGAACGTAATTTTTTTTTAATTCGCTGAACGTATTTTTTTTTTGCAATTCTCTGAATGAGAAATTAAATTGAACGAATTCAGTGGTAAATTAATTCAATAAGGAATTAATTCACTTCTTATCTGTTCGATTTATAAAATTGAATGCGTTCACCAGTGAATTAATTCATTTGATTTCATAAAAAGAACTATGCAATTGAATTAATTCGGAATCGAACGAAAACATATATGAATTAACCCTCTAACCGGCCTAAGCTTTTTTGCAATAAAATTTATACCATGTGTTCCTCACGAAAAATAAACAATAAGTTAAGAGGGAATCTCGAAAACTACCTCATAAAAATTACTAGGTTTAAGTATAAATTATTTCTCTTACCAAGATGTAAATATAAAAATAAAAAAATTAAAGTTTTTGTGCTGTTACTTAAGAGGATGTAGCGATTTTCGTTTTTCGAAAAATGCGAAATTGAGCGAAAACGCACCACAACTTTAATATATGTTATTCAAAATTATAAGCTGTGCTACTTGTGCCAAAATATATTATTTCTATGAAATTTCAGAAAAATGCGTCCATTCGTTTTCAAGTTAAGGCAATGTCCTTTAAAGGTATCCTTATGGAATCCTGTATGACCTTGGACAAAAGTAAGAAGTTTTTTGAGTACCCTATGCTTCAATCTTACCCTGTGGTAATTTTCTAATTGTTTTAGTCAATTTGAATATGTTTTAAGACTTTGGAAAATTCTGTTTGTTTTGAAATATTTATTTTTCGAAATTTTACGAAATTTTATTTTTGACACTTTCTCGCTTCCAAACCATGCACTGTATACAAAAAAAATTCTTCACGAAAAATTTTATAAATTTTGTTTTCTATTGAAAAATCTTAATTTCTTATTATAAAATACTCATTTGGTGCATTTGTGGTCAATTTAATATATACTAGAGGTTTAATTCCATTCAATATTGAATGCTTCACTTACCAAATCGATTAACTCCACTTTCAGAATTTTATGAAACTTCAATTACAAAACACTTTATTGACCCCTAACTGTAAATTATTCAAAACAAGTTTCTGTGATAATAAATATTAATACTACTAAACGGTAAAATTTATAATTTAACAAGAGTTCAATAAAAACAATATTTACTATTTTCTCATTTTTCTCATGGAGACTCATTCATTTTTCTTTAATCGAGTTAATCGCTTTGGCAAGTGAATCATTCATACAGTCTTTTATGTATTAATTCATTGAATTTTTGAATCAGAATTCAAAAACTAAATTAAAGAATTAATTCTTCAAAGCTCTGGATGATAATACGTCTGTTTGTGTAGTTTTACTAATTTTTTACTTAAATTTAGATTTTTTAAATTTGACAAAAAAATGTCTTAAAATCAACATATTTTAATTTTAAGCCAAAGAACAGGAGTAAATTTTGTTTAAGTAAAGAATTTTTATGTTCAGCCAACAGACTTATTATTTTGAGTGTGGACCATAGACTGCACCACATTACAGGCAAAAAACAGTGCGCGATACACCTTCGAATATAAAGTATTTTTGCAAGGTTCAATAAAAAAAAATTTCCCGAAGGTATGTGTCGCCTTTTTTGATTTTTCGTATATCTTCGGCATTTACAGTCGGATCTTAAAGTGTGATATAACGATTTTTTTCATCGAGGAGACCAATGTTTAGAGGTCTATAAGTATCATTCGCTAATAAACTCAAAATAATAAGTCTGTTGGCTGAACAGAAAAAAATTTGTTATTTTAACAAAAAATTTTCTTGGCTTAAAATAAAATTTGTTGATTTTAAAACATTTTTTGTTTAATTTTAACAAATCTAAATTTAAATAAAAAAATTATTTAAACTACAGTTTTATTTGTAATTATACTAAGTTGTAAAATATGTTCAAATTAAGGGTATCGGGACCCTCCCGGGCCTAGTCCATATCATCTAAGCGCATGGAAGGGCACTTCAAATAAGAAAACATTTTATCCGCCTTACTCTACCTCGCTTAGTTTTCGAGACAACGGCCATTTTATGAAGTGGAAAATTTTTATTAAAAATTTCCGCCATGTCCAATACCCCACCAAGGTCCATTTTTGAATAGAGATAATCTCTTCGTGGAGGTGTTGCATGGTTAGGGGTAGTTGAAATTTTCTTCAATTTTCCTCTATCTCTCTTAGTTTTCGGGATATGGGCCATTTTAAAATATCGGGAGGGAAAGAAATAGCGCCATCTGTAAAACTTCGGGTACACTGGTGGCGGGGTAATAAAAGAAGCATTAAAAATTTGTCAAATCTATTTGAAATTCGTTGGACAGATTTTTTTACTGATGTATTTTTTTCAGTGTATCCTTAACACTCTATCTCCAAACCAAAGTTGAAATCCCCAATTTAAGGCTAAATCCCTTTATCTGGCAACACTGATAAACATAACAATAGCATCATGCTTTTTAACAACTTTTAAAGCACAACTTTAGTAACTCAAAACTAGCGACAAAAATATAGACTACAAAAACAATTTTAAAATACTTTGAATAATTTGACAACCATTTGCATAATATTAGAAACACTAAATTCTAATAACAATATTAACAACAACAACACAAAAAAAGTATAACATTCGAATTAGCGCATGTCAGCTATATGATACCCTACACCAATATGTGATTTAAATTAATTATTTGGGGAAGCGAATCCGAAATTCCGGGAAGGGAATTTTAATCAATGATTCAATAAATATACTGAAAAAATACACTCAGAAAAAATGTTAACAGAAAACTTTGTTAAGGATTTTCAATCTTTCTTGACTAAATGCCGTATGTTAGGTCTGATGTTATAGTTTCCGAATTGGTACGTTTCGTAAGTATCGACAAAACAGTTTCCGAAAGAACTAAAAAGAAACTAAAAATAAATAAAACAATTACGAGTGTTAATTTTATCTGTGACTTATTTCTTATAACCTTCATATTACTACGTGCCCATATAGGATTTTGTAAAAAGGTAAAGACAATATTTTCGAAAAGCTTTGGCCAAATCGGATTGGTCTTATATTTGCGATTTGCAGCTGAAAATAGTAAAACTTTCGAACAAAAAAAAACGTAGAAAATCATTACCAAAATTGTGATTATATAATTATATACCTGGTTACTTTTCTTATTACATTTTCTACTACTTTTGTATGGCGATCATCATCATGAAAATCAAAAAATATGTCCCTAACTATATGCTTACCAGTATTGACAAAAATAATGAGTCTAAAAATAGATTTTCAAAAAAATAAGTTTTATAAAAAGCAATATTTTTTTTTTGGAAATTTTTTTTTTAATAAAATTTGCTTGTGCTGGGAATCGAACCTGGGACTCCAGGTTACCAGTCGATAGCTCTACCATCTGAGCTATATCGACATGTCATAGTTAATAGATAAACACGTAATTGACTTGCTGCTCACATTTATTCTTACCCGCCAACATACAAAAAATCAAAAAATTAGAAGACCCAGGTGAAAATGTTCATATATGTTCATATATTGTCATATATGGTTTCATGTATGAGCATATATGGTTTAATGTATGATCATATATGAACATATATGTTATGTATGGAAGCATATATGGGTAAATACATTAAAATGTATGAATCCATATATGATAATATACTGCATTTATTGGTCTATATATTGGTTCATATATTCCATATATCTTCATATATGAATTCATATATTATTCCATATATGGGTAATGTTTTAAGTTTTTTTTTATCATGGGGGTACTTACGTTAGCGGATTCAACAAATATTGAAATACAATTCATTTGATAATTTCTTCAATACAATTGGCAATTTCTAAAATACAGTTGCCAGTTTTAGAAATACAATTGATTATTTGTAAAATACATTTCATAATTTCTGAAATGCAATTGCATATTTCTGAAATACAATTAATAAATTTCTGAAATACAATTTCCAGTTTCTGAAATACAATTTATAATTCCTGAAATACAATTGGTAGTTTCTGATATACAATTGATAAATATGAAAATCAATTGATAATTTCTGAAAAGCAATTATAAAACTGGAAATAAATTGATTATTTCTGAAATACAATTGGTAAATCTGAAAAACAATTCATAACTTCTACAATACAATTAAATAAACTGAAATTCAATTGATTATTTCTGAAATACAATTGATAAATCAGAAAAACAATTGATAACTTCTGAAATAAAATGATAAATTTTGAAATACAATTGAAAATGTTGCAGTAAGATAAAAACAGCAAAAATAAAACTTCTAAATTTAGAAAATCTGCAGAAAATTTTGAAAAATATTAGCAAACTAAAAATGGCTAAAACAAACTGTTGTATCTAAAAAAAAATTTGTTAAATTTTGTTCAATGCAAATAGCAGTTTATAAAATCAACAGAAATATTTGCTAAAAATATTAAACTGTTGGTATCAGAAGGCTAGATTTGTATTTTTATTAAAAACAAAAAACGAAAAAGGAACTTTGAAAATTTAAAATTGTATGTGATGTTTTTTTGTCGATTTCTAAGTACAATTTAATTTTATTTTCTAATCACTGAAATTTAGCTCAATTATAACTCAAATTTTGTAAATATATTAAACAGTTTTATTTTTGCTGTTCCTATCTTATTTATATTTAGCAAAACTAATTCAGCAGTTTTTCATTTTGAACTAATTTTTAGTAGCTTTAACTAAAATTTTTACACACTTTTTTCTATTAGTGTATAAACAATCATTAAATAATCAAAAATCAGTCATAAAATATTTTCTAAACTTGAAGTAAAATGTTTATTGTCCATTAAAAATTTCATAATTTCTCAATTTCATTCAAATGTACAAATTCATCAGTAACGTATGAATAGAATTATAATATTTACATTTAATTTGAATAAAAAAAGCAATATTTTTATTTAAAAATAAAAAAAAAATTTATATGAACATTCATATATCTCCATATATGGCCATATACCCTCAAAATTTTTTGAGTGTTGAAAAAATATTGAGTCTATAAATAGATTTCAAAAAATTTCCAAACAAAATCTAGAACATTACTTTATACTTCAAATAATGATAAAAGTAATTTGCCGCCACCGGGTATCGAACTTGCGACCTCGCGATTGCTAGTCTAGCGCTCTACCGCTGAGCTATTTTTTTGTATGAAAAACACCACTTTGTTAATGCGAGATATTGTTTCTTATTCTCAATAAAAGTACTTACTAAACAAGTGGAAAAGGTGCACTCCAATTCAATATTGTTTTCAGTACTATTTTTACAGCTGCATAAAAAGCAATTTCTCACCATTTTTTTATATATACATATTTTTAAAAATTTTTAAATTAAAAAGATATTGAACTTAAAGAAATTAATTATAAATATTAAAAAAAAAATTAATAGAATAAAAAAATTAAAAAAATAAAGAATATTGGCCCCACCTGGAATCGAACCCGGGACCCTCTGTTTGGCAATGCCAAATGATACCAAAATCGCTTTTTACGATCTCTTTTAGAGCAATTACTCTTTAGAAGCAATACTTAAGTGATTTTTTGGATGTAGTTCAGAAGTAATTCTTAAAAAGCTGTAAAAATGTAATAATGGATACTTTGAAAGCAATGAAAGAAGTGATTTTTTTGAAGTTGTTCAGAATAACTTCTAAAAAAGCAGTAAAAATACACTAACGGATACTTGTGAAGCACTGAAAGAAGTGGTTTGTAAAGCATTGTTTGTAATTTTTTTTGCTGGAATATAAGGCACACGGGGCATCAACTGAAAGGTGTTAGGGCAAAATATGTCACATATTTTTTTCTAATTTGAGGACTCATAACAAGAATCTGAAGTCAAAATAACGATACATCCGCAAACAAAAAGTCGGTAGTGAAAGGGTTAATACAGGAAAACTATGAGCTTTTTTATAAATAAATTCAGTTAGTAAACAAAGTCTAGTACGAGTACACTGAAAATATTATAACAGTAACTGACTATATAAATACGGATTTTTTGTTACAGTTAACATTTTCATTTAAAATGTTTTGTCAAAAAAAGAAACTTTTTTAGATTTGTAATTAGTTTCCAGGTCAGTTAAAAAAACAAACTAAATATTATTTATTCTTACGGATTTTGTAGTCAATTCTTTGATAGTTAAAAGACGAAATTAAAAAAAAATCATTATTTTTTAGGTATTTTGTAGTTAATTTATTAACATTTAAAAATAAATGAAAAGTTCTTTTGTTTTAAATGAAGAGTTAGTTAGCTTTTTAAGTGATTTTTACTGTAAATTACATTTTCAGTTAATTGAAACTACAAACTGTTTTATGTGTATATATGTAGTACTTTTTTAAAATTATTTTTGAATGAAATCTTAATTAAAATAAAAAGCTTGGCAGCAGTCGTCAATAATTAATGTTAATCCATAAAAGAAACTGTATTGAAAAGAGAAATCTCTGTTCACTATGGGTTAATGCTGTTCGCAAAATATAGGCAAAAATCATGCATTGTCATGAAAGAGCTGTTAAACTGATAATACTCTTAACCACAAAGTAGGCTACATAAAAAAATACATACAAAATGTGTTTAGGGAAAATTATAACAACGAAGTAAACTGTGAAATAATTTAATTAAAATTCAAAAGAAAATTCTAGATTATATTCATAGAAATACGCACTTTACTTATAAGTATTATTATATCAAACATTAGACAAACATAGGTTGATGGCATAGCACATCTGGAAATATAGTGATATTATCACTAATGATGCGTTATAATAATCCAACAAAATAAATGGAATACAAACGCTAGTAGAGGAGTTAGAGGATCCACTTAAAATGACAACGGGTGTTACTTTAAATCTTAATGAGAATGGGGCTCAAAATCCCTAATATATTTTTTAAATTCAATTTAAATAAACAAAAGTGAAAAACAAATTTCATTTGCGAAAAAAGATATAAGGAGGAGATTTGAATATAAACAAAAATCTAAAAATAGAATATTTTACAATGTTGCCAGACCACTTCTGAGTAAATAACAATAACTGAAAGCTGAATAGGGAGAAAAACTACGAATTATTTTTATTTTTATACTTGGGCGCTCGCATGTTAGCATAGTTACGTTTGTAATGTAGGAATAGGCGCAGATTGAATCCCAAAGCCGACGCACAGTGCTTTGATCCCATATAACGATTGGACAAAAATAGAAGGAGTTGAGGCAGAGTTTTGAAATTTGGTATACTGACATAGAACCCCTTAGTTCAGAAAAATTTTAATTTTTGGAAATATCGGGCCAAGGACACGCCCACCTACCATAGATCCTGAAATTTTAAAATATTATATTAGCTACATAAATGGACGTAAAATTACAAAAAGTATCCATTGAGATGCACATAAAACTGGTAACGTGTTTGTCAATTTTTATCAAAATCGAAGCAAGGACTCTTAGTCCTGCCGTATATCCTTTATTTTAAAATCTTTATAAAACCTCTAAAAATTATCCGATTATGAAGAAATTTATTAGAAATTTAGATATAATGTCAAGCCATATTTGTGCCAAATTTGGGTAAAATCGATTCATCAATAAAAAAAAATGCTTTTCTCAAAAAATGTGTTTTAAACGCTTAAAATGATTTTTCTAAAACAAAAAAAATTAAATAGGATTAAAATAGGAAACCATGTGAATCCACCATTTTAGGCATAGGGTATGTTCAGCGAACTTATGTAAAACAATACGAGGAATATTTTTGTGGAACATTGTAACCTTCTAACTCTTCAATTAAAGGGACTTTTTTGGCCCCTTTTTAAAACGGACAAAAACGACCCTTAAATTGACGTTAGGGGGTTAAAATGTTCCGCAAAAATATTTGTCATGAAATTCTACTATAAATATTTGAAGACATCTGCATTGAATATTTAACTTAAGTGATAAGTAAAAACTTAAAATGTGTTTAAGGGTTAATTTCGTACTTATTCAGAATTGGTGCTCAAATGTCCCACAAACCTGGATTTTAGGGAGAAACCAGGGGAATCTTCCATTTCAGGTATAGGATATGTTCAGCGAACTTATGTAAAACACAACGAGGAACATTTTTGTGGAACATTTTAACCCTCTAACTCTTCAACTTATAGGTCTTTTTTGTCCCTTTTTAAAAAGGGGGCAAAAATTTCATTCAAGAGTTAGAGGTTTAAAATGTTCCACAAAAATGTTCCTCGTAATGTTTTACAAAAGTCCGCAGAAAATCATTAAACTTTTGCTAAGCAAGTTTTTCGATAAACCCAGCAGAAAAATCGATATATCACACTCTAAAATAAGACTTTAAATGCCGAAGCTATTACGAAAAATTTAAAAAGGCGACCACTACGTTCAGGAAAAAAATTTTTTTTTTTGAAAACCAAATTTTTTCGAAGAACATGCAATCTTTCTCACGGCTATATCTCGGAAACCAATTGGAATTTTGTTTTCCTGTCCTCGGCACAATTGTAGCTACCCAATAAGCACATAGGTTTTAAAAATTCAAGTGCTTTAAATTTTGCTTGAAGTAAGGTACATTTCAAACTCTAGCATTTGTATATTTAACAAAAATATTTCAAACTTGCATTTTTGTTTCCCTTTTGCTGGAGTATGCTATTGAAATAAAATGTAATAAAAGTTGTATTCAAGCCTTGAAACTGGAAAACAGAGCTGGAATTGAACTTGATTTCAACTTGATTTCCAGTGAAATTGTTTATAGGGTATAGACTACGAGAAAAAAAATTGTAAAACAAACTAATCGAAAAAAAAACTGCATCTATGTAGTCCCTCAAAATTGCTAAAATGTCGAAAATTTTTAATTTTTTCATTATTTTTGGACCATAGCTGCCAAACTGTGGGAAATTCAGTAAAGTAGTCTTCAGAAAAAATATTCCTTATAATATAGTTCATAATTCTTCAGAACATTAGAATACTGGAAAATGCTTTTATAACATTTTCCAGCTGTAGTTTACATCGCAAATTCGAGATATTTGTTTATCAACTATGTGGAATTTTTTTCCATAGAGGCGTTGTTGCAAGTGCATATAAAGCTTAAACTAGCCCTAGAAATCAATACAGATGTCATGTAGCCGCATGCAATTTTGTTAAAAAATTTTGTATTTTATTAAAAAAAAAAAATATTTTTTGTAAAAAAAGGTCCTACTTTTTTTAAAAATGCGGCGGCGCGATGATAAGCCCGACGGCTTTGTTTTTTGCCGGCTCATATATATTTTAAAGTAAAATAAAAATTTGAACAACTCCGTTTTTTGTTAGGGCGATACAATGATACACTCAAAAAAATAAGTTAGTAGAAAAATTAGTAAAACCTCTTGTAGTTTTTAGCAATTATTTTCGCTGAAATTCCTTTTTTAGCAAAAGTTTTAGTTATATTTTTTAGCACTAAACTAATTTTTTTTTGAACTAATGTTTTACTAATTTATTTTGTTAAAAAAATTGTGCTGATAACTACAATTAAAGCGTGGACGACAACCAGATAGATAAGATGTAGATATCGCAGCTGGTCTCGATGTAGTACAGACAACGGAAATAATAATTAAAAAACAACTCTACACAATTTCTATATTTAAATTTTTAGCAAATAAATTAACTAACGTAAAATTTCTATACAAATTTTTTATATTTTTTTCAGTCTACTAATATTCAGCAAAAAGTTTAGTGATTTTAGCAAGGCTTTTTTCATTTGCAATCGACTAAATGTTAGCAAAACTTTTGCTAAGATTACTATTTTTTGTGGTAAAAATCAGCTCGCTGATTTTCAGAAAACACTTTTGCTGAAATTACCAACATTTTTGCAAGCACGCTCCTGACTAAAAATTTGCTGACACAGCAACATTTTTTGCTGACTTTAATGACTTTTCTTTTGAGTGTATAGCAAATATAGAAACAATCATAATTCCGTTTTAAAATAATAAACACACAATTATATACATATGTATATAAGCGTTACTCTAAGAATATTTATACAATTATTTGTATTTTCCTTATTTTGCGGAAGAAAATAAAATAAATAAACAATAACTGAAACAACAATTGCGATTAAGATACAGCAATAACATAATAGGGTGGTAAGCACAAGTAAATTGTTACCATATTTCTTAATAACTTCTGGAACAGTGCATTAGATCTTAACCTTCATGTCATCCTAAAAAAAACTTGCACATTCCTCCCAAGGGGCCCATATCGTATAGTTCACTAGGCAAAAGCATTTTTTGTTGCATGAAAAAATCGTTATTAAGAAAAAGAAATCGGATTATTTAGTTTTTCTATTATGCATAGAAAATTAAAAAATGATAAAAAAAATATATACACCAAATCAATAATTCAAAACAGCTATGGAATTTGTTAAAAAATAAAAAAGTCACCCTGTAACGATTTCACAAAAATTAATCCATTGGAATCCCTCTCGGACCTATCGCATTTGTGCAATCGCAGTGTAATATTTCCCCAGGTCCTAAAAATTCTATCCCTTTGGCACTATCTAGCTTAGTTTTAGATAGCAACGTGGCCTGTATACGTTGTTGAATGGTTATATGGCGAGATAGCACAAACGGACAAAATATTTGCTCCATTGGCATATTAACACACTCCGAGAATAAAACTAGGCCAGGTATGGTATGCACAAATTTATAACTGAATGGTACCAATTCGGAAAGTTGAACTCGAAGCCTAAATGATAATCCAACCGACGCCTGACCTGGCTGGAAAGCCAAAGGGGTACCCCGCAAAATCTTTCATTACCAAATAAGTGGTTATATAATGAAACTAAAATATTTTACTACTTATAATTCGGCGTCAGTACTAGCTATTTTTGTTAAGCGAAGCCGTTTTTATAAGCAGTCTAGCTTACGCGCGACTACTTATTTATTTATAGAGATAATGTGAATTTGGTAACCACTTATTTTTTAACCACTAGTAAGTATATAAGTAAGTCGTATTATTTAACAACTTGTAACCACTTATTTTTTAACTACGTATAAGTACACGAATAACTACTTATTTTGGTAACTACTTATTTTATATACTTTTGTAATGCAGCGGGTAAGCGGGTGCAAAAATTTTCTGCGTTTTTTCATGCAGCGAATATGGACAACTACTTACAAAAACGACTTTGTCGAACAAAAATAATGAGTTTTGACACCGAATTATAAGCAGTAGACCCTAATTCTACTGCTTATTATTTAGATATTAGTAATGAGCACCCATTACTGGGTAACTATTAAAGTTTCAAGACCCCCCAAAAAACCGAAAAAATTCGAAAAATCACGATCGCCTTTGCAGATTTATGTCAAAAATTATGGAGAAGATAATTCAGCAATGCACAAATTCGGAAACTATAATATCGCAATATGAACTTTTTAAATGCGTCTTTATAGAACTATACCATTGCACTATATCATGCGCGGCCCAACTCAATATGTTTGTCCACGGTGACGTATGATTTTTCCCCTTATATTAATTGCTGGAGCCGCGCATGACTATATTGTATAGCATATAATGATTTTGTGCTGAGAAATACACCTAGCCTAACTGGGCACTTTGTTTAATTTTCAAAACACATTAAAAAAAATTATATAAAAAGTGCCACTCTAATATTTACAATGAAAACGAGTAAATAAAATCGTTGTCAATTGTTTTGAACAGCAAAAATAACAAAGTTTCCCTCTGTTGTTGTTTTTTAATACAATATTAAAAGGGAAGACGTTAAGAATAACAAAAAAAAATTAATTTAAATTTTTAAATCATAATAAAAACAAAATAAAAATATACATATAAATGACACTATAAAATAAACACATACTGTGTTCATGTAGCAGTAACAGTACGAGTCGAATTAGAAACACAGAACTTGATGATGCAATAATGTTAAAATAACTGTTTCTTGTTATAACAGGCAGCAACATATACTAAACACATAAACACATATTCAATACAATCAGCTGAGCACACACACATAAATATATGCAGTGGCGGCTGCAGCTCAAGTCTCTGGAGGGGGAAATTTTGAAAAAAAAAAATTTTTTTTTAATTTTCACAAAAAATATTTTTTAACCCCTTTTGATTTGGCCATACACTACATGTTGGACGTTTTTGGACTCCGCAGCGCAAGGTTAACGATTTTATGAGCGACGCTTTAGGTATAAAAGACAATATAAAGTCCAACGGAAAATTCTAAGTTATATTTTTCATCAAAAACTTTAATACTTGATACGTATTTGACATCCAACAAGGATGGGTTAGTAATGCCTAAAAAAGTTTATATTAAATAACATATAAAATCAACAATTAAAATTAACTTGGAATACTTTGTATAGCTAAAATTGGTGTTTAATTTGGGGAAAATTATCAAATTTGCTATAGACTTTCCGTACACTCAGAAAAGTTCTGCAGTTACTACATGACAGTTATTTGTGTAGTAATGCGGTTGTAGTTATTTTAACTACAATTGTAGTTAATTTACTTAGAGCAAAATATTTCAATGTTTTTGACAGTTATTTTTTCAAACTAACTACAAAAACTACCGCATTGTAGTAACATTTATTTTATGCAGTTATTTTGAATTTTTTTTTACAAAGTGTGTGTGCACACACACGAAGTAATCATGTGTATGACGCGCTTGTTTAAAAATTTCTAGTGAAAGAATATGAGTAGAACATGTTTTCTCTTGTCTTAGTCATAAAACAACGCCAAAGAGTGAGGACGCGTAATACGGAAAAGTTTATATTTTTTTTATTAAGTTATTAAAATAATAAGGTAAGTTTTATAATATAAATTTATTTACGGGATTATTAAAAATTATTGTATTTATTTTCTTTTATATTCTCATCTCTTTCTACCTGGATAAAAAAAAGGAAGCCAAACAACGCCATATTTCATCCCTCACAGACGGACATCTACAACAATATCTTACTAGTGAAAAATAAAAGTGACATTAGTGTAAATTTTGATTTCTCAATTTTAAATAGAATAAAATTAAGTCAGGAGTGTTTACATAAATTTGTTTTTTACTAAATTAATAATTTTTAAAATAATTTTTATTTATGTTTTTTAACTACATTTGCAGTTGTTTGTACAGTTTTACAATAATTTGCATGTATGTTGTTTCAATTGCATTTGTAGTTGTTTTTACTACATTTGTCAGTTGATTTTTAACAGTTAAAAATAACTTCATATTGCAGTTAATTTAACTGCAAATGTAGTCTACACCTTTTTAAGTGCAAATGCAGTTATTTTAACTGTCATTTGAAGTTGATTTTACCTACATAATTCCCTGAGTGTACATATTTGGGTCTACCTTTTGTATTAGTTTAGCTATGTGACTGGCTGATATATTACTTTAAAGCTTCTGCAAGCGTGCCTGAAGTTGGTCTGCAACTCATTCTTTAATTTGATAATTTCTGATTTATTAAAAAAAATTTTAATTTTTGAGAATTTTTATACAATTAATTAATTGTTTCTATCCTTTTATAATTGAAGCCATGATTGAGCCACGTGAATAGTTACTATTTTGAAATGAACTTTAACCATTTATCGTTATCAAAGGTCTAAAGCCATTTTATCTTAATACGCGGTTCGGGATACTTTAACGTAGCCTTTTAATATTTTTGTATTAGTTCTCAGTTTTTTATCAATGACACTGTCAAATATCAGTTTGGTACTCCTTTTGGTTTCTGATTTATAGTATAGTATTAAATAAAAAAAAAAACAGTTCGATTTTTCAGCAGTTGTATGAAAAAAGACCCAATAAGAGTGCTAGTATAAGATTTCGTAAAGGTAAAAATAAATTAATGAGGAACAACATAAGCGTGTTCGTTTACTTACTACAAGTTACTACTTTTACTACAGCTGCAAAATTTCAATATAAAAAGTAAACAAAACTTTCCAATTGTAGTAAAAGTAGTAAGAATTTCGACTAATCGAACACACCGCATATATTTTTTCAGAAATTTTAAAGAATTCATTTTTCGATATACATATGACGATTTAAATCGCGTATTTCATTAAATTAAACTTTGAAAATTTTACAAAAAACGTCGCCGGAGTCTGAAAAGTCCTCAAAATTTAATTGAGGTGGTTACTAGGATTTAACTCAGAGATTACTTTTTAACAACAATACAAAAAGTTAATATTTCCTGAAAAGTTTTGAAATTATTTTCATTATTTTTATATTCACATTATTTATTAAAAGCTGATTTTTTATACTTCAGTTATAAATTTTAACTAAAAACTTCTAATATTTAAAAAATTCTTGTTTTTTAATTATTTTATCGCAATGTTTCGCAGACCTCCTAGGATGCGATTAGGGATGCTCAGGGGTTAGTGATCAACATTTGGAAAACTTTGTATAATTAAATTTTCATATCGGTTTTGGTATAGCTGTGGGAGTCAGATGTCGTTATTAACAAAAAGAATTAATGGCCAATTTTGCTTTGACGCTACACCAACATTCCGTATTTTAAAGTTAAAACACTTTGCAGGTTGGGAGGAAGTGCAGGATCTAACTCTAGTCAATTACTCGCAGGCAATCAAAAATTGAGTATTTCAAAAGAAATTATTTCAGGAACATTACTATATACTCTACGATATCAACATGTATACTCAGGATTTCCGAAAGACAGACTGGAATAAGTTCAATACGATGCTTTGGAAAGACCTAAAAAAGAACTCCACCATATCTTTCCGAATGAAATTTGGAGAATTTCAAGTGAAATTAATTGTGAATTCTATTTGAAATTTGTCAAATTTGATCTTAAATCTGAACAAAAATAACGGTAATTAATTGTTTTCTTACAATATTGAGAAAATTTTAAGAGAAATTTCGATTTTTTATTTCGAAATGAGAAAATTCTAAAATATAGTAGCATTTACCACTTCAAATTTAGAAAATTCCATTAGAAGTTCAGTTCTGCAATGAAAAAAATTCAAAATAAAATTAAGTATTTTTCCCAAAAGCACCGTAAGTGGTTTTTCACGTGGAAAAATTTTACTCGAACTTTAATTTTACTCAAATTTTAATTTAAATTATAAAAATGAACAATTTTTCAATTTTATATCAAAGACACAATCACAATATACAAAAAATGTGATTTTTCCCCAAGAAAAATAATAGTCTTGTACATTAAATTTGCGTGAAAACAATCTCTACTCAGTTTTCACGTGAAATTCATTGTCATGGAAAATTATCATATTTTTTATATGGAGGAGTATAACAATTTTTTCACGTGAAATACGAACAACTTACAGTGCTTTAATATCAAAAAGTATTTTACTTTTAAAGTCGACTTTATATTTAAACGGCTTTGTTCATTTTGTGTATGAAAATCCTAAAGAAATATTTACATTTTCAAATATTTTAATTGGTTGAAAATAAATTAACCAATCAGAATGCTCCAAAAATAAACTAGGTCAAAGTATGCTGCCACTCAAAATTTTAACTAAAGTCAACAAAAATATACATTTGGAAAATTTAAGTAGTAAGGGCATTTATTTTTATTTAAAAAATTTTCAATTAAAATTGGAATTTTGTATTAAAAAATTCGAAATTTTAAAATGAAATTTCTTTTTGTCATTTGAAATTAGAAAATTTTCAAACGAAATTGATCTACATACAATTTTGAAAATCTAATTTGAAATTTAGATCTTTTAACTACATTTCTCCACAAACTTTAATTTTTTTATAATCAAAATTATCAGTTTTTTAATGAATTCGTTAAAATATCTATTGAGATTTTTTAAATGACGACTGGTTAAATGAAAATAAAGAAAAAATTTTATATTTCATATTATTATTCATAACAAATTTGTATTTCATTCACTTTATCCTTTTTTCTCCTCTTTTTTCTCTCCTTTTTCCCTCTTTTTCTTTTTCTCTTCTTTTTCTCTCCTTTTTCTCTCTTTTTCCTTTTTTTTGCCCTTTTTTTTTCTTTTTCGATTTCGCTGAGAGGGGGTGGGAGGATTTCCCTATTTTACCCCCCCCCCCTGGAGCCGCGCATGATATATTTATGTGTAAACTTAATAATAACCAAAACAAAAACAAACAAATATTAAAACATCATCTTTTTTGGGTATTATATTTCAAATCATCATCATCATCATCGTCGTCACAGTAATAGTATTTTGTGTGAAATAACAATTGATATTTGTTTTGTTTGAAATATGCATTAGGGAGTTCACAAAATTTAAAGTGAATCTTTAGAGTTGCGATTGAGTAAACTTTTATAGTTTGTATATAAAAATTACAGATATGAAATTTCGAGTCTGATATAGGACAATATGTTAAATACCAGGGTTGGCAGGCAATACCGCTAAAATACCGTTATCGATTCAAAACCCTTTCAACTGAATACCGTTACCCCTAAAATATCGTTACCGAAATAACCGAAATACCGTTATCCTTAAAATACCGTTACCGAAATAACTGAAATACCGTTATCCTTAAAATACCGATACCGAAATAAATGAAATAGCATTACCCCTAAAATACCGTTACCGTTATTTTTAATTTTCTGCTTTTGGTAATTGCACGTGGCTATTGAGTATTTTTCGTACTTTAAGTTGGTAATTGGTTTTTTTAAATCTCGTTTGTTTTTTGTAAAAAAAATTTGTAAAAAAAAATTTTGTAAATCTGACTGACTATCGTTATCCTTAAAATACCGTTACCGAAATAACTGAAATATCGCTAATCTTAAAATACCGTTACCGAAATAACCAAAATACCGTTATCCTTAAAATACCGTTACCGAAATAACTAAAATACCGTTAACCTTAAAATACCGATACCGAAATAAATGAAATAGCGTTACCCTTAAAATACCGTATAATCTAAAATAGCGTTACCCTTACCGATAACCGCATCGTTTCGGTTACCATTCATGTTAAATACTGTAAGTTTGACATTTATAAGACATACCTTATTTTTAGCTGGACAGTTGGCTTGGAAAGTATCATATGCACTGAGCATCTTCTGAGTGGTTCAAATTTAGGCGCATACATAATTTTTCAAATATTCCATTTTAAGACTTAAAATTGTTAGGTAATTTTGACCGCAAGTGACCATAAGGGTTACTTTTGACTAATTCTGCTCAAAAATCCATAATCAATTTCCTTTTTATTCTAGATTTTTAGTTCATCTGAAGATTGTTACAGTGAGTGTTAATTTTGTTGGAGTTTAAGATCAAATATGACAAATTCCAAATAGAATTCACAATTTATTTTACAACAAATAGGGAAAAAAAAAACTTATGAAAAAACTTTCCTAGAACCAATGGTTGACAATTAATGCATTTTCAAGCACTACCAAGCAAAGATTGTCTTTATGGGGGTCTTCCTAGGTTATAACTTATAATGTAGATTTAAGTTTTTGTATTTATGTAAACTGCCAAGTATATAATGAACTGAGAAATAAATTCAAATATTTTTACTAGTTCTTTATATATTTAGTACAACGAAAATTACATGTTTTTTATAAAGCTATTATTTTTCTCTATGTTATAGTTAGGGCAAGTAATTTCATGCAAATGCATGTCTTTTCGCGAAAGTCCAAAACTAATATGGACTAAATATTTATCGGAATCATCAAATTTAGAACAAAATGGCATCGATTTGTAGTTGCATATTATTGCATATTTTGACTTTAAATGCATATTTGGGGCCTTTTTAATGCATATTTTGTGCTTTTTAATGCATATTTGTGCATATTTTTCATTTTCATTTTGTAAAAAAATATAAAAAATTGATACGTTTTCATATTTTAATTCAATCAAAATAAACATTCTTAAAACCTTATTGACCTATGGGAAATCTTCGAGTTCTGTGTCTGTTTGCAAAATAACTAACTTAAATTCATTTTTAAGTTTTAGAGTGCATTATTTTTGCAAAAATAATAGTTTTTAGTGCATATTTCTGATATTTTTTAATGCATATTTCTTTTTTTAACCGCATATTTTAGGCGCATATTTTCCATTTTTAAGTGCATGAAATTCCTTGCCCTAGTTATAGTTGTTGCTTTAACCAAAGTTCCTTTGCAAATGTTTGTATGTTTATTTTTTACTTATTTTTATCGGGATATACATTAATTGCATTAAAGGAATTAACTGTGCTTAAATCCCAAACGTATTTTACAAATTGTGAAAAATAATCTGTTAGAGGCATGTCCCTGTCCGGATTTCATTCTTGCCTAAGGAAATCGTCAGGGGACGACGTTTTTAGAATTTCTGGAAATATTTGTTAAGTTAAATTACAAACTCAATGAGAATTTCTTGTTCTCGTCTAGGAGCGTTATTAAACATTCAAAATATCAAAGAAAAACAATAACAAAAAATTTTCTACAATTTGCTTTGTCATCTTCCAATATATGTTGTTTTGACAGATCTAGCAATGTAGTGACATCCATTTTTGTTTAACATTCAAGCTTTTAATTCTATTTACGCACTCAACGAACTTTTGAAGTCAAAATTTATTGGTTTTTCAAGTAGAATTTCAGTGGAGTTATTTTAGATGAAAATAACCTCTAACCTACTTAATTAAAATTAATAAAAATGCATAGTAGTTAATTACAATATTAATTGCATTTGGTCTATATGGCGCGTTTAAAAAAACAACACTTTACTAGAAATATACAAATTCACTGCTAGCAGTCTGTCTCCGATATACACAAATTGCCTGCACTTGTACGTTTAAACCATACGTCAGTGTGGCAACATTTGCGAAAAAGGTGACAAGGAGGAGATAAGAAGATAAACAAAAAAAAAAACTAAAGTAGAATGTTTGTGTGTCTATTTAATCACTTCTGAGAGTAAAAACAATAACAGAAAGCTGAATAGGAAAGCAAAACTATTAATAAACCACACTATGACCAAGGCCTTACGTGGATGAGATGGCTAAGCTGTCGAACAGCCGACAGGTTGTTGAAAAAAAAAAACTATTATATAGAGACAATCTGACAATAAAATATAAACAATAACGCAGTACAACATTTTTCAGCTCATTGATGTGGGACTCAATTCTGAAAATTGCAAGTGAAAGTAGCCCCAAAAATAAGAACTTCTGCATCATTTGTTTTGTCAAGTTGGCTGCACCAATCGTGTGGCCATTAAATTTTCAATGCAGCCAACTTGACAAAACGAATGCTGCAGAAGTTCCTATTTTTTGAGGCTACTTTCACGTGCAATTCTCAGAATTGAGTCCGAAAATCAAGTGTCGTACTGTGTAATACAATTTAATGGAAAATCACTTATGAAGCCTGTCCATAAAAGAGGCAGAAACTAGATCTAGTCTGATTTGCAAATTAATAATGTGTTTATAACTTTGAAAAAACTTGTATTCTTCTTCTTAACCTCAAACCTGTAACGACGTGTTTTCACGCTAGGCTGGGGTAAGCTCAGACGTGTCCAGGGTTCGTCACAAAAATTTATTTTTCGCAGCGGTTATAAAAGAAAACACAAGTTCAATATATTTTTTCCATATAACGTTATAAACCGTATGTCTTTATTTAAAATTTCTCTTAAGTATTAATACGACGATTACACGAACAAATAATAACAATAATAACAACTTATGCACCGGCACGCTTCCCGATATCAACAAAATATGTTGAATTTGGAGATATGACAAATATTTAATCAACTATGCCCACCGGCATTTGCTCCTCCCACCGCAGGTATCAACTAAATAAATGTTGTTGTTAGTCACAGGCCACCGCATGGACTAAAAATATTTCTAAAGTAAACCCACTGGTTTATTACTGCGGGTTAGCAACATAGGCTGAATTTAGAGATATGACAAGTATTTAATCAACTATGCCCACCGGCATCTGCTCCTGCCACCGCAGGTATCAATTAAATAAATGTTATTATTAGTCACAGGCCACCGCATGGACTAAAAATATTTCTAAAGTAAACCCACTGGTTTATAGCAGCGTGATAGTTTGGCCACCGCAAAACTAAGACTGCCCCTTTATTCTATTTTTCTTCTCCTTTTATACTTTTTCTACCACTCGTAGTAGATACACATTCCTACATACCAGTGTTGCCACCAGTAAAACAAAAAATTACACAGCTGTAGGTCAAAAATTATCCAAAACCGTATGAAATTACACAAAAAATGTAATTTTTTATATTATTTCAAAATAAACTCTCCTGAGCATAGTGGTATTTTGGAGTCATAATAAATTTCACATTGTAAATTTCGACTCCAAAGCTTTGCCATTTTTCTATTTATAAACTGATTTTTAAAGACAGCATTTTTGTCACCTGTAAAATGTAAAAGTTATTTGCATTTTATAACTAAAATTTTGCGTTTTTGCAATACCCTGGTCCGGGTTTTCCTCTTCTACAAAAGCATATCCAGGCCAATTTTTCTGGAAAATATTATTACAAAGTATTCTATTAACTAAAGGGAATTTCAATGCAATAACTTTTTTAAGGCTTAAAATGGCGTGCTTTTAAAATTGAATATTAAAAAAATTGTAGTATTTATGTTTTTCAGAAAGGCTCCTTCATTCAGATGCGTTGCATGCAAAAATATAACCTACTTGATAATTATTCTCTCCCATACACCTCAAATTTTAACCATTTTCATTTAAATTTAACCAATTTTTCTCTGAGTTCAAAGCTGAGTTTTAATAAGAAAAAGCTGGAGTATATTGTCCAAGACTTTCCTAATGTGATGACATAAGTTCTGTTTAATCCTAGTTTTAAATGTCGGCAAGACAGCAAAAATTGTAAAAATTGCATGTTTGTGAAATTTTGCTTGTTTTCTTTAATTTTTAAATTACTGATCGCAAGGCATGACATTTCTTTGCAGTATGTACATCAACAAATTTTCTTTTGGAAAATAAAAATATAACATTTTCACAAAAAGTTCCCGATATTCTTTTTTTAATATCATACTATTCTGTTGAAATCTGGAATATGTTGGATTTACAGAACTCTAAAATATTTTGATTCTGCTCCAACTTGTTGCGTTAATAAAAAATTTGTCTCGTCAAAGCCCAGTATCATGTTAACTACAGCAAAAAAAATATCAGAGATTAGAAAGTAACAATCATAACAAACTCAAATTTTCCCACTCTTTCACTGCATTTTTAAATGGTCTTGCAAACCAAGAGAATTTTTAAACGAAGCTCGACAATTATTTTCGCAAAAAATAAACAAAAGACGGTGTTTTAAACAAAACGAAAAAAGAATAAATAGCACCATTATTTATTTCTTCTAAATTGGGTTTAGTGTTGAAAAAAATTACAAAAGTAATTCACCAAAAATTGGAGATTTGTGGAAATGTTTCACAAACAAACTCGTTTCGTCAACTATCGACTAATTTTTATTAACTTTTAAAAATTTACGGAAATTTCTATTAAAAGACAAAAACAACAACTAACAAAAATTTCATTATTCAAAAATTATCCAACGAATGTGTACACAGTCCCGTTTTTGAATAATTATTCAAAAAGTGGCAACACTGCTACATACACATATCGACATTCAATTGTTTACAAATGTCGATGTTGCCAGACCATAGTCAACATCAACAGATGATATAAATACAGGGTTGGAAAACAAAAATGTTTTAGATATTCAATTAACGGGCAAACGACTATTTAAACAAGACAGGTTATTTAAATAAACTGCGAGATACATTTGTAACAGATAAAATAATAATTGGGGCCAAAACGAGCGTAGCAACTTTGGTTCTCACAAACCTACTTAATTGAAATTAAAAAAAATACATATTATTTACAATATTAATTGCATTTGGTCTATATGACGCGTTTGAAAAAACGACACGTTACTAGGAAAATGACATTCATTGCTAGAAGAAATGTAAATTTTAACTACATTCGTAAGTTATTAAAAAAAAACAAACAACATACAATACTGAAAATTCGTAACATTGGCCCTTACTATAAAAAAGTATTTTTAATTTAAAGTCGACTTTATTTTTAATCATACGGTTTTGTTCATTTTGTGTATAAAAACCCTAGAAAAATATTTGTATTTTTAAATATCTTGATTGGTTGAAAATATATTAACCAATCAGAATGCTCCAAAAATGAACCAAGTCAAGGCATACTGCCACCCAATATTTTAACTAAAGTCACTTAACTAAAATATACGTTTGGAAAATATTGATAGTAAGGCTGATTGATTTTATACAGTCGTTTTGTTTTTTAAAATAGTAAACCAAATAAAATTTATGTAAGTAAATTTTGTTAGTTATTTTGACTAATTTGTGGTTCATTTTTTTAACAGCCAAAAACAAAAGAGAATGAAAGTTGAATTTAATGAAATGTTAGTAGTCCTGTTTTCAAGTTACATTTCATTTGTTTTAAATTACATTTGCAGCGTTCTTTATAAACAAAATATTTTAATTGTATACTAAATATCTTATGTTTATTATGTAATTTATTTACAAATTTAAGTCATGTTATGGTATATTTTAGAAACCCTGATGATGTCATCAACGAATCATGAAATATCGGTATAATAAAATAAAGAAGGATATTTTATAAAAAACTACAAAGACTTCAAACTCAACTATTTAATAATCATAGTTAACTTCAAAGGTCGAACAATACTTCAACATTTATGGTTTTTTTTTAAATCTAGGTTGTGATGACAATTTTCTGACCTACATATATGGGCATTATACTCCTGCAGAATTCGTGCTGACATTTTTATATTTCTATATGGCAGCAGATTAGCAAGTCAGCAATAATAGTGAAATATCACTGAATCCTCCTTATGACATTACCAACTAAGTTTATGATTATTTTTGCCTACAAGGAATAAAAAATAATGTAGCATTAGAAAATTTCAACAAAAAAATAAAAAAATAATAAATAAATAAATAAATAAATAAATAAATAAATAAATAAATAAATAAATAAATAAATAAATAAATAAATAAATAAATAAATAAATAAATAAATAAATAAATAAATAAATAAATAAATAAATAAATAAATAAATAAATAAATAAATAAATAAATAAATAAATAAATAAATAAATAAATAAATAAATAAATAAATAAATAAATAAATAAATAAATAAATAAATAAATAAATAAATAAATAAATAAATAAATAAATAAATAAATAAATAAATAAATAAAATTTGGTCCAAAATATCATAGCGTATGATTTTCGATGCATTAATGTTCTGGATAATTTCTAATTATAGGAATATTTTCTAAACGATTTTTAAATCTTATAGCATTTTAGTATGATAATTAAATATAGATTGCAATTCTCTCAGCATTTTTTGTAACTAAATATATTCAATTATAAAAGTTTTTAAAAATACAAAACAAAGTAATTTTTTTGGTTTGTAAACACTAATAAATTTAAAAAAAGAAAGTAATTTTTTCGGTTTGTAAACACTAATAAATTTTTTTATTAATTGCCATTTCGAGTTTTCTTTCAATTGCCACCAAATATAATAAAGGGTTCTTCAACAGGCACGCTACAAAAGTAGAAAGACAGGGACAGCAAACGACGCCATATTTCTTGCCACTCTTTTGACATTTCTCTTCAGTAAGGTTTGCCATTTCATGATGGAAAGATATATGTACGAGCCAACAACGAGTCGAAATTATTAAAATTTACTACCGAAATTCGGAGTCAGTGGCCTCAACGTTAAGAGCGCTACGTCCAATTTATGGTCGTCATAATGAATGGCTTCGTCAATAAACAAAATATGCGTTATTGGTCAGACAGCAATCCACACGTACTCCATGAGTCATCATTGCATCCCGAAAAAATTACGGTTTGGTGCGGTTTATGGGCCGGCTGCGTCATTGGGCCGTACTTCTTCCGTGATGATCAAGACCGGCACGTTACTGTGGAATCGCTACCGTTCAATGATAACCGAATATTTTTGGCCCCAATTGGATGATATGGACTTGGAGGACATGTGGTTCCAACAGGACGGCGCCACAAGCCACACAGCGAGTGTCACAATCAATTTATTGCAAACCAAGTTTGGAGAACGTGTTATCTCACGAAATGGTCCAGTCGATTGGCCGCCACGGTCGTGCGATTTGACGCCGTTGGACTATTTCCTGTGGGGCTACGTCAAATCTATGGTCTATGCCAACAAGCCAGCGACGATTGATGAACTTCGTACGAATATCGGCCGATTTATTCTTGAAAACCGTCGAAAATTGGGTTCAGCGTCTGGACTTCTGCACGTGTGCCCGTGGTGGCCATGCAAAAGAGATCGATTTCAATACATAATGGCATCGAACGTACTTTCACAGGAATAAAGAATTTCATTGATATCCGAAACCGTTTTTGTTTTATATAAAAAAAACTTTTGTAGCACTTTTAATGAAAAACTTTTTATTAGTTTTTATATACAACAAAAAAAACTTAACCTTAGCCAAAACGCCTAACATTTATTTTGAAAAATTTCCATACATGGCAGAACGCCTCTAATGAACATACATACAAATGGATGTCTGTATGAGTATATGTATCTGTATTTTGGAGTATTTAAACTGTTATTTTTTTGATTTTTTTTTTTTTAGAGTATAGTATTAAATTTAATACACAATTTTGTCGTATTTGTTTTTTTTTTTATATGGTATTATTTGCAACAAATTGCTTTTTTTAAGCCTTATGTAGTGATTTTTTTCATATTGTTCTTTTATTTGTTTTGTTATTTAGAAGTGTGTACGCAATATTTATTTTTTATTGTTAGGACTTTGTTTTCTTTTTATTTGAATTTGCTTTGTGTTGATAGAATCGCAGTAGTACTTATAATTTGAATTTAAATTAGAAATATGCCAAATGGAGCAGTTTAACATGACGTATGAGTGTTGAAAAGCAACAATTCAATAACAATCATACGCAATGTATGTTTTCATATTTTAATACGATTCTTTAATGCAATCCCAGTGTAGAAAATTATTACCAGATATAAGGTTATGTAACTACTGGGCTGGTAATGGTAACTAGTTACTTTTCTTACTACATTTCTTAAAACAAACAAAAATTTATAAACTATGAATTATTGCGAGAATACCACTTAAAATATTTAAACAAACATTTTTCAATATTACACTTTATGAATGTTTTTCAAGTTTGCCTCTAGATCATAAATTAATATCACTTTCTATTTAAATTATTTTTAAAATTAAAGAGACCAGCAAGACAGATAATGTATTTTCGGCTTTCACTACAAAGCCATCATCAGTGTCGTTTGCCTTAACGGGTTAATAATTGATAATCGCACACTTTTTGTAAAAAAAAACGCGTGTTTTAGATTTTTTACAAACATATGAAGTAAAACCAAGATTTTTCCTATAACTGTTTAAAAAGTTTGAGCTAAACTTTAAGAACACTTTGTACAGAAGGGGCCCCAATGCCCAAAAACGCAGTTTTGTACATCAAAGGGGTTTTTTTTATTAAAAAACTGGTATGTTGCCAAATGGCTACACCATGCATTTAATTTCAAACAGAGGAACGGGTTTCGCGATATCGCTAAATAAAAATTTTCCAAAAGAAATATTTTTTTCCCAAAATATTTTCAGTTTAGCTTTGACTTTGAGAATTTTTATTATCCCAAAACAAAAAAAGCCATGTTTTATGAAAAATTGCTAGGATAATTAAATTTGAATTATAGCTTTAAGGAAGAAAATTAAATTTTATATTAAAATATTTTTTTGCAGGCTTTTTTTTTTGAAATTACAAAAATGCCAATATTTCGAAATCAGTTAACAATTTAATAGATTTTACTTTCATTTCTTTAATTTTATAAAGTCTATGGATACCAATGATCCTTACAGACTACACACTAAAAATAAAATTAAAAAATTAAAACAAATTATTTAAATAAAGTTTAAACATATGTTTTGAATAACTAAAATCTAAAACAGTATTATTCTCTAATTTATTAAAATTAATCTGATATCTAATTAAGTGTTCATTAAACGAATAATTCGTTTTATACATACCTATGAAAAAATAGCCATGGTTTCTTAAAGATCTAGAGGGATCATTAAAATTTATCAGTGATAATAACTCAGGGCATTTTATATTTGAATTCACTATATCAAATAAAAATGAAAAAGATTAGATTGACCTCCTATTCTCTAGTGTTTGCAAATTAATTAAGTTGCAACGAATATTATAGGGTACGTGTTCAGTAAAATTAATAGAAGAAAGAGCAATTTTCGTAAATATTATTTAATATTATTTTATTTAATATTCCTAAAGAATATACAAATCAAAATTCATGGAGAAATCTAGAAGGACTAATCATAAGTGACAACAAAATCAAAAATAGATCTGTCAAAACAACAGAGTAGTACATTGGAAGATGACAAAGCAAATTGTTGAAATCTTTTTTGTTTTTTGTTTGATATTTTAAGTGTTTAATAACGCTCCTAGACGAGAACAAGAAATTCTCATTGAGTTTGTAATTTAACTTGACAAATATTTACAGAAATTCTAAAAACGTCGTCCCCTGACGATTTCCTTAGGTAGAATGAAATCCGGATAGGGACATGCCTACAACAGATTATTTTTCACAATTTGATAAATACGTGTAGGATTTTAGCATATTTAATTCCTTTAATGCATATCCCGATAAAATTAAATTTAAAAAAAAATTGATTTAAACTTTTTTTTTAACTTATATGTAAATTGCCATACAAAAGGTTAAAACCCTGCAATTTTTAGGGAACTAAAATGTGGTGCTATCCGGCCATACGATTTTTAATGACCCTTAAAATGAGTAAAAAATAGAATTTCAAAAAAATAAATTTTAAAATTTTGATTGGTGCAAACAAATGCTTACACAGTGAAAACAGATTCATTGTGACAACCGAATTCTTTGCCAACCGAATGGCTTGGTTGGAACCACCGACATATTTGTTTGTGCCAATAGAAATTCGGTAAAGACAACAGAATTTCGGTGGAAACAATATATTTAAGTTGTGTCGGGAATGCATTTGATTGTGACAGCCAAATAATTCGGTTATTGCAACGAACCTAATATTGGCAAGAAATTCAGTTGTCGCAATGAATCTGTTTTCTCTGTGTACGAAATACATAGTGGCGCTTCAAAAAATGTGTATAAGATTCGTTCATGATGAGTGAAATCCAACAAAAGTTGTTTGCATCATACATGAGACTAATTAATTATTTGGACAAATTAATTGGTGATTTCATTACCATTAAATTGAAACTAATGCTAATGAAATTTTTGGCATTATTATTACTTGGACTAATGGTAATGCTTTGAAATACATCGATTTCATTACTAAAATTTTTTTCCGCGACTTTTTTCGCGATTTCTTTTTTCAATTAATCACAGAACTTTGTTCTATGAAATGGTTGTTATAGTCTCTAGATTATAAATTTAAAAAAACCGCACTTAAAAAATTGTAAAATAATCGCGGAACGCGAAAAAAGACTTTATGGTACAAAAGTTGAATTTTTGTTTGCAGATTGTTAATCGTTGATTAAGTCTTTTATATATTTTTGTGCCATAAGCCTTTTTTCGCGTTCCGCCATTATTTTGCAATTTATTACTTGTGGTTATTTAGAATCATAACCTAGGGTCTATAAGCCCAATTCATAGAATAAAGTTCGGTGGCTAGTTGCAAAAAATACCGCGAAAAAATGCCGCGCAAAAGAAATTTTGCAAAAAGGAAAATTCTTACATCAGTATATTTGTTCGCAGAATGAAAATCGCTGATTAAGTTTTTTAATTAAATTTTTGTAGCATAAAATCTTTTTTCGCGTTTCACGATTATTTTACAATTTTTTAAGTGCGGTTTTGTTAAATACCATTAGAACAACGTAGAACAGTTAATTCTGAATGGTACACCATCATATGTTTGCCAGGAATGGATAATTCTTCTCCATGGCTACACGAGCTCTCAAATATCGGATTTTTGAAGCACTCAGAAGATCAAATTAATGGGACATTCGCCATATAGACCTGACTTGGCACACAATGACTTTTTCTTGTCCCCACACATGAAAGAAAAAATACGTGGACAACGATTTTCGTCAGCAGAAGAAACCATAGATGCATTCAAAAACCATATTGTGGATGTGTCTCACGCGGGGTGGAAAATATGCTATGACAAGTGACTCGAACACCCAGAAAACAGATTCGGTGCTGACAACCCCATTTGATGCCAATCGAATGCTTCAGTTGCATCAAATGAATTTTTCGTTTGCGGCTACCGAATTATTCTTGATACAACTGAAATTTCGTTGTCACAGTCAAATTAGTATTGTCTCAATTGATTTTCTGTTGCCATAACTGAAAATTTCGGCTACCACAAACGAACCATGCGATTGACTATAAATAAAGTTATCAGAACTGAATCTGTTTTATTTTGAACTGAATCTGTTTTTTTGAAAAACGTTGTTAGGCTCAAAATATAAATAGTTACCCTCTATTATTTTTTCACCATTTTTTTCGGAAATAAATCCGTATTTCTTTTTTAAACCTGATTCTAAAATTTGGATATTAAGTTTTTAGTAGTTGTTTTATAATTATAATGCTTTTTGCTTCTACTGCAAAAAAAACTAAAAAATGTAGTTACGTATTTTTGGATTTCAGCTGGCGATATGTAATAACAATCATAGAGTGATCTCAATTAAATCCATTAGTTTTTCAATTCATATTTTAACAAGTAAACTATATGAAAACAAAAATCAACTAGACGTTACAATAAATGGGAATTATTTTCATCTCGTATTTTTATTGGGTCAATAGGACTGTAGTAGCACATGTTAAACTTCAACTTTATATTGATTAAAATAAAAACTAACACAAAAAACAAAAGATTGCATTTCTTTGTTATAACAAAATAAAGGAACATAAAAATGAAAATACAAATAACACTATGTAGCATTGACAAAGAATCACAAGTGCAATCTATTGATCCTACTGGAATACAATTAAAATATTTTCTAATCTGAGCTTCAGTTTTATTGGTAACTTTCAGCAAAGTTTAATTGATTTCCAAGCGCTTTTTAAACACTAATGATTTTAACATTAGGTTGTCATAGGAGTAATCCCACTACAACATTTTTTCAGTACTTTTTGAACTAGTGAAAAAGAAGCTATTTTTCACCAATTAAAAGTTTAAAAAAATTCTTCCCAAAAAAAAATTAAATTTTTTTTATTTTACAAAAGTTTTTTATTGCCGCCACCGGGTATCGAACTTGCGACCTCATGATTGCTAGTCTAGCTCTCTACCGCTAAACTATTTTTTTATGTGAAAGTTGGCTGGCACAAAAACAGCACTTTACCATTGCGAGCTATTGTGCTTTATTCTTTACAATAAAAGCACTTTTTAAATAAATGCAAAAGGTGCACTGCAATTCAGTATTGTTTTCAATACTATTTAAATACTAAAAATAAAAAAAAAATTAAAAAAATATTGGTCCCTCCAGGAATCGCACCCGCGATCATCTGTTTCCAAATACCAAATGATATCAAAATCACTTTTTAGGATCACTTTTAGATCAATTATGTTTAGAAGCAATACTTAAGTGATTTTTTGGATACTGTTCAGAAGTAATTCTAAAGAAGCTGTAAAAATATACTAACGGATACTTAGCAATGAAAAAAGGGATTTTTTGAAGTGATTCAGAATTACTTCTCAAAAAGCCGTACAAATACACTAACGGGTACTTGTGAAGCAATTAAAATACTTCCAATTTTTTTTTTTTTTTTTTTTTTGCTGGGAATATATAATATTTTTGATGGTACATATCAGCATTTTCGGGGCAACGAATTTAATCAGGCGAACATCTTAAATTTTAATATTTATACTGTTAATGTGCTCTACTCAATTAAAAACTACCCTAATTTACCCTAGATTTGCTTTTAACTTCTAAAAGTTTTTCAACTCTTTTAAAAATTTAAAAATATTTATTAGCGATTTCTTATTTATAACTTCTCCAGCACTTAAAAAAATTGATTTACGAGAACAGATTATTTATATATTTTTTTTATATTTATTCCCATCGTTCCAAGTTGAAGCATAGTGCCATATTATTTATTTTTACGTACCTATTCCTACGAAAAGTCTGTGACTCTTTGTTGTGACTGTATTCGCCTTCTATTTGTTGTTGCAATCTCATAATAAATTATATTTATTCAAATTTTTGTTTGCAACTTGACAAATAAAATTTGAAATTTTTGAATTTTATTGTGGTTTTGTATGAAAGGTTATGACTCTGAGCCCTTTGAGGACCATACATTTTCTGTCGAAGCGATTTTAAAATTTTTCAGATTTTCATGATCTCTGACCTTATGCCAAGAAAAATTGGCTCCGTAGAGCCCCTCCTTACCCCTCATTTCGCTTCTACATTTTTGTTCCCCCAACCCTCTTCTACAAATAACCTTTTTACATATTTACTCTGTCTTTTGTCTGGGCAATTATAAGTGCGAAAAACCCTTGGGCAAGCATACTTGCATCTGGTCGTCAAAGGGTTAAGACAGTCACAACGAGTCACAAGTAGGAATAGGCACCTTAATGTATTTTAAATAAGATAACCAAAAAAAAAAAAAATGTGTGCCACTAATTTTTTATTTTTGAATGAGGTGTATGTATATTTGATCTTGTATTTGGTAAATTAATGTTTTTCGTTCGATTTTAGATCATATCGATATTAATATCTCTTTCTGTTTAAATTATGTTTCAAATTAAAGAAAGATGATACAAGTTTTGCAAGTAAATTAAAAAGAATTCGTACTTTCGGCTTTTGCTACAAAGCCATCATCAGTGTCGTTTGCCTTGATGGGTTAATTATTGATAATGGTCTACTCATGCTGAAGTTGAAAACAAATATAACATGTTAACAACTCAACTAGACTAACATCAACCAAATCTAACAATGCTATGTTTATTCTTTGTTATTATTGTTTTTGCTTTGAACTTTAATTTTTAACTTGAACTTTAATTTTTTTTATTTTTAAAATCTGAAATCGTAAATTTCGTAGATTTTTCCATATTGTCAAATAGTGTAATCAAGCAGTATTCATTGCCTTAATTTTGCACAATTGTTGTTAACATGTCTTGAAAAAAAAAATAAAGAGTTTAAACAACCATTTCATTCGATCTCTTCTTATAAGGCAGGTTATGTAGGAATACAAATGGGAAAAAATTTACACTTCTGTTAAAATCAGTGAACTCAATCAATACCTTACAACTTTAACTTTTTATATTTGTTTTATATTTTCTCAATCATCGTCAGCATCAGACTCAAATAAATATGGTTTATATTTATAAAAGTTGGCCAAGATACATATAAATACACAATAACAATACTATTATAAGGAAAAACTTTTATTCCTACACTAAAAGAAAATACTATGCTTTTGTACTTTTTTTTTAATTATACTTGTAGATTCCCGAGTAAAAAAGTTCTGATATAATCATATATTATTTTATCTAATTGCATATATTAACTTATAGTTTCATATGGCCACATATGCTTTTAAATTCAAGCATATATACTTTTATATAGTCATATATTAGATATTTTTTCCTCAAAGGTTTTAATATGGAGACATATGTTATTTTATATTATTACATACTGGCCTACATATAATTGTATGTGCTATATATAAGTACATAAATTAACATATAAAAGATATAATTACATATGCGTTTATATATAATTTAGTATGGCGCTATACATAATAATATAAAACTATATGTGGAGCCATATAAGAAATATTTTATAATTTGTGTTAGTTATGATTATATATTGACGAAAATGAACCCATATATAACTTATATGGTTCCATACATACAATATTTCATGATTTCTTTAATATATAACAATATAACGTTCTTTATAAAATCATATAAAATCGATTAGAATGCATTTTGAGGGTCAAACTTAAGGAAAATTCCGAAGTTAAGCAACAAATTCACTGTTCGGCCACCGAAAGTTCGGCCAAATTGATAAAAGTTCGGCAGCCGAACAGTTAGCTTTACAGCTAAACTACGGAGTTTTCCTTAAATTTGACACTGAAAATCGAATTAAATCCGCTCAACAAACAATTTAGCAGTATGAAAATTTCTCCACAATGCTTTCAAATAACAGAAAATCGACTAAATGTCACTTTTTGGCCGAACTGTTCGATCGGATACTACTAGTTTTAGATTTAATAATTACTAGGGATTGGCGCGTGACTAGAAATGTTCGTCAGTCACGTTATTCACACGTGATCGTGAGTAATAATTACTATACTCAAGTGGTTCGTGCTTGAGAGTGAGAATATATAATTCGTACGTAATTCGTGCGTGAGCGTGAGTAAGAATATATAACCTGTGCATGATCCGTGTGTGAGTTTATTTTTTGCATCATATGTTTTTAGTAATTTTTACTATTTTGCGTGAGAATTTTCGGATAATGAGTAAATTTTTAATATACTCATGTGTATTACAAATTACTTGTAATTTGTAATTGAAAATTTTCAATTACAGTTACATGAAATGTAATTGATTTTTTTTTTAATTTCAATTACATTTATTTGTAATTGTAATTGAAAATTTTCAATTACAAATTACAATAATTGTAATTGAAATCCCTCAGGTCTGATCTCCAGATATTGTATATATTTTTTTATTTAAAAAAATAATTTTTTATATTGTTAGATATGGTCATATATAATATGATAAAAAATATAAGGTCAATATTTAGATATAATTGTATCAAACTATGTCCACTTTTATAACATTTTATATAATTTTATACAAAAAGATATAATTTGATGTAATTGGATGAGGACAAAATTCGGATACAATTGTATCGAATTGCATAAAATTGTATCAAATTGTACGAAATTATATACAATCGTATACAATTCGATACAATATGATACAATAAGACGTTCTCATTTTTCGGATATAATTATATCTAGTTACATAAAATATTATATATAATTAAATATAACTTCATATGGCTCCATATCATTTTTTTTTACTTGGGTTATTAAAAAAAGGTTTTAACTGCAATAAATTAAACGGGTATAAAGGTTTTTAATACATAACATCATAATATTTATATTGAATGTAATTAAGGCTAACGTAGTGTTGGCTTTTACGACTGAAGACAGTTCTCGTAGCCCTTCTGAATTTTATTGGCAACACCTTACGTAGCCACAACTGAGAAAGTTTTCTGAGTGTACAAATATCGAAAGACTATATATTAACACTATATTTTTGTAAATTGTCTATTAGGGTGAACCTTCGTTATATGGTCGAACAAAAATTGCAACCTGCACTGAAAATATTATTACTTACAGTAACTGACTGTAGTTTATTTAAAAAGTTATACGTACTTTTATTTTTAAATGATTATACAGTTAAAATGAGAAGAAATATATTTTTAAACTTTTTAGTTTTTTACTTAAAAAAGAAATTACATAAACTACAAATTTTCTGCTACAGTTAATATTTTCAAAATTAATGTTTTTTTGGGCGCTGTGATGTAATGGTTATCGCGTTGGACTGTTACACATGAGGTTGCGGGTTCGAGCCCTAACCAAGGCAACATCAATTTATGAAAAATAGTAATATGTATGAGTTTTTTCTATCCCTCAAACATATCGCAGCGTCCTCCTTCGGTGTTCCCATAGCACTTAACCCCACCGAAGTAAAATAATATAACAGGGCTATGAACTAAAATAAAAAGCTTCAACAAAGTTCGCCAACTCACCGTCAGATGGCGCGCAACAACTGTTCTAAAAATTCAACATCTCGCGCAATTACAGTGTTGCCATATTTTAAGCCCTTCATCTTTTCACCACCTTTCACTTCTACTCTATCCCCTTTCGAAAGGAAGCAACACGTTAATTAATAGGGAAATTTCCTGAGTGTTAAAAAAAAAAAAAAAAAAAAAAAAAAGATGAATGTTTGATTTTAGATCATAAATTAATATCACTTTCTGTTTAAATTATTTTTCAAACTAAAGAAAGTTGATACAAAAAATAATTTCAACAGAAAGTGATATTAATTTATGATCTAAAATCAAACTAAAAAGCATTAATTTACCAAATAAAAGATCAAATATACATACATATACCATATATATAATTATTTGAGGCATGTAACTACCCTACGGGAAATGAAGGGTCGATTGATCAAAAGTGACAAAACTGTGACAGGTGCATAGGGGACAGGTTACAAAACTGATGTAAACCCAAATTTCGGTGTATCAAAAAGTGGTAATTGCAGCAAAATATTCAACGTCGTAACTGTTGAAATGGAGGCCAAACATTAACTGGTTCATTTTGGATATATCCTATAACTGGAGAAAAACTATCATAACATCAAATTGACAAAAGTAACTAGTACCTTTGCAGTTGAAGTAGTGATATAACACAGAACAGGTGCAGTATAATTAGATGCGTATGAAAAAATGACGATCGGTACCGTAAAACCCTATCCCGTGACTTTTACAAAGTTTACATAATACTTAACTTTGTGGCCACAGAAATGATGACATAATAATAAACTACGAGTAGTTCTAAAATATTGTTCGGATACGAGTATGCATAAGAGAGTGTCAATGACAAGCAAAACAAACTGTTCAGTGACTGACTGAAAGGCTGTACAATAGAGCGTACCACCTTACAGGCAAAAAAAAAAAAAAAAGTGCGCCGTACACCCTCCAATATGAAGTATTTTTGCAAGGAGGTTTCAAAAAAAAATTTTTTTTTTTTCCGAACGTAGGGGTCGCCAAAAAATCATTAAACTTTTGCTAAGGAAGTTTTTCGCTAAACCCAGTAGAATTTTTTAAAATCCGATTTTAAATGCCATAGCTATAACAAAAAATTAAAAAAGGCGACCCCTTTTTTTTTGAAATCGCCTTCCAAAAATACATCATATTGGAGGGTGTACGGCGAACTTTTTTTTGAGGTACGGTCTACTGTACAACCCTTTTGGATTTATTCACAAACATTCGGGATGTTATATCCAAAAAGTCAGAATTTTTTATTAGATATTTTGATTACCGGTTCTTTTCTCTAATCGTTGGTGAAAATGTTTTATAATACCGATATTACCATTATGAAATAGAGGAAAGTATTCCAAAAAAAATCACTAGGGAAGCTTAAATCACTAAGGGGTCGAAATGACCCATTGGACTAAAATAGGTACATCATATCTGTATTTGCAAAAATTAATTTAAGAGAAGATTAAATTTATGTTAATAACTAAAAACTAGCTCAAAAAGCCCAAAATGACACGAAAACCAGTTAAGTGTTGAATTAGGAATGGTCTTTGTAAATTGCGCACATATTTTTTTATATGTAAACTTAACAGGGTTTTACTTAAAATAATACGATAGACGATTATCGTACACTTTTCGAAGTTTAATAACTATCATATTACATAAAATTTTTAATCGACTTATTGGCATAGACAAGCAACTTGATGGAACCTCACAAGAACTAGTCTAAAGCGGTCAAACCGCACGATTTCGGTGACTAGTTTAAGTCGCTTCTGTGTGGGATAACCATGCCCTCAAATCGGTCGTGCAGAATGTCCAGGTCGCTTCAGCTATGTCGCACGTAGCGCCGCCTGTTGGAACCACATGTCGTTCACATCCATATCATCCAATTTTGGACAAAGAAATCATCATAATGTGGTAATTACCTGTGAAAAGGAAATAACGATAGAAATTTTCTAATTGAGAAATAAAGTGCTCATGTATTAGTTAATTCTTCCGATTACAAAACACTCATTGTGTAGGTTATGATTGACAAGACTTCAATTAGCCACACTCATCGATGTGTCGCGGCTATGCTCCTTGCAGGAGTAAAAGGAACAAATATATATATATCGATGTGTCGACCATGGAATACACAAAAAGTTTTTCATATAGAGGCAATTTAACGATCAAAAATACTTTGATCAATTCACACATAAACTTCTTTTTGTAAATGAATTTTAAGAAATTGTATTTCATATTCGTAACGTATGCAGAAATCCTGAAAAGAACTTGAAATTTTTAGGGACCTATAAACGTCATTTGGTCCGTATATACGACTTATTGCGTGCACACAAGGGTACATGGGCAGATAGGGTACATCGCCAAATCGACTCAAAACGCGATTCTGAGTAAATCGGTACACTAATAGGTTGGGCTAGGTCCAATATTTTTTGGTGTTACAAACAGCAGTATAAACTTATTTTACCCTGTCGAAGTAGTGGTGTATAGTGTAACTAGTATTTCTTAACTTACTTTAAAATTTATATGTATACTTTCATATATGTATTTGTTAGAATATTGTTCTACCTCAAGTCCAAATTTGAATATGATATTTTGAAGCAACAAATAAAATCTAATTTTACAATATTATCGTATTCGAATTTGGACTTGAGGTAGAACAATATTCTAAGTAGATGTATGAAAATCTATTTAGAAAGTTCGAAAAAAATATTTTTGAATTTTTAATGCAAAAATTAAAATAATTTATATGTATAGCTTATAAACTTAACTAAATTGAATTGTAATCATGAGTGAATAGGGGTTTTCATATAAACGCGTATTCTACTCGTAAACGGTGTAAGTTTGGTATGTTTATGAGTTTAATACCAAACTCCATACATGAAAAATATATTTATATTTATACAAGGTTTACATGGAATTTACAAGTTTATATGAAAAACCCCTAATACTAATTTTGGTTTTTATTTGAAAAAAAATAAAAAATTTTTTAAAATAATTTTTTGTGACTTTGTGATGTTTTAAAAACAGATTCGGTGACTTGTTGTTTTACGTAAGTTCAGTGAATGGATCCTTCTGGGTTCTTCCAGCACCCATACTTATTATGACACATGGTGAATAATAAGTGAATGTTACACGTCAATTAGTTTCAGTTAGTCCTATGACTTGTTAACTTAGAGCAGTATACTGATATGTCACGAAACTATTATTTTGTACTAGTTCAGCAACAACACACATATTGACTAATGTGTGACTAGTTTTTTAACAAATATTTTTCTTTAGTTCTGTGATATATGCGCTTAAACCAGTCACGTGATATTTTATTTCGCACTAGTTTCGGTACATATCACATAATGTCTAACATGAGACTACTTCCGTATTAGATAATTGTAACTTGTTATATTGCATACTCTCTTAAACCAGTAGTGTAATATGTTATAAACGACAAGCTTTGCGACAAGTCACAAGTAGCTCAAAAGGAGGAAATTGCCACCTCCTATGACAAGCCCATGTTAAAGTTGCCGGTTACATTCATATAAAAAAAACCGAATCGAGGACCGGTGACTCCCACAAAGTTCCAGTCACGTGACCAGCTCTGTGACTGATCCATTTCCCGTAGGGTATATATAGGTCTATAATTGGATATTTTAATATGTTGCACTATATATAGTGCTATATATAATAAGATATAGTTATATATTAAAGATAAAATTTCTTAAAATTCTATATAATTATATCTTGGTATGTATGTTCCAATATATAATTATATAACATTTTATATGACAATATATGACTATATCAAAACTTTTTTACTTGGGTATATTTTTTTTTAACTTACATTATTATTCTCTAGTTTCATTTCTAAGATCTCTAAATGTTCAGAAACAGTCCCAGGTATGGCCTAATATGGGATTTTGTTTTTGTATAAATTTGCAAAACTCTAATTTTGAGTTTTTTTAATTTTGTTCAACAAAATATAAAAAAGTGCTCAACGCATACCCAATGAGCACATAGGTTTTAAAAATTCAAGTGCTTTAAATTTTGCTTGAAGTAAAGTATATTTCAAATTCTAGTACTTGTTTTTTTAACAAAAATATTTCAAACTTGAATTTTTGTTTCCCTTTTGCTGGAGTATGCTATTGAAATAAAATGTAATAAAAGTTGAATTCAAGCCTTGAAACTGAAAAACAGGGCTGGAATTGAACTTGATTTCAACTTGAATTCCAGTGAAAATGTTTATAGGGTAGAGTTTTGTTTAAGTACATTCCAGTGAATAATTCTACTGAAAATTAAATTGCCGTAAATTGCAAGTTGAATAATGAGGCTCACCCTATTGTATATAATATACTACATAAACTTACATATGCACATTTATGCAAATAAAAGTAACAAATATACAAATCGTCATCATCAGTGTAACTGTTTATATGTGTATTGGTTTGAATGTAAAACTTGAAAAGTTTTATGACAACAGCAGCAACAAAAAGAAAATAAAATAAAATTGTGAAACAAATTTCCATAAATATGCAATAAGTCGAATATAACTAGAACATACAACGACACATATTCGCACAAAATAACAACAATTTCAAACATTAGTACACAAAATCACACATGTTTGTTTATACATACTTCACTCATAGAAATAAATAAAGTTACTAAAAATTAGTTAAAAATGATGCTGCAGAAAAAACTGCTAAAATTAGCAGATTTTTTTACTAAATACTAGTTAAATGGGAACAGCAAAATTAAAACTGTTAAATTTACAAAATTTTAGTTTTATTTAAGCTAACTTCTAGTTAATTGAAAATAGCAAATTGTACTGTAGAATCTGCAGAAAATTTTTCTAAATATTTGTAGACTAAAAATAGCAAACATAAACTGTTATATCTACAAAATTTTTGCTATTTTTAAACTAATTCAAGTTGAATGCAAATAGCAGTCTATTCTGCTAAAATCAGCAGAAATATTTGCTAAAAATTTGTAAACTGCTGCTTTCAATAGGCTCGATTTTTATTTGCATTTAAAAAAAAATCGAAAAAAACTTAGAAAATTTTAAATTTGTTGGTGATTTTTAGGCTACTAATTATTTAGCGAAATTTTTTGCTGATTTTAGCAGGTTAATTTGCTATTCTCCATTAACAAAAATTTAGCTCACATATAACTAAAATTCTGTATATTTAACAGTTTTATTTTTGCTGTTCCTATATTACTAATATATAGCAAAAATAATCTGCTAATTTAGCAGTTTTTTCTTCAGCATCATTTTTAACTAATTTTTAGTAGTTTTAACTAAATTTTTTACGGAATTTTTTCTATTAGTGTTTTATATTAAGGTGGCAGCTATTTACATTGGGTCATATGCATTTCTAAATTTATAAATGGCTTACAGAACAAATTTTTCATACAAAATTCATTTTATAAACGTGTTATAAGGTTTTCAAATTATTATGCATATGCACAATTGTCTTTAATACACAATATAAAAAAAAACAGTTTCATAAATTTACGAGTAATTTTTAAATTCATTTAAAATTTTAGTGTGGTTCTATTGCTGACTTGTTTTGAATTTAATGAATTTGAACACTCAGGGGATGCACTCTTTAAATGTGCACCGCACACACAATGCTTTGTGTTGATACCTTTGAAAGAGGTCGCGGGGACATTGGATTAAATTTATCAATATTATCATACTTAGAAAAGATTTTGGGGGGGTGATCTATCAGATAAGCGGGTTGCGAAGCAGGCTCGGGTTATAAGTTAACTTATAAAGCATTTTCCAATATGGACAGGTAGAAGTTAAACTTTATTAAAACAAGTTGCGTTGGAGCAATGTCATTATATACGAAATGCGGCATCGTTGAAATGACCTCCGTGGCTTTTTAAGATGACACGCATCCAAAAGGTTTAATGTTCGATGACTCAGGCTTAGAGATTAATCACAAAGTACGAATTTTTGCAACTCTAATACGAACTTTTACAACTCCATTCTAATGGCAACCATTAATTAGTTAAAAAGGTGGCAAAAGTTTCACAAATATTTTGAGTGTGTATTAGTATGTCGTTATGAAAATAAAATAGATTCTATTACGACGACAAATCGCCGGACGACATAGCGACATTTTGCTTCCGATACAAAAAGAAAAAATAAACTACACCTTTTGCAAATTTAATTCAGAAAATACCAATTGGAATTCAAAAAATATCAATTTGAATTCAGAATTTTAATTTGAAATTCAGAAAACATGAATTGAAATTCAGGATTTCCATTTGAAAATCAGAAAGCATTAACTGAAATTCAGATTTTTCATTTGAAGTTCAGAAAGTATCATTTGTAATCCTGAAAATATTATTTGAAACTCAGAAAATATCAATTTTAATTCAAAAATTCATTCGAAATTCAGAAAATATTAATTAAAATTTATAAAAAATTTATTGAAGTCATCAACTAAATTCAGAAAATATCATGCGAAATTCAGAAATAATGAATTGAAATTCATATTGTGTTTTCTGAATTTTAATTGATGACTTTTAGTTGATATTTTCCGAATGCAATAAAATTTTTTAATGTTAATTGATATTTTCTTAATTTCAATTGAAATTTTGTGAATTTTAATTAACATTTTTTGAATTTCAATTAATATTTTCTAAATTCTTTTATATGGAGTCCCACCGCTACAATTCACATAAATCGTATTGAGAAAATTCAAGTAAAATTTACAAAGTTTTCACTTCCATTTTTAAAATCTACAAATGGTATTCAAGCAATCTTTACTCCTACCTTTTGTATCCCTAACTAAAAGGCTAAAAGTGTTTTTCTTTATATAAAAACTCCAAAAGCTCGAAGGAACATATACTAGGATGTCCCTTAAAATAACGATTTGCCGATTTTCGTTCATTACACTCCCCAGTTTTATTGGAAATGGTCCCAAATGGAAGAAATCATTTTTCTTTTTTTATTGGAAAACTTTAACCAGTGGCGGAAGTTGGACGAAAATGGTCCATTTTGGAACAAAAGTGTATTATTATTAAAATTCCCAAAATTCGAAATTTAGAAAAAAATATTTTTTCATTTCAGTTATTCATTTAATATAGTCAAAGCGATTCAGACATGGAATTTTGACTTCATCGATTATCATTAACCCATTTTAGCCTGGAATCCAAAATAACCCACGAATTTGATAAAAATGCAAAAACGTGTTTTTTTTTAAATTAATTTTAAAGATTAAAATTCCTAAATTCCTTGGAGATGTCCATTGCTATTTGTACCACATAATAGTTGATATTAAAGAAGAAAAATAAATTGGAAAATTGATAATTCGAGTTTGTTCTTGGAGCGACTGGTTTCCAGGACATTTTAAAAAAATTGCTCATTTTGTCAAAAATTTAACAAAATTTTAATGTTTTTATCAAAATTTACATAGTTTTTGGAAAAGTATCACTTAAATTTAGTAAGACTATAATTATATTTATATTTGTTTAAAAACCGTTAACCCTTAGTGGCATGGGGTCAGAAAACACCCATGAAACTTAATATTAATTATGACTACGAGATTGTAAAGCCTTTAAATTTGACAAAAAAAAATCTCAACTGGATAAAAATAATTATTTTATGTAACATGATCCATATAGGGTTAATATACAGAATAACACCATTCATAATTTTGGAAAAACTATCACTTTAAATGAATCAAAAAAAAATCTTTTTCCGCTTGATAAAAATTATTATTTTGTGTAACTTGATCCGTATTTCACTAATTTATTTTGCTACCAAAATTGTGCTGATGAACACATTTATAGTACAGACAACAACCAGATAGACAAGATGTAGATGTGGCACATTAGACATTGGAAAGAAAATGATGGAAAGAAAATAATACTTAAACACAGCTCTTCTAAAACATATACCCCCATATTCATAATGAAAAGTTAGTAGCTCCTTATACACCGCACACAATGAGCTATTAACTAGAATGTTTTTTAGGCATAGCAGCTTTGTTTGTTCATAATTATTTTAAATGTTTGAATTAAAAAATACAAAAATTGTTTTTTCGGACTTTCTGTATTTTCATATACATATTTAGTTAGAATATTCTTCCAGATTCTAACATGATATTGTCCTATTAGATTTTATTTGTTGTTTCAAAAAAGGTTAATCATTTTCACACACAGAAAACAGTCTCAGTTGTGTCCACCGAATTTGTTGCCAATCGAATTCGTGCGGTTACGACAACTATCTTTATATTAAATTATATTTTTCGTCGTGAAAGCCAATATTCGGTTGTCTAATTCAATATTGTGTTCCACATAAATATTATTATGTTCTACAAAATTATATTGAAATTAAAAAACTTTTTTTGAATTTTCTGGTATTGAACCCGGCCCTTCAGGTTAATAGTTCACACTTTTATCCACTGCACCACAACTACTTTTAAATTTCTTAGCCATATTTACTGTTTATACATATGAATATTTTATTTTAATTAAAAAAAAAACATCTAAATTTTTGTCTTTTCCGGGATCGAACCCGGAAATCCGGCGCACTAGGCCAACTCCTCACCCACTACACCACAAATTCTTAATAATTTGAATGACTAATTTTGAATTTATGTGTTTTATTAATACAGTATAAAATTCGTTTATCAATACCGATTAATAGTTGTGTGTGTTATCAATACAATCCACAATTCGGTTGGTTCTACAGAAACTTGAATTTAAGGTCATATTTGATTAGGATACCCGTATTTGTAGTTACCACTTTCGAATATTGAAATTTTTTTAAAAAAGGTTATAGATAACACCAATTTTCTGGTATATTCACTAAATAAATGGCTGCTTCTACTGCATAGAATTACTAAACTGATACTAATTTTAAAATTGATTGGAGATACCAATAATTTCTTAAAAGGATTGTTTTTTAGTTCATTTTCCCTATTTTTAATACCTAGTAAAATATTTTTGATGTAGTATTCAATTATAGGTAATTCCAAATAAAATAAAGTCCTGGCAAATTCATTTTAATGGTTTTGATCGAAAGCCAACCAATCTTTTTCCTGGGTGCATGATAGACAATATAATTGTTTCATGGGAATCACCCCAACTCTTCAGTTGTCCGCAATAAGAAAATGATAGCTTGAATATACAAACCAAGCTACAAAAATTTAACGGGACGAGTATTTTGTACTTTCGTATATGAACTATCTGATTTGGTAAAACCAGCCATAAATCAACTTCTTTTTGAAAACCACAATTAAATAAAAGTACCCTTTGGGTACTATTTAAACGTATGTTTGTATGTATGTTCGTTGTCAATAAAACAACGAACTTTAACCCAAAATAAAATAAATATTTTGAATGAGACAGCCATGGTATGCTCTTGTTCAACAATTATTTTTAATTTTTGCATTGAACATAGAATTGAAATATTTTGGGGATGTTTCATGCATTATTTTGAAAACCCTAAATATTATGCACTCTTATATATATAGTTGAAAATTACTTTTCTTCTACAAATAAATGCTTTATACTTGAAAATAGCAAAACTTAAAGACTATTCAAATAACCTACAAATCTTGATTGCAGAAGTTTGCAGAGTGTAAAAAAGAATTTTACAAAAAATGCAATTTTAATAGACTAACTTTAGCTTTCAATTTATATCGGGTGCCACCTTAATGTAAATATGCTTAAAAATTAAATAAAATTTAAAGAAACTACACGTACACTAGGCTAAATTTAAGCAATATCAACTCAAAGATTTTTATTTTGTAAAACTACCAGATAAAAAAGTTTTCATTATTAACACAATTTTGTTTATTAATTGAGCATTAACTTAACAAATTATGATATTGACGTAGGTACCATCAATGATGGTATTGGGTAAAATTCTTAATCATGATATGGAAGACTACAACATCAATAGCTTTTAATAAATTCAATTAGCGATTTCAATAAATTAATAAATTGCCTTTAGATAAATTTCAACCAGTATATATAACAAAACATTAGTACTACCATGACAGTGATGTTACAATTTCACAACAATGACAATAATTTTTTTTTTTTTTTTTTTTGTTTTGTACAAATGAAATTGTGTAAAAATTGTAACAATAACAGAATAATATGGCAGAGAACAAAAGAATTGAAAAGAGTAATAAGAACACGAAGAAGAAATGAAATGAATTGAAATAAAATGAAATTTGAAGAAAATTTAACTTTAATATGACTAGTAACAAGACACTTGTATATAATACATGCATTAGGGGTATAACTTTTTATATGAAAACAAATTAGATGGCACCACAATGTGCACAAATAGCACTGTGCTGACAAAACTATAATAAAATTACTCTTCAAAAGAGAAATAGAAAATATTAATATAAATTTAAAAATGAATACGATTTTTCTAAATTACTAATTAAATAGAACAATCGTATTTTATTGTTACGTTTTTATCTTAAAAAATGTTGGTTTATTTTCATTATTTTGCTTCTTATATACTTATTTATTTAATACTTAATTGCTTTACATACAACAGTACAACACACACGAGTTTACCAACTAAAGCTCAATTGAACTATTCGTCAAGTGGCAGCACTTTTATAGTTTAACTGCCGTAGTTGTTGAACAAGCTAGAAAGTTTCAAAAACATCCAGAGTTCTAAAATTATAACTACCCAGTGTAGAAAATCATTACCAGATATGTGGTTATGTAACTACATACTTGGTAATGGTAACTAGTTACTTTTGTTATTACATTTCTTCTTATGGCGATGTCGCGAAAAATAATGAGTTATGGTTACACACCAGCTTACGAAAAATCAAAAAATATATCGTTACCTATGTGCTTACCAGTACTGACAAAAATAATGAGTCTAAAAATATATTTTCAAAAAAATAAATTATATAAAAAAAATATTTTTTATTGTATTTTTTTTTTAAATAAATATTGTTGGTGCGGGAATCGAACCTGGATCTACAGATTGCCAGTCAACAGCTCTACCATCTGAGCTATATCGACATGTAATATTTAATAGATAAAAACATAATTCACCTGCTGCACACAAGTAAGCTTACTCGCCAACATACAAAAAATCAAAAAATATGTGGTTACATATATCATTACCAGTGTTTAAAAAATATTGAGTCTAAAAATAGATTTCAAAAAATTTTCAAAAAAATCTAGAAAATTATTTTCTATTTGAAATAATGACAAAAATAAGTCATTATCAGTAACTCATTATTATATGTTTTAAAATAATGCAGAAGATAAGTGGGTGTCATTACTGGTAGTCCAAAAAATAATGATATGTCATTACCGTTTCTACACTGGGTATTTATTCAAAGCAGAGCCCCCAACCACTTATACTTAAATGCAGTGCTGCCATATTGATGGGATTATTAAATACCGTTTCTCGGAATATTTTTCTCCTTAAATACCAGAACTAGACTAATCCAATTTCGTAACAATATTTTATCTATGTATATATAAAACTATTAATAAAGCATTTTAGGCAGTGGTGCACCAACTCTTTATAGATCGGTGAATGTGCCCCAGAGCCAACCATACTTTCGCACTTTGTAAATATTTTTTAAAATAATAATATTTTTATTCGAAAGCTTAGTGTTGTAGTTATAACATAGTGAAACATCTATGTTTGGTTAATTTTTATTTTTAAATTTAATTTTTATTTTTAAATTTAAAAATAAAAATAGTTTTTTCGACCTTTAATTCTGCTATGAAAAATGTATTTATTTTTTCTATTAGCAGAAAATCCTGACAGAGAAAAATAACTGAGTTTTTGAAGAAAGCAGCACCTTTTTATATTATTTTATAATAAGGAAAATAATTGGCCTCGAATAAAAATAAATAAATTTTTCATTGCGTAATGAAAAATTATTTTTTTATCACACGAGTTGGAGAAGTTATTGCAAAATGTAGTTGCTTCCAATTTATTATTTATTTATTTTTATGCTTTCATTGACACCCACTTAATATCGTAGAAAAATGTGATTGCTGTATGTGCCACACTGGCAAAGGATGTCCCCTCTACCCTATTCAAAAGATATGTTAGTCTGCGTAGATATCAAAATTCTCTACAAAACTTAGGACTAAAAGTTCCAGCTTCCAGAAATTGCGCGAAATTTATACAAAAAAAAATCAAAATATACATAAAAAAACTAACTCTACTATTTTCTTGAGCTTAAGGTTTGGTTTTTATTTATAAAAAGTTTTTTATTTTCGATATTTCGCTACTCCAATGTGTAGCATCTTCAGGAAATAACAATTAAAAAAAAATTTTTTTTTTTTTTTTTTTTTTTTTTATTTCCTGAAGATGCTACAATTGGAGTAGCGAAATATCGAAAATAAAAACCAAACCTTAAGATCAAGAAAATAGTAGAGTTAAAAATTGAAAAAGAAGGTTAAATAAACAAAAAGAACATAAAAAACTAAAAATTCGGCAAAATTTTAAAACTTCGATTTTGTTAAAATTTTCGAATTCAACATAATGATATTGCTTGAAAATTTCTTATATTTATGATCAGTAATGTAATCTGAAGTTTGTTAATTGGTATTCAACATCAGATTTTACCCGTTAGTCCAAATTTAAGCAAAAACTATATTTTTTTTCCAAATTCGCTGAAATTATATAGTTGTCATCACTAAATTAAAAGAGGGATATGTGTAATATTTACAATTTTTATTTACTATGATGATCTCAATAAAACCTTAAAGTGCAATCCTCAAATCCTAACCCTTTGACTACCAAAGTTTGAACGAGCTGCAGGTTTTTTAACGCAACTTCTTGAAGACATGGACTTATGGCTGGAAATTATTGTTATGCTATTTTTGGTGCTCTGCTGTGCCCCGTGTAGGAAAAATATAGAACTAAAGCTATAATTTTAATGGATTATTGCTCCTGAATGGATCTCTCTAGTATCAAACACAATAGTTTAGTTAAAATCGTCTTAGAAGATTTCCTAAAATAACAAAATGTAAAAACTGGACATATATCAATCATTGCTCGTGAAAGGGTTAAATATTTGTTTAACAAAATTTTCAAAGGAAATTAGAATGAAGTTTTAAAAATGATCTAAAAAAACTTTTAGTTTTTGGCCCTACCTGGGAACGGGTTGTGGTTATCACGTTCATGCAAATATGAGTTCTCTTGAATCGAAGTCGAACGACGAAAAAAATTTGTATTAGAAAATTTCTCAGAAATCAAAAATGTTGTCCTTGAAAAGACGACTATGAAGCCTTTTTTTTGACGCCTGGGAAATTTGTAATAACTTGGACATTTTCCTACTGATTTTTAATTTTTGTAACTTTCAGGAAAGAGAATTTAGTAAAAATTACAATTCTGTAATTATACATTTAAAACAATCAGTGTGTTGACTTCGATTTGCTTTCAACTTCACATCTTCTCTATCCCCTTTCCAAAGGAAGCAACACGTTAATTAATAGGAAGAATTTCCTGAGTGATGCTTCTCTTTAAAAAAAAAAGTAGAAGATTATCAATTATTAACCCAATCAAGGCAAATGACACTGATGATGGCTTTGTGGCGAAAGCCGAAAATACGTATTCTGTCTTGCTGGCCTTATCGACTTCTTTCATATTTTTTATTCTTTGCAATTTACTTGTGAAAATTGCATCATCTTTCTTTAATTTGAAAAATAATTTAAACAGAAAGTGATATTAATTTATGATCTAGAGTCAAGCTAAAAAACATTCATTTACCAAATAAAAGATCAACTATACATACCCCTCATTCAAAAAATAATTTATTTTTTTTCACTTATAAACATTAATAAAATGTTCAATAGATTTCCGATTACCACCAAATTTTATATTAGCTATTTTTATAAGCAAATGAAATCATTTTCCCAGTCCGAACTCCTAAAATTCATTTGAGTTTTTTTTAGACTCCTCCAATGAGGAGTTACTTCAAAAAAAAAACGAATCCAAAAAAAAAAAAAAAACAATCTGTCTTCTAAGCTTAAAAGCATTTGGTGCTGGAGCATTTTTAATTACCACAAAAAAAAAACAAAAGGAAAACATATTGCTTTACACTTTTCCAAGGCCTAGACGGCTATACCATGTAATTTTTCATGTTTTGCAAAAAAATCGGAAAAAGTTATATACCTAATACACATATACAAACAATCGTTGTATATTCACTCAAGAAAATTTCACAGTTACTGCATGACAGTTTTTTGTATATTAATCAATAATTGTTGCTTTTAAATGTTATTATAATTGTTTTTTCTATTGAAAAATACAAAACAACTAGTATGACAGTTATAAAAAAAATAGCTAACGAAAAATACTGTATTTCGTGATAGTTATTTAAAGTAGTTATTTTTAATATTATAATAAACAACTAGCAAATGCCACGTCAATGTGGCAATATTTGTGAAAAGGTGACACGGAGGAAATAAGAAGATAAACAGAGAAAATCTGAAGTAGAATGTTTGTATATGTCTGTTTGAAATTATTCATATAGAGACAATCTGACAATAAATATATAAACAATAATACAATTTAATGGAAGATCACTGATGAAGCCTGTCCATAAAAAGGCAGAAACTGGATCTAGTCTGATTTGCAAATTTAATGTGTTTATAACTTTTGAGGAATTAATAAAAATACATATAATGACATTATTAATTGTATTTGGTCTATACGACGTTTCTGAAAAAACAACACTTTACTATAGCAAAACAGTATTTTTGCCGTAAACTGTAATTTTTTGCAGTTATTTTAAAATAAAAGACTTCGTTGAATTTCTGAAAATTCTTGTTTAGTTTATATTTGTTATTATCGACATATTTTTAGATTGCAAATAAAAATCAGAAAATTTCATTGTATCTCCAGTGCATAAAAATATAATAACTGGAGAACCGTTTAGAATTTTGGATTCGAATTTTAAGTAGGATAAAGTGATTAGACATTTTTTTCTTGTAATCGAAAGCAAAAAAAAAATATTTTTTGATTTAATTATTTAATTTTAAAACAATTGATACATGATTAATGGTTTTAAAATTTTTGTAGTAAAAATTTGTTAGTTATTTTTAATCTGTTGTTAGTTATTTTTAATAAATTTTTTGATAATATTTTAACACCTGACAATGTTTATTTATATCTTTGCTTTAACTATCATTTTCAGTAGACTCTACCAACTAACTTCTTTGAGTGTTCAAATTACAAAGTATTAGTGAATGAATAAAAGTTAGATCGATAAATACTAGTATGATTTACATTGTATTCTGCATATTTTACTTCAACTACTTGTCCTACTTCTTACACTAGTACTACTTACTGAATCAACTACTTTTTTTCAAACCGGAAATAAAGTACAATATGTCATTATCGTCAGTGTGTTTGAGATTGAACAAAAAATAAATAAAATCAGTTCTTCAAATCACTTATATACATATATATTATCCTAAGGTTCCAATGGGGAGCATAGGGCCACCTCAAATCACTTACAGTTTTACTACAATTTACGTATGTATGTTCGTATGTATATACATATAATGGGATGGGATAATAATGAGGATAATCATTACAATGGTGATGAGAAAGGAAAATTTAAACAAATTAAATAAGAAGTTTTAAATTAAAATACTCTTTTATGCATACCGTACATAGTTAAGAAGAAAAAGCTGTGACTTTAGTATTATTAAGCAAATCATTTTAATAGTTTTAAAGTATGTCACTTAAATATTAGTAAGAAAAAAACAAGATAAATGAGAGGTTTGAAGTAGTGATTTCTAATTATATTTTAAATTTAAAGCTCATCTATGCTAATATAACAAAGAGGTAATGTGTGTATATTTGTTTTTTTGTTTGTTTGTTTGTTTGTTTGTTTGTTTGTTTGTTTGTAGGAGGTAATCTCCGTAACTACTCATCTGATTTCAAAAATATTTTTTCCAGTATTTAGAATAGTCCTTAAGGATGGACATAGGCTTTATATCATTCCGTTAAAATAATTAATAAAAAAGTTATGAGCAATAATGTAAAAATATCCCAAAAACTAGGCCTAAGGCATGCTAACAACCATTGGCGTACTTAGACCATTTTTCTGGGGTGGGTAAGCGACCCTTTATTTTCTGCTGTTTATTTGCCCAAAAGTGCATCTATTTTTCTGAAGAAAACCTCGTACAATGAATGTGTTCCAAGCTATATTTTCAGATTATTATGATAGAGAAAAGAAATCTAAGATCAACCTGTCTAATTCGTCTACTTCGGACGAATCCTTTCTAACCCCATATTTTGATCACATAAATTACCGAGGTGGTCAAAAACAGTGAGATGTTCATCTTACAATTTTTTTTCCCCCAAAATATTGAAATTTCATTAAAATAACATAGTAATGTTTAGTTTTAAGAAACTTCCTAGTTAGATATTAACTAATTATTCATTTAGAAAACTATTAAATCTAAGATATTTAACTTACGAAAAAAGATTATGCGTTATATTTCTATTATTGAACAACTTTGAGATTCTAATAATTTTACTTAAAGAAAAATTCTTATGGTCAATTTTATAATCAGAACTAAGATCGATTTGTTTCTTAAATATTTCTTAGGTAAGAATTTTTCAAACAACTTTCTTATTTAAGAAATATTTGAAACAAAAATCGATCTTAGTTCTGACTATAGAACTGACCCTTAGATTGCAACAACTTAGCTGTCTAGGAATCTAGTAGAGATTTTCCCAAACCAAAACACAGGATTAATTGATATAAAAAAAGTAATATTGTATTACTTTTTGCCATCAAAATTATAGATAAAAGAATTGTAGGTAGATTTTTTAAAATTCTGGGGTGGGCAAAAATCAGTCTAGGGTGGGCTTACCCCAACCCAGACCGGCCTAAGTCCGCCAATGCTAACAACGTAGCGGGCTTTGCCCGCTAGTAATTCATAAAACGTTTTAAACCCCCTTCATTAATATAGTAGTGCACAAATTTAAGAAGGATTTGATACTCAGCTGACCATAGTAGCTTTGTAGGAAAAATTAAAAATCTACAAACATAGTGTTTACCTCTTTTTCCACACCCTTTTTACAAATTACACTGGTAGTCCAAAAAATAATGATATGTCATTACCGTTTCTACACTGGACAGTTGAGATATAACACTTTATGGGTCCATATCAGCAATTATTTCACTATATTTAATACATGTGACCTTCTCCGAGAAAAGGGACCTAGTGTGTCAAAAAACGGAAACTTGGGATAATCGATAAAAATGAGAAAAATATTAAAATTTTAAACTTTAAATGCGTTCTTCTCAAAACTTCATTTTCACACACTAGGTCCCTTTTCTCGGAGAAGGTCACATATATTGTTCAATATATACCATTATGCATTATTAATTCAATTTTGCGAATGTTTCAGAATGTAGCTATATATTATACCATACATAATCCAATATATTTCTACATGTTATCATATGAGATTTTTAGAAACTAAATAAGACAAAAGCAATTTTTTTTTCTTATTTCTTTTTTATAGTTTAGTATTATTCCATTTACCAAAAATTATTAATGTGCAAAATATTTTGTCATTATCATTTGTCGATCTGCCACTTTTCGGATTAATTAAGATCTTACCAAAATCTACAAATATATTGCAATATCTAATTCGATCTGTCATTTTTCGGATCAATTTAGATTTAAGTTTATCACCAAGGTTGTCACTTGGTCTCCCGTTTAAAAACGGTTTTAAAATGATAGTATATAATTTGATATAGCCATGTCTAATCCGGTGTGGTTAATATGATATTATATAATATTGTATGTAATTATACCCTACACCACTATGTGGTCAGAGTATTATAAGTTTGTGCTGATGTTTGTAACACCAAAAAATATTGGTTCTAGACCTACCTTATAGTATACCGATCGGCTCAGAATTTTTTTTTATTTCGATTTAACGATGTCCGTCTGTCTGTCCATCCGTCCGTCTGTCTGTCTGTCGATGCATTCTTGTGCGCACTCTACAGGTCGCAAATATTAAGATATTTTGATGAAACTTGGTACACCGACTTATGTCGGCCCAAGGACGAAGCCTATTGATTTTGGTGAACATCGGTCCATGTTTAGACCTAGTGCCCATATAAGGGTTCTACTAAAATTATATGGTTTATACGCTGCAGGTCGCAAATATTAAGATATTTTGATAAAATATGGTGCACCGACTTATGTCGGCCCAACGACGAAGCCTATTGATTTTGGTGAACATCGGTCCATGTTTAGACCTAGTGCCCATATAAGGGTTCTACTAAAATTATATGGTTTATACGCTGCAGGTCGCAAATATTAAGATATTTTGATGAAATTTGGAACACCCACCTATGGCAGCCTAAGGACGAAGCCTATTGATTTTGGTTAACACCGGTCCATGTTTAGACCTAGTGCCCATATAAGGGTCCCCCCAAAATTGGCTTGGTTACAAACTGCAGGTCACAAATATTAAGATATTTTAATGAAATTTGGTTCGCTGACTCACATTATAGAAAATTTTGTTACAAGTCCCATTTTAACCCATTCGAATTTCGGATCCAAACATTAGTTTGCTTTTAACCAGACTGGTGTAGGGTATTGTATAGTCGGCATGCCCGACTTTAAACTTTTTATGTTATTTATTAATATAAATAACATTATACACCCGAGTAAAAATAGTTATATATTGTCATATATAATATGATTGGGTTATATCTGACAATTAATGGAGTCACATTAAGACACATATCATTATATACAACTACATCTGATATTATCAACGATGTTATTACATATCCCCAAATTTGACTCCATATAGTTATACCTACATAAGCCATATAAAACTAGTCAAAATGTTTGTAGTGACCGATATGATTATATATGGTTCTATACTAAGTTATATAACACTGTATGTGTCGTCATAATAAAAATATATTCTTGTTATTTTATATAACTTTTTACATAATCCCGTAGAAATTGATATATAGTTCAACATCAAATTTATATGCAAATTATGTTATTAGTTCTAAGTTGTCTAAATTTATTTATGTTGATTCAATTATATACAATTATATATGATATCGCATTAACTACACCTGATTAGATATAATTGTATCAAATTACACAATATTTTAGTAAAATCTTTTTTACTAGGGTATATACAATTTAATAGGGAAATTGACCCAATGTTATTAGATCTAAGTTGTCTAATTTATTTATGATGATTCAGTTAAATTATATATAATATCACATTGACCACACCTGATTAGATATAATTATATCAATTTATACAATATTTTATTAAATCCTTTTTTACTAGGGCTTCCAGTTTTGGGATATAAGTTAATCTTAGTTTATCCCCGTGTATACAATAGAATCTAATACGATATTAATGCATACACCTAATTTTGAGAGATATAATTGGATGAGCTGGATATTACAGCACATTTTAAAGAATATGAAATTAACTATGATTATATATTGCGCCAGGTCAATTCTTTTTTACTCGGGAGGTCAAAAATCGTATACAATTTCAACTGATTAATATATAATTTATTCACCCGGTGAAAAATTTTCATATACGCTCAAACATGTTCATATATGGTTTATGTATGGACACATATGAACAAATATGGATTTTTTATGAACATATATGGATTTTATATGAACATATATGGAAGTATATGTGATTCCATATGTGGAAAAAATTTCATATACAGACATATATGGAAGCATCTGTTATTTCATATATGGAAATGGCACTCATATATGGACAAATATGAAAGTATATGCTATTCAATTTATGCAAAAGGGACTTGTATATGAACATATTTCGAAGAATACATTTTTCCATATATGTAAAAGGAACTCATATTTGGATAAATATGGAATTATATTTAATGCCATGAATAAAAAAAGGAACATATGTAGCGCCTAATTTGAATGTCATACATAAATTTATATCTATCGTACAACCTTATAATAAAGGACAGCAACGTTCGTATGTATTCGCATATATTTAATAAATCTATATGTTCATATATGTCCATATATGAACATATACTTAGGTGTTACCTCATTATTCGGATCCATACATATATGGTTGAACCATAAATGTTCATATATGGACATTTTTCACCGGGCAGTTAATATCTAAACTGTTACAATTAGATAAAAACTTATAAAAAAAAAGACTAATACAAATATCGGGAAATATTTCGGATAAAACAGATATAACTCAACCGCATTATAAATGAATATATGTAACTATTTTTGCTCGGGTACCTATAATTTTATCCGCTTACCGAGTTATCCTTCGAAACACATTTTTATTTTGGTGCCAATGGATAAAATCTGGTACTGCATCTGGTCAGATCTGCTCATATCTGCCATCAAAATCATTTAATTTTCCAAATCATTTTATATATGAGCATTAAGTGTATCACATAAGCCATATCCGAACATATGTGATCAGATCTGGTACCGGGTCTAATTGTATTCAATAATATCTATTTAGATCTAAAGAGATCTGACCAGATGTTACTGCCTAGTAACATATAAATATGAGTACTCATTGCATTTTCTTAAGTTCCATAAAGTGTGGCCCCCACTAGATCCATTTAAGGTTGCCTTGGAGTTTAAAATAACCACCCGTGTAAAAAACAAAAGATCCAGATCTCAGTAGATCTGAATGCACCATATCTAATTAGATCTGATCAGATCTAGGCAGATCTGGCGAACCATACATAATCAGACTTTATTTGATTTTGAATTTAAACTAAAATTAAACAACGTATACCCATAAACTGATGTTATTACCGAGTAATTCAGCTTAAATGAATAAGATCTGGTACCAGATCTGATACCAAATCTGGCCAGATCTGCTTAGATCTGGTCATCAAAATCACCAAGTTTTCCAGATCACTTTAGAAATTAGTTGATCTGGCAATAGATCTGATCAGATCTGGCCATAAATTGTTTCACATATACCATATCTGATCATATATGATCTGATCTGGTACCAGATCTAAATAAATTCAATAATATCTAATTACATCTACACAGATCTCAGCAGATCCAATCTTTTTTACACGAGCACTTAATCTACTAACCATTAAGTATGGGTACCCAAGTAAAAAAGTTTTGATATAGTCATATATTATCATATAAAATTTTGTATAATTATATATTGGAACATATATACCAAGATATAATTATATAAAAATTTTACGAAATTATATCCTAAATATATAACTATATCTTATGATATATTGCACAATATATAGTGCAACATATAACAATATCCAAATATATATAGACCTATATATAGTTACATACTATGCCTCATATAATTATGTACAATTGTATCGAATTGTATACCATTACATCTAGTTAGATATGATTATATTATATTTGATACATTTGGATGAGGACAAAGTCCGGATAAAATTGTAACAAACCATATCTTATTCCATCAAATTAGATCTAATTGTGTCAAATTAGATCTAATATAATCATAATACGATCTAATTTGATAAAATTGAATGTTCTCATTTTTCATAATTATATATAATATCAAAAGTCATATAATTTTTTTTTTTTAGTAGGGTACCCAAAAGAACGAAAATAATGAAGTTTGAACCTTACCTAGTGTCTTGACATGTAATAAAACGATAGCAAGCAATTATCATATCTAGTGAAGACACGCAATTTCAATTTAATTGCAATGTCGAGAAATATCTGACATCCAAGCGGCTCTTGCAATGATGTCCTTTCCGTTTTAATTTTGTAATAGAAAAGTAACAGAAAATTTGGTAGAAAAGAACGGGAATAAGTTTAATTAATATTTGATAAAATTCTGTGTTTTTCAAAGAAAAAACTACGATATTTCCAAGCCATGAAATTTTCAAATGTTCTCTACCACTTGGTTTTTGATATCATTTTGACGTTTCTCTGTAATGGTTCTGACATTTCATATCATATAATTTATAGCATTTGAAGACGCAAAAATGCTCGTTGCACTGTGTTATCAATAGTATTGATATATGCAAAGCTTTTTTTTATTATTCAGCCATTTCTTGGTTTATTATAAAAACAAAACCCACTTAAAACTTTATTTTGATATTATGAATTTATACAAATTTCAACACTTGTAAAAACGAACATTGTTTATGCAAAAGTATGAAGAAAACTAAAACAAAGTCTTGAAATTTAATTGTAAACAGGTAAGAGAAAAATCCAAAAAATTAGCTGTAAGGCATAAACCATAACGAATTCAAACAACAACGAGTAAAAAAGTTAAAGTCGGTCATGCCGACTATGCTTAAAAAGCCAACTAATGTTTGGAATGGCTTAAAATGGATTTGTGTCAAAATTTGTCTATAAAATAATAATAAAATTACGATAAAGGTAAGAAATTTTAATTAAACCTACTAATTTAAGAGAAAATTGGAAATATAGTCCATATGGGCAATAGATCCAATCTAAATCTCATCCTATCTAGAATAATTATGCATTCTCCCTGGGCAAATGTAAGTAAGCGTATCAATTTTCACTAAAATATCATTGTATTTGCCACCTGTAGCGTTCGAAAAAGATAATTTTGGGGGGATATTTATATGGGCACAAGTTCCAAATATGGACCGATTGAAACTAAACTCAAAACCGACATAAGTCGTTGTACCAATTTTCATCAAAATTTCTTAACACTTGTGACATGTAGTGTGCGAACATGTCCATTACGGGCACTAGATCTAAACCTGAAAACTGTAATAAAAAAATATACAGTGTTTTAAATTTGATGAACAAAAAATAATATAACCTATATTTATTTAAAAATTTTTACATTACTACATTTCCTAACTTAACTGGTAGTATAATAATTTTCAAGAATTTTTCTTAATAAGATTTGTATGCCGCTGTTAAAAGAGCGGAAACGTGCGCTTTAAAAAAAAATGAACAGTAAATGTACATAGTTTTTATTTAAGCTTTCATGTAATTTTTTCTTCCTTTCGATAAATTAACGTTTTCCTGTATTTTTTTCTTTTTTTCATGTTATTTTTTGTGGTACAGTACTTGAAACTTCCGCCGCATCAGTTAAAATATTAAGAAGAGATGTTATACCGCAACAACCATTACTAGCACAAGTAATAATGCCAAGTAGTATTTCATCGTCTTTCCCTACTGTGGCGGTTTTGTTAAGTGAGAAGGAGCGCAGTCGACAACACCCGCCTGAACAAATAGCACAAGTTTACAGTCATCATCAGCAGCAGCCCCAGCCTGAGTTATATGTAAATCAAAAAGAGGAAGAAGAGTTGAAGAAGGACAAGAATAATAATATTTTTCAACCTCAAATACAACCTCAAATGTTGCCTTATCACCACAACCAGATTCAGCAGCAACAACAGCAGTACTTAACAACTCAACAAACATCCTTTAGTCATGGAATGGCACTTGAAACCACGTATAATCACACCTTTCAAAGTCTTTCAATCATTGATGGCGGCTTAACAGTAGCCGTAGATACAAGTCAAAATCGTATAGCTGTTGAAGAAGAAATGCTTAAGGCAGCATCAAGTAGAGGCAGTGAAGGCGGAGTAGGCAAATATCACCATCAGTCTCATCACCTGTTTGGCAATGATGGTCTAGGGTTTTATGATGCCAACGGTGTAGATGGTGATGATATGATGGCATCATATGTCGAAACAAATTCAATGCCAATCTTTGACTTTGGTATGCCACGCAATATAACAGCACGCACTGGTCATACGGAGGCGGTAATTAAATGTCGTGTTGATAGGCTTGATGATAAATCGGTAAGTTTTAATGTAACAACAACAAAAAATGGCTCCGATCTATTTATCCCTCCCTTAAAATGTGTGAATTTTCGTTTGAGGCCAAAAAATCGAAAGGATTTTCTTGTTAAATATTCACCAATCAAAAAAAAACACAAATAAAACAAAAAAGTGCCAACACATTTTTTTTTTTTTACTTTTAAAAGATTATCAATTCTCTTTGCTATATGTTGTTGTTGTTTTTTAAATCCGCCTTTAGCGGATGTTGGTTGTATTTTTGTGATGAACATGCATTAATCAATTCACGTTATTCCCCTTGTACAGCAAGAATTTGTGGGTTTTATTTTTATGACTTTAACTTTTTTCCCTATCATTAAATTTTTATTTTATATTTCTTTTGCACTTATGTTCTTTTTTTTATAGAAAGTTTTAAAATAAACTTTAGTGGTTATCCAAACGATAAATTCAATAGCAGCAATTTTTTTTTATATTTATATAAGCAACTAGTTTCTGCGAAAATTTCAATTAAAAAAGCTACAAATGAAAATCATTTCATGTTATGCGGCAAAATCATGGATGGTAACCGAAACGATGCGGTTATCGGTAAGGGTAACGCTATTTCAGATTATTTCGGTAACGGTATTTTAAGGGTAACGGACTGAATCATTTTCTTGTAAAATTTAATCGATTTCGAGTTCGATATAATACCAAGAATGAGGGTATTTTCCTATGTAGCTTGCAAGGTGACATATGTAGATCCGAAAAATTGTTGATTTATACACCGAAAATATTTCTCAGTTCCTAAGTTAAGTAATTTCTCAGTCAAAACTGAAAATATTCAAAATAACTGAAAAAATTAAACCTAACTAAAGTTCTAGTTAAATAAAAATCTTTTTCTGTTACCCTGTAAATACAAATACAAATTTTTCAAACTGTCAATTGTTCTTCAACGACAAAGTTAATAAGAATAAAAATATAATTTGAAATTAATTTTATTTTTTTACTATTTCGCTCGTTTAAAAACGTATTTGATCGCCATTAATTAGAATACAAATGGAATACAGTGGTTAGAAAAAGTGCAGATGGAAAACCACATTTTAAGATAAGTTTTTGTTAATTTATTGCAGCTGATTGGGTTTAAAAAAAAAATATTTTTTTATAGAGAAATGTGAGGAAGAAAGCAATCAAGGAGAACTGTTCACGAATTCCCTGCATGGTCACTGCCAGTAAAAAAGTTGTTTGACATTTTTGTTAAACTACTATTAATGAAAATATAAATAAAAAGTTAAAATAATTTATATAAAATTCTTATTTACTATAAAAGTTGCTGAAAAGGTGTTAATTAATATATTTTAACCAAAAAATTGTTGCAAGTAACCGATTTCTCAGTTACACAAGTTGGCACTATTTTCAACTAACAAATTAGTAATCTTCAATCAATTTTTTTAACTGAGGCTCAGTAAGGGGTATTTCACCTGAGACTCAGTTGAAAATTTAGTAGCCAGTAACTAAGAAATTTTTTCGGTGTAGATTCGATATTTCATCAAAACAACGAATATTTTTCGAGGCAAAATATGATTAATAAAACGAAAAAAAAAACAATTTTCTTTTCATTTTTTACCTTTCTCTTTGTATATTTTTTTATTTCTCTTTAATTTTCTTCAATTTTAATTTAAATTCAAAACAATTTTGTTTTGTTCCAACACCAGCCGCGATTCGAACTAACGTCCTTTGGTTTAGAAGTTCATCGCCTTACCCCTTGAGCCAAACCGTAATGATACATACGGTTTCATAAACATTTTTTTGTAATTCAAATTGGTTTTATTTTATTTGAATCAACCTTTATAAACTTCATATTACCCAACAAACATGAATGTTAAAGTTAAAATAAATTCCCTAGGTGTAAAAACGAATATGCTGTTCTTTTCCAATTTTTCTTAAATAAATTTAATGCTTAATACAGAAAGGCCCTAACTCGACTTAATATTTCATTAGAGGAAAATGAAATCTAAAAAACATTGATTATACTTTTTATTTTATTGTTTTTGTATTAATAAAAAAATTCATTCAGAGAAGGTTCGAAGGCTTTTAGAAATTATCCATTGGGTGTATGAAATTTTTAAAAAGCGTATCTAAAGGTTTAAGGACCTTTTTCAGTCGATTTTTAAAGAATACATTTTAGTAAGTATTTGTTTTTCTAAGCTTTTCTCACAATATCTCAGCCAAGATTATGAAAATTGTGAAGTTTTGGGAAAAATAAAGGAAAAATTCAATATTAAAAATGTAACCGGTTAATCGACCTATTTTAATCGATAATTCGGGTCGAATAATTATTTGAGTTTTAAATTATTTGTTTCGACGTTAATCGAAATAGAGGCGATTAATCGCGTAATCGGTTAATCGACTAACCGAATTGGAAACACTAATTAAAACCAAATCTACAAAGAGGTTAAACAATTTCATTATAAGGGAAAAATCATTAAAAAAAAAATAAAAGCAATTTTTTCACATATTTACTTACAAATCTAAAACTACCGTTAACGAAGTATCGGGCTTTAAATCTGTTTAAATATAAAATTAAACGATCCTTTTAAATCTATTATAGTTCTTTTAAAAATCAACTTCACCATTTTTTCTACACCTTCATTATTTTCAATCAACTATTAATATTATTTTAAAATGTGTATATAAAAGTTCAAATAAATTTAAATATTACAGGTATCCTGGATACGTAAACGTGATCTGCATATATTGACTGTCGGCACTGCCACTTATACTTCTGATAAACGATTTCAGGTAAGTGAACAAAAATAATTTATTGGTGTAAAATTTTGCAAAGTTGTTTACAGGGCTTTTAACGGTTTTTTAAATTACAAAAAAAAAATGGTTTACTTGTGATTTTTTTTTTATTAACGAACATCGCATCCAACTCGAAAACACTGACAAAATTAAAGTCATCAACCATAAAAAATATATGTAATAATTTACACACACACACACACATATTCACTCAAACCGACATTTTTATATATGTAAAGATGAACAAGCTTGATGATGATGATGATGTTGGCGATGATGATAACAATATTGATAAATATGATGAGTAGGGCGGGTCGATTTGTAGGGAGGCAAAAAAATCGCTCAAGTGACAAGTAAAATCGTATTCTAGGGATCAAAATAAGAAACTTTGCCCGAGTAACCATACCTCTAAAACGAATTCTGATGTCCCAACTTGAAAAATCCCACTTTGACCCATTGAGAGTGCCCAAATCGAGTCCAAATGTATGCCGACCCCCACTAACTTTAGAGGGCCGACCCACCCATGCCAGTGGCACACACCCTGGACCCCCAAGGGGGGGTTCCCCGTACAAACATTTAAAAAAATCACCATTTTTGGCACTTTCGTACTTATTCAGAATTGGTGCTCAAATGTCCCACAAATCTGGATTTCAGGGAGAAACCACAGGAATCTTTCATTTTAGGTATAGGATGTGTTCAGCGAACTTATCTAAAACACTACGCGGAATATTTTTGTGGAACATTTTAATCCTCTAAGTCTTCAACTTACGGGTCTTTTTTGTCCCTTTTTAAAAAGGGGCCAAAAAATTCGCTTTCATTGAAGTGTTAGAGGGTTAGAATGTTCCACAAAAATGTTCCTCGTAGTGTTTTACAAAAGTCGGCTCAACACATCCTATACCTAAAATGGAAGGTTCACAAAAATAAAAAACAGCCACTTCGCTTATTTTTTCATGTAAATTGCCAAAAATGGTGACTTTTTGAAATGTTTGTATGGGGCACACCCCCAGGGGGTGTGCCACTAGCATGGGTGGGTCGGCCCTCCAAAGTTAGTGAAGATCGGTCATACATTTGAACTCGATTGGGGTACTCTAAATGGATCAAAGTGGGATTTTTCAAAATTTGACCCTACGGGTCAAAAGTTGGGACATCAGAATTCATTTTAGAGGTATGATTCCTCCGGCAAAGTTTCTTATTTTAATTCGTAGAATACGATTTTCCTTGTCACTTGGGTGATTTTTAAATATATCCGTCCTAATGATGAGGTATACATAGTATTAGGGTCGTAACTATTCAGTCCCGCTTTATTTATTTTTTTTTTTTTTATAAAGAGAAGCAACACTCAGGAAATTCTTCCTACTAATTAACGTGTTGCTTCCTTTGGAAATGGGATAGAGAAGAAGTGAAAGGTGGTGAAAGATGAAGGGCTTCAAATATGGCAACACTGTAATTGCGCGAGATGTTGAATTTTAGAACAGTTGTTGCGCGCCATCTAATGGTGAGTTGGCGAACTTTGTTGAAGCTTTTAGTTCATAGCCCTGTTATATTATTTTACTTCGGTGGGGTTGAGTGCTATGGGAACACCGAAGGAGGACGCTGCGATATGTATGAGGGATAGAAAAAACTCATACATATTACTATTTTCCATAAATTGATGTTGCCTTGGTTGGGGCTCGAACCCGCAACCTCACGTGTAACAGTCCAACTCGCTAACCATTACACCACACCATGGGACTTTCTGGATATTTCTTGGAAAAACGACTTAATTGACCTATAAAAAAGACAAACATAGGGTTAAAGTGTTCAATAGAAAAAATCCTAGTAAACTTTCGATCGGATATCAGAAGAACTTTTATACTGTTTTACTATACTAGCCCAACGCAGTGTTGATCACATATTGCCACAGCGCAAACTTTATAGTGTATTTTTAGTAAAGTTAATATTAAATATAATATTAAATACAATGACATTAAAAATAACACTGTATTAAAAATGTACTATAAAATCTTCCCTGTGGCAAATCGTCTCCATAAAATATACGCAAGCTGCCTACTGTTGAGAGTAAAAACCATACGACAATCTGGCAACATTTGCATAAAGAACAATACGGAGGAGTTTGGAAGTTAAACAAAAATCTAAAAATAGAATGTTTATATGTATCTGTGTTGATCAGCTTTTATGTAAAAACACTAATATATATTATGTTGATTTTAAAACAATAAATTAATTTGCCATAAAATCAGTAAAAACTTAATTCACTATAACTTTAAGTGATAAGTGCCACATTTATAAAATTTGAATGTAAATGAATTCTCTGCTATGATAAAATTTATTTAACTCACCATTCAATTTTTTCACAGTACAAATTATTCAATTTTATTAATTGTCCATGATGGATGAATGGATTTTTATATCACACATGTGCATAATAAAGTTTCGTGTCAGTTCAGTATTTTTTGGCTTGTATTTGATGGATGCAATTTTACAATTTTATCCATTAAACATCTGAAATTTCACAACAACAAAAAAAAAAATATAATACATACAACACATAAGAAATAAAATATACATAAATTTACATAAAAGAACAGAACAGAAAAATATTCATGCATATAAAATAAATGATTAAATATTGTTTTATTTATTTATCATAAGGAAAATGTAATGAGGTCAATTAAACACATAAAAGAACAGAATAATGTTAAGAACGACACAATCAACAAAAGGACTGAAAGGATTACTAAAGAGATGAAATTTAAATCCATATAATATCAAAGATATCAACGTATTCATAATAATTTGAATTTTTAATAATTACAAAATTGATGGAATTTATTTTATAAGTTCTTAAAAAAAAATCTAATTAAAAAATTAATTTTGATTTTTGCTACAAAAGTAACTTTAAAAATATAACTTATAAAATATAACATTTGCGAAAAGGTGACACGGAGAAAATAATAAGATAATCACTGATGAAGCATGTCCATAGAAAAAGGCAAAAACTGGATCTAGTCTGATTTGCAAAATGTGTTTATAACTTTTGAAGAAAATGTTTATTCTTCTTCTTAACCTCAAACCTACTAAATTTAAAAATATACATCAGTAGAAATGCACTAAATTTTAAAAAATTTAGTTTTAGACTCAGGAGAATATTCGACAAAAGTATTATTTTAAGCATAAAATCGATCAAATTGGGTATGTTATAGTGAAAATGTGACATTTCAGATTAATTGTGATTGTAATTTTCTTATAAAAAAAAATAATTTGTTTACTTTCAAAATATACGTACAATAAATAAAGATTTGGGGTCCTTAAATTTCGAATAAATACATAATTATTTTTCGTAAGATATTCCATTTCATTTAAATTTTAAATTAAAATGAACTGGGTAAATTAGGCGATTTTTGAGAATTTCAACTTGCAAAATGGAGATATGTGCTAAGCATTTTCTGGCAACACTAATTTTTTAGAACAAAATCAGGGTCACTTGTTGTATTCAAATCCGGTATTTTCCTAATACATCCATATGTGAGACCCCTGGATTAGTTACTTAAGAAGGGCACACAACTACCTAGTCAGAAATTACCGGTGGTAGAAAAAACCAAGCACTGGCAAACCACTGGGTAACCACATGGCATTAGAAATAAATAACTGGCAGAACACTCATTTGGGACGCTTTTCCAGCGTTTACAAAAAGCGTCTTGCCAGTATTTGTTTTTACAAAAATTTCGGTACCCAAGCAGAATTATATGATCGGCACAATGTTGGCATATCATTGGCGATGGTCGGTTATGCGTTTTCAGAACGTGGTATTAAAAATATTGGCTTTATTGTCCTGCTATCCGATTGACAACCGCGGCTTACCATTGGTTGGCGCTAACTTTTCACAACGCTGTCAAAATCGAAATAAGTTATCTCTAAAAATAGATTTTTAGAATATTTGATTTTTTTTTCAAAGAATTAAAAAAATTGTTTATGTTTTTTTTTTTAGCAGGTTTGAGGTTAAGAAGAAGAATAAACCTCTTTCTCTAAAAATTATAAACACATTAATTTGCAAATCAGACTAGAGCTAGTTTCTGCCTTTTTTATGGACAGGCTTCATCAGTGATTTTCCATTAAATTGTATTATTGTTTATATTTTTATTGTCAGATTGTCTCTATATGATAATTTTTCAACAACCCGTTGGCTGTAGGAATCGAACCTGCGTCTATTACCACATTACAAACGTAACTATTGTATAATAAGGTGCGATATCTCAACCACGCAAGGCCTTGAATGCAATGTAGCTAATTTATAGTTTCCTTTCCTATTCAGCTTACTGTTATTGTTTTTATCTCAGAAGTGTTCAAACAGCGACACATGCAAACATTCTACTTTTAAATTTTTAGTTATCTCCTCCGTGTCTCCATTTTCGTAAGTGCGCCACAGTGATGTATGGAGCAGGCAAGTTGTGTATATTGGAGACGGACTGCCACGTGCATTTTTAAACTAAAATTGTTTTTAGTTTTTTTTTATATTGTTCTAATGCCAATCGAACCCACGCCGCCAGGTTGTCAACCGAGACCTCTACGTACTAAGACTTGTAATATGTGTTAGCTAAAAACTTAAATCAGTGAAAAATTAAATCCAACAGCTGTTAACATAAGTTAGCTCTTATATTTATGCGTTGGAAAGAGGTTGGTTAACACTAAGCGGCCAACATTGCCATGATGTTAGAAAATCTAAAAAATTAATGGTCTAAAACACTTTAAAAAAAATTTAAAGAAAAACAATTTTATTTACAATAAAAGTATGTTAAATATAATTATTTTAAATAAAACATGGTCAGGACTCGAACCCGACCAAGCTAACAGATTGCCAGACAATTGCTGTACACTAGGGTTCTTCAAAAAATTAAAATGTAATAAAAATTTGACCTTTGAATCTACACAGGGCCAATTTAGTGTACTTATATTTTGCCATAATTTTCAGGAATGAAGTATTTATTCTTGTGTTGTGATATTCTGGCCAAAATCATGAGGAAGTAAAAGAAGAAAAAATAAAAACTTGCCTAAAAGTTAAACAAATGCCAAACAATCGCTGTTTTCCCGAAATCCGCTGAAATAAAATCTCTGCCCTAGCCAAATGAAAAAGGAATTCCCAGAATTTTTGTAGCTTTTAATCTCTAATATGTTCTTCATGAAACCTTGAAGTCCATACGTTGATTTTTTAAAATTTCTTTAAAAAAATTTTAATAAATTTAAAATTATAGATTTGAAAACAGTGTTTAAAAATTCTGACCTTTTTGGCACTAATTTAAAAAAATACTTCTTATCTGAGTTTTTGGAACTTATAAAATAAAAAAATGTTTCTGTAGTAGATTATTTCTATAAATTTTAAAATTTGGATTCGAACTTCTTGATTAAGTGGTCTGCGACACATCATTTGCTGGGGAAAATTATAATAACTTGGCTGTCTTTTAACCGATTTAAGTTTCATTGCTTTATTGCAAAGAGAATTCACTCCAAATCACGATTCCTTAATGTTTATACCCTACACCACTATGTGGTCAGGGTATTATAAGTTTGTGCTGATATTTGTAACACCAAAAAATATTGGTCGTAGACCCACCTTATAGTATACCGATCGGCTCAGAATTTTTTTTTATTTCGATTTAACGATGTCCGTCCGTCCGTCTGTCTGTCTGTCCATGCAATCTTGTGCGTACTCTACAGGTCGCAAATATTAAGATATTTTGATGAAATTTGGTACGCGGACCTATGTTGGCGAACAAGGACGAACAAGTTTGATTTTGGTGAACATCGGTCCATGTTTAGACCTAGTGCCCATAAAGGGTCCTACCAAAATTATACTGTTTATACGCTGCAGGTCGTAAATATTAAGATATTTTGATGAAATTTGGTACACAGACCTATATTGGCCCAATAACGAAGCCTATTGATTTTGGTGAACATCGGTCCATGTTTAGACCTAGTGCCCATATAAGGGTCCTACCAAAATTATATTGTTTATACGCTGCAGGTCGCAAATATTAAGATATTTTGATGAAATTTGGTACATAGACCTATGTTGGCCCAAGGACGAAGCCTATTGATTTTGGTGAACATCGGTCCATGTTTAGAACTAGTGCCCATATAATGGTCCCCCCAAAATTGCCTTGGTTACAAACTGCAGGTCGCAAATTATAAGATATTTTAATGAAATTTGGTGCGCTGACTCACATTATAGAAAATTTTGACACAAGCCCCATTTTAACCCATTCGAATTTCGGATCCAAACAATACACCAGACTGGTGTGGGGTATTGTATAGTCGGCATGGCCGACTTTAACCTTTTTACTCGTTTTAATTCAAATTAGTTGTAACGTTGGAAAACACTACCCAATATTGCAACAAACATATTTCCCATACTGCACCGATACGTTGGCCTACCCTGCAATACAAAACTCAAAGAAAAGATAATAACACACACACAAATACAGTGATACTAGCTATGTATGCATAACTAGTATACTCAAACTTTCAAATTTTTTATTAGCATATTGTAAGTTGTTTCGAGCAAATTTCAAGGTACTCTGAATGCCATAATTCGGCCTCTGGTCATATTTTTTAGAAAAATGCGATATTAACAAATATTAACAGAGCAGAGTTTCGAAATAAACAAAATCTAAAAGTTTCTTGTAATACAGATATAACAATTATGTGTTATAATTACCATTCGGTTTGAAAACCAAATTGATTTGTGCTGAAGAAGGCAGGTCTTGTTCTATCAAATTAACTCTAGTGTATTGCACTTTACCCCTGCAAAGTTACAATACAAAAACGAAGTCCCATATTAATAAATTTGCGCAGCGACTTCGGTTTATTGCTCCACAGCGACTTCGGTTGTTTGATCCGCAGCGCCTTCGGCAGATTGCTCCACAGCGACTTCGGTTGTTTGTTCCGCAGCAACTTCGGCTGATTGCTCCGCAGCTAAGTGTGGTTGCCCGTTCATGGTGATCACTGTTGATTGTTCGGCAGCGATTTCGATTGATTGCTCAACAGCGACTTCGGTAGTTTAATCAGCAGCTGCTTCGTCTGTTGCTCCACACCGACTTCGGTTGTTTGTTTCGCAGCAGTTTGGGCTGATCGCTCCACAGCGACTGTGGTTACCCGTTCAAGTCGACAGTTCCGCAGCGGCTTCGGCTGATTGCTCATCTAGGCGATTTATCGCTGAGGTAAAATCTGTCTGCTGTTAAGTGCGGCGATCGTATCAAGACATGGATTTCCCAATTATTGCCGACGGAGTTTCTCTTGCTGTTTTACACATACATTGTGTCACCGCAACCAGTGGGGTCGTGTGGACCGCATGTCATCCTGCGCAAACTAGTTTTTAATTACCCGTGTGTCAACTTGTACCCAGAAATTGCTAGCGGTACAAAAATAAATTTACTGGTAGAGCAATGATTTTATAAAAATGATGAGGCTTCATTATAAAAGGTTTGTAAGCAGAAGAAGAAGAATAAGAAAAAAAATTTTTTTGGTTTTTTTAAATATAAAAACTTTTTTGTTTTACAAAATAAATTTTTTTGTTTACGTTTATATTTTTAGCCACCAAGTAGAATATGTCTCGTTAGCTCAGTGGGTACTGATTGCCAATCTGACGGCATTTGTTCAAATCAGGGCAGGACCAAAAAAATACATATAAACTTTTTTAAATTTTATTATGTAAAATATATTTTTAGACCACCTATTTTTTGATTTATACAGTGTTTTACCAACGTTGAAAATTTTGTTTCCTCAATGCTTTTCCGGCGCTTTTTGATCAGCCGGTAATTGTTTAATGATGTTATAAGTTTTGGAATCGGAAGCACAGGAAAATAATTTTTTTTATATACATATATATTTAGTTAGTTTAGTTTTTTTCAGATTAGTATTAGTATTAAAATATCTAAGAACAATGGTTTTTTTTTTTTTGTGGAATAGTGTAATTTTCCATGAACTGATCCCAAAGATATTTTTCAATTCATTACATTATTGATATTATTAATACTTTAATCACGTTAATTCTCTGACATTCTTCCTAGCAGTTATAATAAAACAACGCTCTTAACATGTGCGTTCATACCAGATTTAATCTTTTCAGAGCCAAGTGATTTTTTTTTATATATTTTTTTTCAGTTTTTAATATTTCAATGTTTATTTTATTTACATACATTTATATGCATGTATATCGTTGTTAAAAATCTGACACTCTCATTCCTTTTTTATTCATTTCATTCTACATGTTGTCATATATTTTTGTAGTATCTGCAGGGAAAAAATATTTTAAACGCATTTTTTCTATTTTTCCCCTCATTTCACATTCCATTCTCTAGATATTACTGTGTATAGTAAATTTTTATTATATCTCTTTTCTCTATTTTACTATAGGTGACAGAATCAAAAGATTCTCGTGAATGGACTTTACATGTTAAATCACCACAAGCACGTGACAGTGGCATTTATGAGTGTCAAGTGAATACTGAACCAAAAATGTCGATGGCATTTCAACTTAATGTTATCGGTAAGTATGTCCCCTTTTCATTTCATAAAACTTAAATGTTCATTTAAGTACATATAATGGTTGAAATGGTTAAACGGACGTAAAATACTTGGAGGCAAATAGCCATGACAATTACAAGTAAAAGCGTGATTTTTGCCATTTTGGTAGGTACTCACCACAATGGCAATTTCAATCTTATCTTGTATCTTATGAAACAGTTAATAATTATGTTGGTAATATTGGTTTAACTTGGGTATTAAATATATGTATGGCTGTTGTTTTCATTTATACAACCGTAGTTTTCATCAATACAAATAATGGGCAACTGAGCGTATACGTAATGTGATGTATTTGTTAATGTATTACGTATACGTTTACAGTTGTATCAAGAAATAAATAAATTTAAACATCCATATCAAATACGCATAATGACATCTTAGTTAAATGTAATTTTCCTTATGAACTATTTTTCCTTATTCAGTCCTGCTTATATGTATTGTGTTAATGTCAATTTCGTTTTTGTTCCTTATTTCGAACAGAACAAACATTAGAAAGACATACAACACAGCTGTCATTGTGTTAGTAGTTGTTATTACTTTGAATTTATCCGAAATGCATGTTAGTTTATGCTTATTCATGAATGCTCATGGTATTTGACTCATTCAATATGTGAATATTGAAATTGTTAGTTGATTGTATGCAAGTACTCTTCATACTACACTCAAATAAAAAAGTTTGTAAAAAAATTTGTAAACAGTTTCCAATCGCACTATACTATTTTTATACTGATTATTAGTACAATTTTTATTTTTAGTAATCATTTTTGCTATTCTCTTATTACAAATTACGGATTTTTTACTAATTTTCGCTGCTGATTTTAGAAAAACATTTTAATAATTTTTCAAAACCGAGTGCTAAATTTAGCGGAAAAATATACTAATTTAAAAATATTTTTTTTTTTGATTTTTTACAATTCTTGTTTAGTTTATATTTGTTACTATTGATATATTCTTAGTTTAGAAATAACACCCAGAAAATTTTATTGCATCCCCAATGCATAAAACGGCAATAACTGGAGAACCGTTTGCAATTTTGACTCCAAATTTCAAGTACGATGAAGTAATTATACGCTTGTTACAATCGAAAGAAAAAACAAATTTTTTTAGATTTTACAGTTTTTTTATTTTTTAGTACAATTTTTTGCTAATTTCAGCAGATTGATTTTAAATTACAGTTAACAGCATTTTACTGAAATTTGGTAGCTTCAATTAATTATTTATACTAATTTCATTGTACTAAAATTATGATATTTAGTAAGTTTTTTAACTGATTTTAGCAAATCGATTTTGAATTGCATTTTACATAAATTTTACTAAAATTCAGTAGCAGCTACTAATTTTTTCTACTAATTTTATTGTACTACAGATCAGCAGACATGTGTTGCTAAAATTAGCAAAAAATACCGCTTGCCTCAAATCAGTTAAATTTCCCGTAATAACAGCAAAAGTTTCAGTAGCCATTACAGACTTTTTTGGTTGAGTGTAGCCTTATTCTCATTTAAGAGGGTGCTCTATACATTTGTAATAATTTTGTTCTCCCCCTGCATTTCTGTCGAATTAAATGTTTACACCCTACACTCTACACTCTGTTTGCTTAAATTTACCCAACTTAAGGTAAGAAACTGAACCCTACTAAAAATATGATAAATTTACACAAAGTGTGTAAATAAAAAAAAATACACACATTATACGAAAGTTAATTATACACAAAATATTTAAATTTGTATAGAAAATGCTTAGAAATTTTTAGAAAGAGATGTGTAATTTTTGTGCTTAAATTTACAAAATGGAATACTTAATTCTTCCAAAAAAAAAATACAGAATAAAGTTATTAAGTATAAATTTTGAAATAAATTTAATAAATACATTAACAAAATTTTTTTAAAATATGTATATAAGTAATTAACAGTAAATGTAACAATAACATTTAAGTCCACTTCAAGCCTCAAATTCAGGGAAGATTTTTCTCGATAAGTAAAGATAGATAGATTTTGAGTAGATTTCACTTTGAAAAAGCCTCAGATTCTAAATACTCTCTCCAATACGAAAAGCATCCTCTTCTGGGCAGTTTTTTATAAATACCGAGTAAAAAGGTTAAAGTCGGGCATGCCGACTATACAATACCCTACACCAGTCTGGTTAAAAGCCAACTAATGTTTGGATCCGAAATTCGAATGGGTTACAATGAGACTTTTGTCAAAATTTTCTATAATGTGAGTCAGCGAACCAAATTTCATTAAAATATCTTAATATTTGCGACCTTCAGTTTGTAACCAAGCCAATTTTGGGGGGACCCTTATATGGGCACTAGGTCTAAACATGGACCGGTGTTAACCAAAATCAATAGGCTTCTTCCTTGGGCTGATATAGGTCGGTCAACCAAATTTCATCAAAATATCGTAATATTTGCGACCTGCAGCGTATAAACAATATAATTTTGGGGGGACCCTTATATGGGCACTAGGTCTAAACAAGGACCGGTGTTAACCAAAATTAATAGACTTCGTCCTTGGGCCAACATAGGTCTGTGTAACAAATTTCATCAAAATATCTTAATATTTGCGACCTGCAGTGTATAAACCATATAATTTTAGTAGGACCCTTATATAGGCACTAGGTCTAAACATGGACCGATGTTCACCAAAATCAATAGGCCATATTTCATCAAAATATCTTAATATTTGCGACCTGCAGCGTATAAACCATATAATTTTAGTAGGACCCTTATATGGGCACTAGGTCTAAACATGGACCGATGTTCACCAAAATCAATAGGCTTCGTCCTTGGGCCGACATAAGTCGGTCTACCAAGTTTCATCAAAATATCTTAATATTTGCGACCTGTAGAGTGCGCACAAGAATGCATTGACAGACAGACAGACAGACCGACGGACGGACAGACGGACATCGTTAAATCGAAATAAAAAAAATTCTGAGTCGATCGGTATACTATAAGGTGGGTCTAGGACCAATATTTTTTGGTGTTACAAACATCAGCACAAACTTATAATACCCTGACCACGTAGTGGTGTAGGGTATAAAAAACATTATGAATGGGGGAATATGATCTAGATCTAGATTATGATCTAGATCTAGATTATGATCTAGAGTCAAACTAAAAGAACTTAAAAAACATTATGTTATGAGGACTTTTTCCTACAGAAAAAATGCCGCAATCTGTTAAAATGTATTCAGAATCTTAGCGTTTTTCTGTACGAAAAAGTACTCAGAATCTAAGAACTTTAAGTAAGAAAAATTCCTTTGAAATTAAGACTTCTTCATAATAAAAGATCCTCAGAATCTGAACATGTTTAGAGGAAAAAGTGGTTATAATCTGAAACTTCGTCAAAAACCCTTAGAATTTTATCACATTTTTCCCTATAGAAAAAGCCTTCGATTTTGAGCATATGCTTTTATACAAGTAGTTTTGTATTCTAGACCTATTGGTAGGAAAAACTTTTAAGAGTGTACCTTAGACCGTATCACCTTACAGGCAAAAAAAAAAGTACGCGGCGGACCTTCAAATATAAAGCATTTTTATATATCACAATTTAAAATCCGACTGTAAATGCCATAGATATAACAAGTAATTAAAAAGGCGAGCCCTACGTTTGGCAAAAAAAAAAATTAACAAAAGAATACTAATTTTAGGCGTAATGTGGTTATTTGTAAACACAAAATGTTTAAAAATACTTTGTGTATTTATTATTGTGCGTACAATAACATTTTAAACATTTTTTGTTTATATTTACTGAATTTTCGTAAAATTAAACAAAACTTTACCCAATTTATGTAGTAAATTTACAAACATATTTGAAAGTGTACACTCTAAGTAAACTCTGTTAAAATTTACCCAACTTATAGTAGGAAAATGTATACCTACTATAAGTTGGGTAAATTTTCTCTATGTGTGTATTTGAAAAAAATACGCACATTATATTTAAGTTGGCGCACAAATAATGTGTAATTTTACATTGAAAGTGCGTAAAAATTAAATGGAATTTTGAAACTAGTGTGTTAATTTACAAAATTTGTGAGTAAAAATGCATGCTTTACGTGCAAATGAACATATTAAATGCGTAAAAATCCACAAAAAATTCGCAATGCGTATATTTACTACAGCTGTGCTTAAAGTTAAATTTTTATTTTGTTTTTGTATTGTAAATAAAACAAATTAGTTTTTAGTACATATTTTACTAATAATAATATTCGTGTCATTCTCGCATAATCGTTTATGTCGTTTTGAAATCTTAAGGAATTTGTATAAAATTGATATAATAAACATTTGTTATAACCAGGGCAAGTTTAAAATGGCACAAAAAAAGTTGAAATTGACAGGCAAAATGGCACGAAAAAATAGTAAAATTGGCACAAAAAACGCAAAAATGGCACGCTTAATCCAAAAATTTTAAAGTATTATATTTGATTTAAGTGTCTTTCTGAATGTTTTTAACAAAAATACAATAATGAAGGAATTTACCGTTGAACTGCTAAAGTGCATTCGCCGTACATTAGTATGATTTAAAAAAAAATCTGGAATTTTATTAAATATTAAATATGATTCCCTTATGTCTGTTAAATTTTTCAATAAAAATGTTATCTTCTTCCTATAAATCAACTCTAAAAAAAAATATCGTTTTTAATTTTTTCCAAAAATTATTTACAAAGATTGAGTTTTTACTGAATTTTATAGCATTTTTATAATGAAAAGGCTAAAAAAAATAGACAAAATGGCTTTTTTTGGCAAGGATTTATAAAAATGGCGTTTTTACAAAATAAGTGAAAAAATGGCAAAAATGGAATTTAATGGCAAATGCCAAAAAAAACTTGCCCTGGTTATAACTATTGAACTAAAAATAAACTTTTGAAAAAAGATTTAGACAGCCACATGCGTCAACAATAATTAGCAAAAACAATTTCATGCTTATGTTGCTAAAATAAAAATGTGTTTGTAGAAATACAGTAATTCACAAAAAATAATCCGCTTTAGCTTTTTTTATTATCTAAAAAATTTTTTAAATTTTTTCCAATTTAAAATGACAGCGTATTTATTACAACTATAAGTTAGCATATTTACTAACTTTGTGCGTAAAAATTTTATTTAACAAAAGAATACTAATTTTAGGCATAATGTATTTATTTGTAAACATAAAATGTCTCAAAATACTTTGTGTGTGGATTATTGTTTGCGGAAGTGTGTATAAAAACATTCTACACATTTTTTGTTTATATTTACCGAATCTTCGTAAAATTAAACAAAACTTTACCCATTTTGTAGCAGTAGGTTAGGTTAGGTTGAATGGGAGCCCGCCAGAACGGCGAGTTTACTCGGAGGCCATAGGGCCCATTGTGATTCCCTTAGTTTTCCCCACATGGAAAGAAATACCACGACCCGAGAGATCTAGAACCATCCCGATCCCCTTAAAAAGTTCGCAAGACCAGACAAAGAAACATCGCGTAGACTGTCCAGGTCGTCGAAGAACCTGCACCCCAGATATATGAGTCGCCGTTCCTTCAGTCCAGGACATCACAAAGCAGATGATGCACTGTCTTCTCCTCCTCCTCGTCCCCACAGCCCCTGCAGTAGTCCACTTGGGCGTAACCCCAACGCGCAGCCATTCGGCCTATCGCGCAGTGTCCCGTTAGAACTCCTACAAGCATCCCGACCGTCCGCTTGCCAAATCCAAGAAGAATCTTTGTCCTCCCCGGATCAGGCAGTGGCCATAGGGTCCGAGATATCCTACAATTGGTCAAGGTTGTCCACCTTGCCCTCGTCTCCCTATCCGATATATCCCCTATCACACCGAATAGCTCCACCAGAGCAGTAAATTTACCAACATTTTTTAGAGTGTACATAAAGTAGAGGTTAATTTTAATCCCTTTTAAAAAACGTCTGATTATGGACATGTTTTCTCAAACAAAAGCCTTATATTCTGAGAATTTGTTCCTTTACAAACATCCTCCGGAAGGACGATTTTTTAAGGGGAAAATATTTTATTAAGACCGAGGTGAAAATTTTATCTTATATGAATATATATGATCATATATGGGTTCGTATATGATTATATATGGGTATGGCTTATTATATATGTCCATATATATTTCCATATACGGTATCATATACGGTTATCTATATGGTATCATATATGACCATATATGTTCGGATCCGAAATTTGATGGTATATGGTCATATTTGATTATATATGTTCATATATGAGCATATATTATTAACATATGCACATATATGATCATATACGGCCATATAGCCTCATATTTCGTATACGAACCTATATGGACATTAGAGCGTACCCACCTTACAGGCAAAAAAAAAGTGAGCCGTACTTCCTCCAATATGAAGTATTTTTGCAAGGAGGTGTTAACAAAAAAATTTTTTTGCCGAACGTAGGGGTCGCCATTTTACATTTTTCGTTATATCTTTGGCAGTAACAGTCGGATCTTAAAGTATGATACATCGATGTTTTATCTCAAGGAGACCAGTGTTTTGCTCTAAGGGCCGTTGATCTCAAGTATCCCGTTCTAGTAGTTACCCACCACATCTCAGTTGCTATCACCCCAATGTACTAACCTAATGCCAGAAAATTAAAGCTCGCAAAAAATCATTAAACTTTTGCTAACGAAGTTTTTCGATAAACCCAATAGAAATATTTATATATTGACTGCCGAACGTAGGGGTCGCCTTTTAAAATTTTTTTTTTTTCATTGTGCCATATAGATGTCCTAAAAAATTTGTGCAAAATTTTTGAAACATAAACGTTTTCAAATTAGTGTTTTTCATACAAACTTTTTAACGAATTCGTCTGATTCTTTTTATAAAAACACCCAGTAAAAATACAAAAATTTCAAATATTTTTATGACAAATATATATTGTTTACATTTGAAAGAGAAAAGGTAAGAATTTTCAAGACTTGGCAGCATTTTTATAACTAATTAATTTTTAAGTCGCGATTACTGAAGTCCAGTTAAAATTTAGGCAACAGTTAAATTCAAATTTTATATGAGAAACAACAACAAAAGTGTCAGTTAAAGTCCCAGTTAGTAGCTAACTAGACATTCAGTAATCGGACCTAAGAAGCTAAATTTATACCTACACTTAAAATAATACGTCAGTAGAAAAATCTGTTAAACCGGTTTCAAATCGATTTGACTAATTTTTAACAAATTTTTAGTTGAAACACTGATTTAAGCAAAGATTTTAGTTATCTTCATTTAACACAATACTAAAAAGCCTCAGTATTTTAACTAATTTTGAGTGTTAATTTTCAAAATTATTTAAAACTAATTTTTAAGAATCCATTCATCGGACTAGTGGTTCTCGAGTTATGTCAAAAAAAAAAGATATATCTCGATTCCTAGGGGTGACTCAGCGAAACGCCGGTACACGTATAACTTGTTTTTGACCGATATAACATTTCCCGTTGGTTTCATCCCATCCCGATTTTGACTGTCGCATAGTGATATCAGGGAAAAACAAAAACAACAATAAATTTTTTTTTCACAATTTGCTTTGTCATCTTCCAATATTTTCATGTTACTGTTATTACCCGGTAAATGGCGCCACGAATGTATCCGAAGTTTTAAAGATGACGCTCCCGATTTTTTAAAATTGCCCATGTCTCGAAAAATAAGAGAGATAGAACAAAATTGACGGGGCCTTGGACCCTCGGAAATTTTTAATAAAAATTTCCCACTTCATAAAATGGTCCATATCTCGAAAATTAAGCGAGATAGAGCAAAACGGACAAAATGTTTGCTCCATATAGATATAGATTTGTTAAATTTAACAAAACAAAGTGTTAAAATCAACAAATTTTAAGCCAAAAAACAGGAATAAATTTTGTTAAAGTAACAAATTTTTCTGTCCAGCCAATATACGTATTATTTTGAGTGTAAAGAAATAAAAAATAATTATGTATATATGTATTTAGATATTATAACGTCCACTGAAAGCTTTTTTTTTGTATAACAATTCTGTATGAAACTTAAAATTTTCCAAAAATGTTGTCTAACTTACATGCCACTATACTTATATGTACTTAAAAAGTACATTGGCTTGTGGGTCCTTACAATGAGGCCATACACTGGGCAAAGTAAGCTATCTTGAGTGTACTTATCCAAATGACTTTTGATTACTAGAATTACTGCCGAATTTGTTCGAAATAGATAGTTGTAAATGCCGAATGGATAAAGTTTGAGGTATTTTTTTCTGAACTTATTTTTTACTACTGACTTATAGTTGTTACAATCGAAATATTGGGAATTATGTATATTTTCTTCATTTTAATATGATTGTGATTATGGAATTGTTTCGAAAAAAATATATTTTCTCGTAATTGATTAGAACACCGATTTTATTTTTACAGAGCACTTCAGCCAGTCTTTTCAACACAAAATACTAATTGTATCGTTAAATTTAAGACAATTGGAAATACATAATATTAAGTGTTATTAAACCAGTGCTTTTCAAAAGTAAAAATGTAGTTGTGTTGGTGAGAAAATGAGAATTGCACTGCAAGAAATGTTGAATGGGTTAATAGAATCTGTATGAATTTATTTTTTATTGAAAATATGAAAATGTTATGTGTCAAAAAAATATAAATAAATAACTACACTCTTTTAAAGAAATAAAAATAAATAAAAATACAATTTATGAAAGAAAAAAAATAATAAATGCATAAGTGTGACTTTTTTCATGTATGTAAAACAAAAGGTTTTCGATTTTTTTAAATCAATATCAATGATTTCATTGTATTTACATATTTATAAAATATCTTTAATCTGCATTTATAATCATAAAATATTTATCGTACATTGCTATTAATTTCTTTTTTAGTGCATTAAATGAAAATCAGCATACATCCGTGCTTATGTTCATTCGTCGCTGTTTCAGTGACGACTAAAAGCAAGAGCGTAAGAATACATGTGAATTGAGCAGAGACAATGAACAGCACTATATTAAACTAATGTTGGTGGTGTTGATAGTTTCCTAACTGAATCGTTCTCACTTAAGCTCGCAAATATGCAGATATTTTTATTAAATTCGATACACTTTCCCAAAATTGGCCGAAGTGAAAAGACAATTGTTTTGAATTAGTATCGATTTGTTTATGGACCTATAGTCCATATGGACTATACTTCCGATTTTTTTCTTAAATACACCTAGCACTAGGCAAACACAAAATTTCTTACTAATTTCCTAACTTTCTTTTTAACCAATTTAAGCCCACTAAATTTTCGGGTCCAACCATTAGTTGACTATCAACCATCATGTAAGGTGTCTTACAGTCGACATCATTTTTACTCGTTTTATATTGTCTTTATTGGTATGTTGCAAATTTTGTAATTTTTGTTCAAGTACACGTTTATTTGTTTGTTGCTATTGTCATATTGTGCAACATGCATGTATTTGTATAACTATATGCAAATTTCTATTTAATACTAATATCATATCATGCAGTCGAAAACTATGAAAATGATTTTTAGCATAATTTTTCTTTGATTGCATATCAAAATTGCCAACACAAATTTTAGTGACGATTGAATAGAGAAGACAGTCAGTATGAAAATAGATTGAAATAACTTTTCTTTAGAGTTGGCAGGCAATACCGCTAAAATACCGTTATCGATTCAAACCCCTTTCAACTGAGTACCGTTGCCCTTAAAATACCGTTACAGAAATAAATGAAATATTGATACCCACAAAATACCGTTACCGAAATAAATGAAATACCGTTAGCAATAAAATACAGTTGCCGTTATTTTTAATTTTCTGCTTTTGGTAATTGCACGTTTTTAGTGTATTAAATTGGCAAATTGGTTCTATTTTTAATTTCGATGGTTTCTTGTAAAAAAAAAAATTGGGGGATGCATCAAAATAACTGGGTACCGCTATCCTTAAAATAGCGTTACCGAAATAACTGAAATACCGTTAACCTTAAAATACCGTTACCGAAATAATCAAAAAAAAACGTTTTCCTTAAAATACCATTACCGAAATAATTTAAAATAGTGTTACCGATAACCGCATCGTTTCGGTCATCATCTATGCTTTTCTTAAGGGCGGTAAATACTGTAACAGCGGCGTATTAAAGAGCATATTGGAACGGTTGTCAAAAATTCAAATAAAAATATTTTTATTATTTTAGCTGTGTTTGTGCGGCAAGCTATCAATGTTGGCTTTTGTCATTCCCATACAAATATGACATCAGCCAACATTTAGTGTTAACCAAGGTTGGTTACCGAAACGAATAACGGTAAGGGTAACGGTATTTAATTCCATTTGTTTCGGTAACGGTAACGGTAACGGTATTTAAGACTATTTCGGTAACGGTATACCGTTATCGAAACAGCAATACCGGTACGTACCGGTATTATAAATTATGTTAAAAACATATAAAAACAAGTAAAAACTTAACATATATTTAATTTTTAAGTTAAAAATACATATTATAAGCTTTAAATTCAATGCTGGTTGTTTTAATAACTAAAATTATTATCGATAAATTTTTTTGTAGAAAAAAAAACTGAAAATTATTACAAAAAGTCAAAAAACTTGCATTTTTATATAAATTAATAAATACCGGTAAAATACCGGTAACTACCATTAAAAATAACGGTATCAGTAACGATAACGGTATTTGAAAAAAATGTTAGAGGTATTGGTAACGGTAACGGTATTCAATTTGAAACGGTATTTTAGCGATAACGGTATTATTACGATAACGGTAACCAACCTTGGTGTTAACTCTAAACGTTACTAATGTCAAATTTGTATGGGAATGACAAAAGCCAACGTTGATAGCTTACCGCACAAACACAGATTTTGTTCTTCTATTTAAAATACAACCCAACAAACAAATCGTTCCGTTTACGTACCGCTTTCGGTCCGTAATAAACGGAATCCAACTCCGTTTACGTACCGTTTTCCGAATCCGTATACTGGCCAGAAAACGGATTTTAAGGAACATCGAAACTGATTCGAATCCGTTGAAAGTCCGTCAATGACGGACCGTTTACGGACCGTTGCGTCGTTTAATTGATTGTATTTACGATGGTGTTTTACTCGAAACAACAACAATTTACACACAATTTTTAAAAAATTGGGTAGCCTCGTTAACGTACGTGGAACAGAGCTTTTGTTATAAAAACAAACGATCTTACATAAACCACAAACCATTGTAAAACACACACTAAATTTTATTAATTTTACCATCTAATATGTGTATGCGACTTGATGATGTGTTGATTGTGTTGTGTGGGACATATTCTAGCTACCGCCACCAATTTCTCGCCACAAAAAGTTTTTAAAAGAATTTAATTGTTTTTATTTTAAACACAAATTAAAATCAATTAAGTCCGTATTTTACGGTACGGAAACGGAGGTAAAACGTATTATGTTCGAAAATCCGATTACACTGTTCGTTAATGTTCCGTATACGTACAAGCTTTGAGGGATACGTGTATTACGGACCGTTAATGTGCCGTAAAAGCCGGATTCATGATTCCGTACGTGCAGAGCTTTGAAGAAGTAATTCCTTTTTGAATGAATTCACTACCAATCGAATTCAATTTTGTCTAGAATTGAATGAATTCCTTTTCTTAAGTAATTCACTGAATTCATTCAACTGAATGCGTTCATCAAACAACAAATTCAAAGAATTAATTCAATTGCAATAGTTCTTTTTATTAAATCAAATTAATTAATTCGCCGGTGAACGCGTTCAATTTTATAAATCGAACGGAAAAAAAGTGAATTAATTCCTTACTGAATTAATTCACCTTACTGAATTAATTCACCACTGAATTTATTCAATTTCATTTTCATTCAGTGAATTAAAAAAAAAATACATTCAGTGAATTAAAAAAAAAAATAATAAGTTCACTGAATTGAAAAAAAATAAAATAAGTTCACTGAATTAAAAAAAAATAAAATAATTTCACTGAATTCAAAGCCTGTTTTCTGCCGTTCAGTAGAAGAAAACAATAATGTACAAATAAAAGTTTTAAATAAGCAATTTTACAGCGTGTGCTAGTAACAAATTAGAAACCGGATGCTGCTTATCAACCTACATGATTCAAAAATAAAGCCTTTTACTATTAAAAATAAAAACTTTACAGATATAGATAAATTTGGAAAAAAAAACTTATTTTATTTTTTTTCAATTCAGTGAACTTATTATTTTTTTTTTTTTTAATTCACTGAATGTAATTTTATTTTTTTTTAATTCACTGAATGAAAATGAAATTGAATGAATTCAGTGGTGAATAAATTCAGTAAGGAATTAATTCACTTTTTTCCGTTCGATTTATAAAATTGAACGCGTTCACCGGTGAATTAATTCATTTGATTTAATAAAAAGAACTATTGCAATTGAATTAATTCGTAACAAAATAATTCGAAGGAAAGCAAATATGAATTAATTCCATTCAAAATATGCTGCTTAGTGAATTAATTCATCGAATTTTTAATTCAGAATTGAAAAATTGAATTAAGGAATTAATTCTTCAAAGCTCTGCGTACGTGCCGGAGTGTCAGTAAAAATGTTTCTTGGGAATATATTTTGGCAGTTATTATTAAAGGCAAAATCGGCTGCCACTGTGCAGCATTCATTAATTATCGGGAAAAAAAAATTAAAGTGATGCTTAATCCCAGATAAATTCTCTAGTCCTTATCGTGGCCCGATTTTTATTTTTTTTTTAACAAAGTTGCCACACAAACTTAAAAATTCCAAAAAAATAGGAAAAACACTTTTGCTCGGGGATATAAAATTTATTTGACCAAAATTAATAAAAGAGGCCACGATAAGGACTAGAGTTTTTTGTTGCCTACGAAAGAAAAAACATAGATCGAAATCGGTTAACCCGCCTTGATTGTACAGCGGCAGCCGATTTTGAACTCAGATTTGTGGGAGAACGCGTTTAAAGTTAATTTTACTCTAAGAAAACAGCAAAATTTCAAAAAACCGTAGATCAACAAATTTTAGATTTCGTAGTTTTCTACATGTGTACCAAATTTGGGACGAATCGGTTGAAGTGTATTTTATATATTAACCCTAATAATCTTGAAAACGATGGAAGAGAATATATTAGACATTTCATTTCGGTCAAAATGCTTTTATTTCGTACATTTTTCAATTTGTTTTGTATTTGTTTCTTATTTTTTATATACATTGATTACTTTTATAAAGGGTGGTCCAACCATAATGCACGATATTAGTTGTGAGTCTCACCTTAACGTCAAGTTTTTGTCCAACTTAATTTGACATTTCTTAGTTTCAGTCTTTGACAAATTCAACCGTGAAGAGGTACACAATTGAGCAGCGCATTAAGATTGTTGAAGCATTTTGCGAAAATTGGCATTCAAATCAAAATACATTTCGTGCACTTCGTGATTTCTTTGTCAGCATAATCGACCAAAGGTGTCCACAATCGGGAGACTTGTGCGCAAGTTTCAGCAAAACGGGTCTGTAGGAAATGTCAAAACACCTGTGCGTGCTCGACCAGTTCGTTCTGCGGAAAACATTTCTGTTGTTCGCGATAGTGTGGCAGAAGACCATCAGTACCTGTCCCATATGACGTGGCTTCGCCCATCATCGAGGAATCGTCATTAGCTTTTCTTTAAAGACTGCGTGCAATTCTTGCATCTTTGGATATAGTTTATATCTTTTTGTTATGCGATATAATAAATAATATAATTCAATAAAAATAAAATAATAAAAAAAATATTGTAAATGAAATTTAAAAAAAATGTTAAACACAAATTTAACGCTTATACTGTTACTTGAGACTAAAACGTATTTTACAGAAAAACATGTAGAAATTTTATTTCTCCGAATTTTTTACTGAAAATCTCAGAGCTAATAGGGGAGGGTACACACAGGAAAAAAATTTCCAACCGAATTGCTAAGCCTATTTTGGTTGCTACAACCAATAAATTCGGTTGGTGAAAATATATTGGAATGTGATTCGCAAATATTTTGAATATTGCAACTAAAATTCAGTTGTATAAACCGCATTTTGTTGTGAAAACCAATATTCAGTTGCACCAACCTATTTTAGTAGATGTAACCGAATTTCAGTTAGAAAATGGCATATTTTTTCTCTGTGTGTATGCTCTATCCAAATAAAATATAAAAAAATCTAAAAAAAATTCTTCTATAGTTATTGAATATATTTTGTTAACAGTAAATGATTACAGAATTGTAATAAATGTTTAATTACACGGTGCTAAAAAAAATTTTTTTTTTCAAAACTTTTAAAGTGACTTAGTGTAGGTTGTAGGTGTAGCTGAGTATATTTAAAACCCGGTTTGAGAAGTTGCAATATACCATCAAATAAGTGGAAAAGGGTATGTTTTATGACTGGCGCACTTAAACATTTGTAGCTCAGTAATTTTTTAACCGATTTTGAACTTTTAAACTGCATTCAAGCACTTTAGCACGCAGTTTTACTATCCAAGGTTTCTTCTTTCATGTGAATATCGATTTTTTCATGGGTAGAATTATTTAAACATTGAGATATATAATTTAGATCAGAAGCAACATAAGATTTTGTACAATCCTATGAAATAAACTTAAAAAGCAGCACCCTAATATTCATAAACATTTCTAAAGTACTTGCGGATATATCTATGCCATAGACATGTGCAATGTGCACATTGTGCAAATATATATTTGAAGTGTATACATAAAATGACATGAATTCATGTACATATGTACGTATGTATGTATGCATGCATGTAGATATGTATGTATGTTTACAACATGTTTGTTTTTAGTAACGTCCTATCTATTCTTGGAAATTAATTTTATTTAAAAACACACATAGACATCTTTTAACATCTGCACCGGTGTTCTTGACAATATTTTGTCAGTTTATTCTATTACTTGTCTACAAGTGGTAAACTAACTTCATTTTAAGATGCATATTTACAAACATACTCTCATATGAGGCTTTTCAAGCTAACTCCTTGCTACAGGAAAGCCGTATATATTCACTCGCAAAATAAATACAGTCACTTTTTGTTAGTTGTTTCTAGGGATGCCAATCGGGATTGATATTTGAAAATCCCGGGATTCGGGATTTTGTAGGAAATCCCGCGATCCCGATTTCGGGATTTAAATTTTCCTTTATTTGTAAAAATTTTTATGTTATGTAACTAATTTTTTTATAGAATAAAGCGTTTTATAATTATTTAATGTTAATTAATAATCTGGTACATTTTATCAATACTGAAACATCTAAGTCAGAAATTGACAGTGGTATAAAAAATCAAGTAATTGCATACCACTGGGTAACCGCGATGTTAAAAATAAATGACTGGCAGAACACTCATTTGGGACGCTTTGCCAGCGTTTGCAAAAATCGTTTTGCCAGTATTTGTTTTACAAAACATCACGGCAGGGCAAAAAAAGAAGATACATATGAACTTTTTTTTAAGTTTTATTTTGGAAAATATAATTCCAAACCACCTATTTATTGGTTTTGGCAGCGTTTTGCCAAAGTTAATAATTTTGTTTCTCCAGTATTTTTCCGGCGCTTTTTGAACTGCCGGTCGTTTTGTCTATTGACGTTATCAAATTGGAAATGGGAAAGCAATTTTTGTCAGTACTTGTACCACCTGTTAAAATACCTTGCCATCGCTTTCTCGTTTGTATTTTTCTGGCTGGGATAGTATATGAAGGCCTGTCATTAAGTACACTTGCGCCCAGTATTTTGTAAGCAGATTTTAAAACAGATTCGTTGCAATAACCTTGTCCACTAAATCGTGTAATTACAGCAACAAAGTTATTTGGTTATCGTTATCAAATGTTTTCATGGAAGAATTCAAACTTACAGTCCCAGCCAAAACTCACAGTCCCAGTTTCAGAAAAAAATAAGGAAATCCCGGGATTTTTGAGAAATAATCCCGGGATTCGGGATTTTACCAATCCCGAAAATCCCGGGATGTCGGTATTCGGGATTTCCCGTTTGGCATCCCTAGTTGTTTCTGAAGTTTTTCCGTTGAGCTGTTTTAAAAATAATAACAGTTGCTCGTAGAAGAAAAATAATTTTTAACTTTTTTCACAAGTTATTTAAAAAATTAACTAAATAAAAATACGGATGTTTTGTAACAGTCAAATGTTCTAGCCAATTTTTATTGTTTTAAAATAAAACTAAAAAAATTAACCAAAAAAAGGTATTTTGTAGTAAAAGTTGTTTGAAATAAAAAAACAGTAATACAGTTATACAATTTGTTTTTTTTTTAATGTTTTAGTAAAATCAAATATAAATTTTGTTCTTCACACCATTTTGCTTGTTATTTTTATAGTAAAAATAAATTAACAATGCCCTGTTGGCTTGTTCGTCTCCAATATACACAAATTGACTGCACTTGTACGTACAAACAATACGTCAATGTGGCAATATTTGTGAAAAGGTGACACGGAGGAAATAAGAAGATAAACAGAGAGAATCTGAAGTAGAATGTTTGTATATGTCTGTTTGATCACTTCTGAAATTATTCATATAGAGACAATCTGACAATAAAGATATAAACAATAATACAATTTAATGGAAGATCACAGATGAAGCCTGTCCATAAAAAGGCAGAAACTAGATCTAGTCTGATATGCAAATTTAATGTGTTTATAACTTTTGAGGAAGGTTTATTCTTCTTCTTAACCTCAAACCTACTAAATTAGAATTAATAAAAATACATATTAATAACAATATTAATTGTATTTGGTCTATACGACGCGTTTGAAAAAACAACACTTTACTATAACTTTAATTTGATTTTACAGTCTCTGATAGTCTCTGATACAGTCTTTGATGGTCAAAAACAAATAAACAAATTGTTAAATTAAATGAAAATGTGAGTAGACGGGTTTTTAACTGAATTTTATTCGTTTTAAATTGTATTTTTAGTTAATTTTACCTTGAAAATAATTTGTGTGTTGTATTATCAACGTCAAACTTATAGTATTTATTGTCCTATATGATACGAATAGAAAATGGAACAACTTTGCAAAGATTGATCAATTTCTTATTTTGAATTATTTATAATAATTTAATTGAACTATTTATATAAATTTAATATTGTACTCAGTTTATCTAAAAATCAGTCGTACACTCACAATATATTTTCCATAACCGATTGAGGTTTATTTAAAAAGTATTAGGTAAAGTTTGTTTTCAATTGAAGAATCAATTAAAATACATTGAAATATATTGTTTAACTTTTTTGTCTGTCAATAAAAAACAAACTACTAAAAAATATGTATCGTCTGTAGGAGTTGTTATTTTCAGTCAAATATTCTATTTTTAGATTTCTATTTTTAGAAAGAAATAATTTAAATAATTTCGTTGTTTCAAATATTCAAATTCAAATATTTTCGGTTTTCTTTTTTGTTAAAATAGTTTGTTTATATACAAAATTATTTCAATTCAAATTACAAGAAATTCTTTACTCATACACACAAACATAGCCAATAAAAATATGAACGTGTGTGTTGTGTAAGGTGTAGTGTTTTGAAAATTAAACAAAAAAAAAACTTTAAAATATGAAAAAACAAACCACAAAATCGTTTTTTTTACGTTTTGTCAGTTAGAAATTGATGACTGTTTTAATAGACTTTTCAATTATTTTTATATCTTTTATGGATTGTTTAAACAATGTTCGAAAATAAATAACAAAATAATTTGAATATAATGAAAAATTAGTAGTCCTTTTTTTAAATGTGTTTTCAATTATTTTAATATGTATTTTGGGTTGTTTTTAAGGATAAAATATTGTGAGTGTAGGTATTATTCTTTTGATCGAGAAAGTTTTATCGCCTTTTTTGGCAGAAAATATTCTCTTAATATTGTACATCACAAATATGCAGTAAAAATTAATATATTTGTTCTATAATAGGAATATATTCACTGTGATTCCTACTGATTACACTTACAAGGAAAGTACCCCATCCTTAACACTCCGATTTTGATGAAATTTTGATATGTGATAGAGAAAAACCCCTTAAATCGACCTGTCTAAATTTATCGGCAGCTTCACAATTTTAAGGGTTAAAATAAAATTTAACCAACCTACTTCGCCCACTTTTTGTAAAAATTTGAACTTAGTACAGTACTTAAATTTGACATTGATACGATATACCTTTCTTTTTTTTTAGCTGGACAGTTACCCAGAAAAGCCTCATATAGTTATATACTGTGTTCTATATAACAGCACAATATCTGCATAGATTAAAGTATTTATATGGTAATATATAAATATGCACATGCATGTGTATGTATGTTTTGCATAAGAAATCAAAATTTGTAATTTATGTTAATGATACTTGAAGTAAGAGAAGTTACAAAACAAAACAGAAGTACCTACTCGTATGTATACAAAAACTTTCGTTCGTTCATTCATTCATTCAATCATTCCTTTACTCGTGAAACACATTTTTTAAATGTATTCAAGTTTCTACTTGACTTATATTCTAATGTCAGGTATTTGCAGCATTTTCGCTATTATTTTCTACTTTTAATTTTATTGCTTAGAAATAAAATTTGTACATAAAAGTTTTTTATTGCAGTGAAAATAAGTGGAAAATAAAAAAACAAGACGTATGAGCAACTTGTAATTGCAATATAAAATTCATATATCACTCATACGTCAGCGTGTTTGGAAGAACTGTGTAGTATAAAATATGTTTAATAAAAAATAAATTTATCTAAAATGGCATTCAATTTTTTGTTAAGTTCAATTTCATATAAATTTCAAATAGGAAAAAAATGGCGAAAAGGGAAAATTGATGTCAAAGTTATTTTTCTTCTTTGTTTTCAATAAAGTAGGAAGTTTTGTTGACAAAGTGCCAATCTTATAGTCAACACTAGTATTAGTTTTTACTCAAATTTTATTTAAGAAACGAAATTTAGGTTTAAAATTATTCTATTTAGCAAAATTTTAGTAAGAATTCATACTAACAAGGAAAGTATTTCGTGTGAGAATGGAAATCTAACAACAAACTCTTTCATCTCGGGAACTTTAGGGGCACAAGTGTCAAAATAAAATAAATAATTTTTTAGTATTTTTTTTTTCTTCGGCAGCATGTCAGAAACTGTCAACATTTGATACAAAAACTGGGTAAAATAATTTATGGGTCAAGTGAGAAAGTTAAATATGCCTAATGTCTAAGTTGTACACAGGGTTGCCATGTTTTACTGGAAAATAACAAATGGATTCACCAAAAAATCGAAAAACAAAAAAATCTAAAGTAGAATGTTTGTATATCTGTTTGATCACTTCTAAGAGTAAATTATGATATAGAGACATTCTGACAATAAAATATAAACAATGATGCAATTTAATGGAAAATCACTGATGAAGCCTGTCCATAAAAAGGCAGAAACTAGATCTAGTCTGATTTGCAAATTAATAATGTGTCTATAACTTTGAAAAAATGTTTATTCTTCTTCTTAACCTCAAACCTACTTAAGGAACATTCATTTACCAGAATAAAAGATCAACTAAAAATTCCCTCATTCATATTAGATATTTATACCCTACACCACTATGTGGTCAGGGTATTATAAGTTTGTGCTGATGTTTGTAACACCAAAAAATATTGGTCCTAGACCCACCTTATAGTATACCGATCGGCTTAGAATTTTTTTTATTTAGTTTTAACGATATCCGTCTGTCCGTCCGTCCGTCTGTCTGTCTGTCCATGCATTCTTGTGCGCACTCTACAGGTCGCAAATATTAAGATATTTTGATGAAACTTGGTACACCGACTTATGTTGGCCCAAGGACAAAGCCTATTGATTTTGGTAAACAGCGGGCCATGTTTAGACCTAGTGCCCATATAAGGGTCCTACCAAAATTATATTGTTTATACGCTGCAGGTCGCAAATATTAAGATATTTTGATAAAATATGGTACACAGACTTATGTCGGCCCAACGACGAAGCCTATTGATTTTGGTGAACATCGGTCCATGTTTAGACCTAGTGCCCATATAAGGGTTCTACTAAAATTATATGATTTATACGCTGCAGGTCGCAAATATTAAGATATTTTGATGAAATTTGGTACACAGACCTACGTTGGCCCAATAAAGTAGCCTATTGATTTTGGTGAACATCGGTCCATGTTTAGACCTAGTGCCCATATAAGGGTCCTACCAAAATTATACTGTTTATACGCTGCAGGTCGCAAATATTAAGATATTTTGATAAAATATGGTACACAGACCTATATTGGCCCAATAACACAGCCTATTGATTTTGGTGAACATCGGTCCATGTTTAGACCTAGTGCCCATATAAGGGTCCTACCAAAATTATACTGTTTATACGCTGCAGGTCGTAAATATTAAGATATTTTGATGAAATTTGGTACACAGACCTACGTTGGCCCAATAAAGTAGCCTATTGATTTTGGTGAACATCGGTCCATGTTTAGACCTAGTGCCCATATAAGGGTCCTACCAAAATTATACTGTTTATACGCTGCAGGTCGCAAATATTAAGATATTTTGGTGAAATTTGGTACACCGACCTATGTCAGCCCAAGGATGAAGCCTATTGATTTTGTTTAACACCGGTCCATGTTTAGACCTAGTGCCCATATAAGGGTCCCCCCAAAATTATATTGTTTATACGGTGCAGGTCGCAAATATTAAGATATTTAAATGAAATTTGGTGCGCTGACTCACATTATAGAAAATTTTGACACAAGCCCCATTTTAACCCATTCGAATTTCGGATCCAAGCATTAGTTGGCTTTTAACCAGACTGGTGTAGGGTATTGTATAGTCGGCATGCCCGACTTTAACCTTTTTACTCGTTTTTTCATACTGTTATATAATAGGTCATTAAAAAATTAATTACTATTTTTTACCACAAATTAAAAAAATGTGTTTTTTGAAATTCCTAAATTCATGATTTTTACTCAAATTTCACCCATTTAAAAGTGTTTAGTATTCAAACCATGTGAGCCTTCCATTTTAGGTATAGGATGTCTTGAGCGGACTTATGTAAAACACTACGGGGATGATTTTTGTGGAACATTCTAACCCTCTAACTCTTCAATGAAAGGGAATTTTTTGAACACTTTTTCAAAAGGGACAAAAATGACCCGTAAGTTGAAGAGCTATAGGGTTAAAATGTTCCACAAAAATGTTCCTCGTAGTGTTCTACATAAGTTCACTAAACATATCCTATATCTAAAATGGAAGATTCTCATGGTTTCTCCCTGGGACATTTGAGCGCCAATTCTGAATAAGTACGAAATTAACCCTTAAACACATTTTAAGTTTTTACTTATTACTGGCACTTAAGTTAAATTTTCAATGCTGATGTCTTCAAAGCCTTTTAGTAGAATTTCATGACAAATATTTTTGCTGCACATTTAACCCTCTACCTCTTCAACTTACGGGTCGTTTTTGTCCGTTTTAAAACGGGGCCAAAAAAGTCCCTTTAATTGAAAAGTTAGAAGGTTTAAATGTTCCACAAAAATATTCCTCGTAGTGTTTTACATCAATATTATTTATTAATGTTTTTAAAATCAACCGATCAGAATAAAGTATTTAAAAAAAAAGGTTCTGATTGGTTGATTTTTGAAAACTTGATCAATAATATTGAACCTGTTTTCCTGGCTTTAAGCCGAGCATACACGGTCAATATAATTTATTTCAGTTTTGTTGATCTTTTCACACACCCATTCAATGTTATTAGAAAAATATATATGAAATTAAAATTGATCAATATTTTTCTTTCTATATAAAATAGCAAAATTTAGCAGATTTTAAAATAAAATTGCGCTTACAGCGATTATGTTTTTATTTTGCAATAATTTATATGATTTTTTAATTTTATTTATTTATTTTTCAACACCAAAAATAAATTTAACAAAACTAACATTTCAATAAGGGTTTTCACAAGGGGTGTGCTATTTGTTGTATCGTTATATCGTCCTAACAAAAAACAGAGTTGTTAAAAATTAAATTGAAAAAATACAACATTTGAGAATAGCATGATACGACATTTTTACGTATGTTTAATGTCTTATGTTTGAGTGTGCTAATAAATAGAAAACTGAATAGGAAATCTTTGTTAAACACAAATAAAAATTTTAACAACTCTGTTTTTTGTTAGGACGATACAACGATACAACAGATAGCACACCCCTTATGAACAACCTTAATATTGACCACATACTTTTCAATAATATGAAATTGAATTATTTGGTTGATCAATAATCGAGTATGGATTATTTTGTTTTGTTTTTAGATTTTTTCTAAATTTTTGGTTTTTTTTGTTTAAACTCAAAAAAGTTGTTGAGCTCAATGGAATTTTGTCCACTGTAATGTCTTAAAGTATTTGTTTTTAAAATAAACTTTATAATAATGCCTACCACTTATTTATTTTATTATTATGTTTAATTAACTCATGTACGCTCTTTTGTTTTTATTCATTTTTAATTACAGAATGCTTCTTATTCATTTAAGTTGTTGGGTTTTTCAACAATTGTTAAAATATTCACTTGAGCAGATGTCATTTTAAATGCAAATACATTCAAGCATGCATACACGGAAATTGTATTGTAATTGTAATATTTTATTGCTGGAAATAATCATTAAATATCTTTTAATTTAAAAACAATAATGCTGTGAATGCTAGTGGGCTTAAAAATGCAATTACAGTACAGCTTCCTTAACCTCCATTGTTGCTAATATTGCTAACAAGCACAGTCCATTTCTGGGTTCCTGGAGACTGCGGGAAATTAGAATATTTGATAGAGGGGATATTTAGAGAGCCAAACTGAGTTGGAAAATTTTTTGAAACTTTTTTTTAGAAAACTTTTTAATATTTTTACACCATTTTCACTTTTATTTCAGAAAATTCCAAATATATTTAAAAATTTTCCAAAAATGTTTTAAAATTATCCAAAAATGTTTTAAAATTTCCCAAGAATGTTTCAAAATTGTCCAAAAATAATTCAAAATTGTCCAGAAATGTTTTAAAATTGTCCAAAAATCATTCAAAATTGTCCAAAAACGTTTTAAAATTGTCTAAAAACCTTTGATATTTGTCCAATTGCATTTCAAAATTGCCCAAAATGTATTTTAAAATTTTCCAAATATATTTCAAAATTATTCATTTGTATTTAAAAATTTTAAATCTGTATTTGAAAATTGTCCAAATACATTTCAAATAATTCCATTTGTATTTCAAAATTCTCCAAATGTATTTGATAAAATTCCAAATGTATTTAAAAAAAACTATATTCTGGAATACAAATATCGCAGCATCCTCCTTCGGTATTCCCATAGCAATTCACCCCACCGAAGTAAAATAATATAACAGCGCTATGAACTACACAGCATTAACAAAGTTGGCCAACTCTCCATCAGATGGCGTGCAACAACTATTCTAAGATTGTAAGAAACAGCTCAGCTTCAGTTAGAACGGTTGGCCACATCTATTTAATTGTGGAAAAAATTTAAATTTGTTGATAATTAAAAACATCAATCAAAAGAAAAGTTAAAAACAAGAAGAATTTGAGAATTCAAAACCAAACAACAACAAATCGTGCAATTACAGTGTTGCCATATTTGTAACCCTTCACTTTCAAAATATATATCTAAGGAAACAACTCACGCAGACCTTTTTTTATCGATGACTACTCCAGAGCAGGAACCTGAAAGAGCGATTCATTGATCGATATTTGTATTAAATAATTGCAATAACAAATTTGTGTCATCCTGTATGATGAAGCGTACTAAAAAACAGTCCTTTATATGCATTGAAGCGTTTATACATATTGCAAATATTATTCCTTAAGCATTATTCAGAACAATTTCCGTTATTGCAATTTTATCCACCAATTCTCATTAAAGCAATAAAATTCCTTTAAATTCGTCATGTGTTAATATCCATTATGTATATTTTTGCATTTATGTAAATCATTTTAACATTAATGATTCAAAGGTTTAATGTAAAACGCATAGTGGCTGATTAAAAAAAAAAAGTGGACGAAAACTTTTAAACAAAAATTTAAAAATATTTGTGTATCTGTTTGATCACTTCTGAGAGTAAAAACAATAACAGAAAGCTGAATAAGAAATAAAACTATGAACTAGACACACTATAAGCAAGGCCTTACCGTGGGTTAGATGGCTAAGCTGTCGAACTCTAGTATAGTTACGTTTGTAATGTGGGAGTGCATGGGTGCGATTCTTACAGCCGACAGGTTGTTAAAAAAATTACCATGTAGAGACAATCTGACAATAAAATATATACACCCAGCAAAAACATGATAATGACAGGTCATTACCCTACGGATTACCAAATAATGATAGGTCATTACCTTTTGCATTACTTTAAAATACCAAATAATGACTTACTGGGAATAAGTTATAGAAGTACTTATATATTCTTGCAAAGTAATCACTTACTGGTAATTGATTAAATAAGTTCTGATTTAGTCTTTTTTATATCACTGTTTTATTTATTAAATTTTTTCGAACATTTTTCCGAGGTAAAAATATATATTTCCAATATGACCAACTATTTCACAATGTAGGGTTACAATTTATCTCCTAACTTCTGAGTATTCTATCTTTTTGAGTAACTACTTATTCTTTCACTATGGGTAACTCATTATTCGCACTTTTTTTGTAAGCGAGAGGGTAATGACCACCCATGAATTTTTGGACATCGCGAACAAAAGTAATGTGTTTAAATAGCCTGGTAAGTAGTGAAACCCTTTGTGTGGTACTTACTCTCTTAATTACTCGGTAATGGCTGTTTTTGCTGGGCAATAACATAATTTAATGGAAAATCACTGCTGAAGCATGTCCATAAAAAAAGCAGAAATTAGATCTAGTCTTATTTTCAAATAAATAATGAGTTTATAACTTTTGAAAAAATGTTCATTCTTCTTCTTAACCTCAAAGCTACTAAGAACTTTATTTCTTATATTTATAATAGGAGTTTTCATATAAACTCGTAAATGCCTCGTAAACTTTGTATAAATACAAACTATATTTTTTATATATGGAGTTTGACATTAAACACAAAAAAATACTAGTTTTACACCGTCTACGAGTAGAATACGAGTTTATATGAAAACCCCTAATAATTTATTAGTTCTTAAAATTAAATAAAAATTTATTAATTCAGTTCGAGGCCAATTTCGTTATTTAAGTTAACATAATAAGTACTTTTTTCAAAAATTGCTATTTTTCTTCATCAGGATATTCTCCTAACAAATACTTCACAGAGTTTTTGCTTTCAAAAACCTCTAACACTTTCAGGAATGAAAAGACGATCGTTTCGGGGATTTTCCAAGTCCCCTTCTTCAGTTTTCTTTAGAAAGTGGTGGCAATAGTGCAATGCAATGCATTGTTAAAAATAAATTACGTATCAATTAAGGATCCGAAGTAAGTTATCAGGAATTCAAAGTCGGTTCCAAAACATATGTACCAGATGGATTGCATTTGAAAATTCAAAATATTCATTTTTCCTGTGCTTTTTTTTCAAATATACCCAGCAAAAAAAATTGCAAGTAATGCGTTACAAACTACTTTTTTCAATACTTCACAAGTATCCGTCAGTGTACTTTTACTGCTTTTTTAGGAGTTATTCTGAACCATTTCAAAAAATCACTTCTTTCATTGCTTCCAAAGTATCCGTTAGCATATTTGTACAGCTTTTTTTTGGAATTACTTCTGAACAACATCCAAAATATCACTTAAGTATTGCTTATAAAGAGTAATTGCTCTGAAAGTAGTCGTAAAAAATGATTTTGGTATCATTTGGCATTTCCAAACATGGGGTCGCGGGTTCGATTACCGGCGGGACCAATATTTTTTTATTTTTTTTTTAATCTATTAATTTTTTTTTTTTTATATGTTTAAATTCAATTTTTTTTTTAATTTTTAAATTTTTTATGCACCTGTAAAAATAGCACTGAAAACAATACTGAATTGGAGTGCACCTTTTACACTTGTACTTAACTTTTATGGAAGAAAATAAGGAACAATATCTCGCAGTAACAAATTACATCTAGATCATTTCAATTGTAGTGATTTTTCTCTGATTCGGCTTCTCTTTTTTCGCTGGGTATGCTTAAAATATGCCTTTTAATAATACATAGTTAAATGAATTCCTTTTCTTAAGTAATTCACTGAATTCGTTCAACTGAACCCGTTGAAGCAAAAAACAAAAGTTAATTTAATTGCCACAGTTCTTTTTATTAAATCAAGTGAATTATTTCCTTACTGAATTAATTCACCACTGAGTTCATTCAATTTCGTTCAGTGTATTTAAAAAAATTACGTTCAGTGAATTGAAAAAATAAATTACGTTCACTGAATTAAAAAAAGACGTTCACTGAATTGAAAATGTAGAAACTACGTTCACTGAATTCAAAAAATATTTTCTGCCGTTCAGTACACAGTGGAGTGTTCTCAAAATTTCTTGGCAATAATTCAGACATTTCTTATTTGTTACTATTTTTTATATAAAAATAGAAAAAAATTTGAGTTAAGATGAGAAAATCCCACAACTCCCAAAACACTGTGAAAATTTTACAAAAATGGAATTTTTTTACTCGAATTTGGAATGGTCTGGGGGAAGAAAAATTTAAAAGTGGAGAATATTTTTTCCAGTAGGCCCATCTAAAAGAAGTATGCTTTCAGAAAAATATAAAAATATATGCCAACCAGGAAAAAATGGCGGAATTATTTCCAAAATATTTTTTTTTTTTTCATTCCACTGAACGTAATTTTATTTTTTTTTTCACTTCACTGAACGAAAATGATATTGAACGAATTCAGCGGTGAATTAATTCAGTAAGGAATTAATTCACTTATTATCCATTCGATTTGTGAAATTGAAGGCGTTCAGCAGTAAATTAATTCGTTCGATTTAATAAAAAGTCCTATAGCAATTGAATAAATTCGGAGCAAAAGAAATCGAACCAAACAAATATGAATTAATTGCATTCAATATATTGCCTTTTGTGAATTAATTCATTGAATTTTTAATTCAGAATTCAAAAACTGAATTAAAGAATTAATTCTTTAAAATAAAAATAACCGTTGACACAAATGATTTTCGAAAAACTTAAATATGGAGAACAAGCTCTAAGATCATTTAAAAATGTTTAATTCTCTCATTTTAATAAGCGAGTCAAAATATTTTCCAGTCATTTTCCAACTGAAATTCGGTTACATCTACTAAAATAGGTTGGTACAACTGAATATTGCTTATAACAACAAAATTCGGTTTATACAACTGAATTTTAGTTTACCCAAAATATTTAGGAATTACATTCCAATATGGTTTTACCAACCGAATTTGTTGGTTGTAGGATCCAAAGCAGGCTTATCAATTCGGTTGGCAATTGTTTTTCCTGTGTGTAGATATTAATTTCCATTCCATTTCTATTTGTAACCAAGTAAAGTCGAATGAAATGTAATGGATGTGGAATGAATTAAATTGGACCACTGAACACATGAAATGGAAGACCGAAGGAAAGTTCTCTGTTGCAAGCAATCGGTTGTAGGGTACCGATTTTTCGTCAAATCTAACAGGAATGATTTTTGTTTGAAATTTTCTCAAAAGCAACCACTTCTCTAGCTCCAAAGTGGAACCAATTGCCCCAGAATTAGTTCTGGAACTGGTTCTACGTTAGTCATACACTAAAAGAAACAAGCCTGTTAAAAATTTAGTTAAAACTACTAAAAATTAGTTCAAAATGATGCTGCAGACAAAACTGCTAAAATTAGCAGATTATTTTTGCTAACAGCAAAAATAAAACTATTAAATACCCAAGTAAAAAAAAGTGATATGGAGCCATATGAAGTTATATTTAATTATATATAATCTTTTATATAATTAGATATAATTATATCCGAAAAATGAGAACATCTTATTGTATCTTATTGTATCGAATTGTATACAATTGTATACAATTTGGTACAATTTGATACAATTTTATGCAATTCGATACAATTGTATCCGAATTTTGTCCTCATCCAATTACATCAAATTATATCTTTTTGTATAAAATTATATAAAATGTTATAAAAGTGGACATAGTTTGATACAATTATATCTAAATATTGACCTTATACTTTTTATCATATTATATAGGACCATATCTAACAATATACAAAAATTATTTTTTTAAATAAAAAAGATATGCAATATCTGGAGATCAGACCTGGGGGATTTCAATTACAATTGCAAATAAATGTAATTGAAATTAAAAAAAAAACACAATTACATTTCATGTAACTGTAATTGAAAATTTTCAATTATGTACAAGTAATTGTAATTGAAAGTGATTTCAATTACAAATTTCAATTACATTTAGAATTAAAGTGTTTTTTGTTAAAATTTTGTAGAAAAAATTTTGAAAAAAAAGTATAAAAAGAATATGTCATGTTGGGCTGACCCCTCACTTGTGCTTTTTGTCATTATTTCTTTTCTGAAAAAATTTTGTATAATTGCAAAAAAAATTTGTATAATTGCAAATTTTAAATTACAAATTACTTGTAATTGTTTTTTTTTTTGAATTACAATTACAAATAATATGTAATTGTAATTGATTTTTTTTTCAATTACAATTACATGTAATTGTGTAATTGCATGTGTAATTAATTTCCAAATATAATGATTAACCGAAAGGTCTGCTGAAGATCCTCTAATTTCGATAAATCTTCCATTACTTTTATCCAGATTTACCATGACAGTGCATTAAACATGAACAAAATTTTCTTTATTTTTAGTAATTTTAAATTAAAGTTGACAAGACTGAAATTTTAAAGTTAATAGGATCATGTTATACAACCAAGATATAAGAAAAATAGTAAAAAAAAAAATAGTAAAATATTACAAAATAGTAAAAATTACTAAAAATATATGATGCAAAAAATAAACTCACACGAATCATGAACGGGTTATATATTCTTATTCACGCTCACGCACGAATCACTCGAGTATAGTAATTACTACTCACGATCGCGTGTTATTCACAGAGATGTTCGTGACTCACGAACATTTCTAGTCACGCGCCAATCCCTAGTAATTACTAAATCTAAATTTAGTTCAAAATCATTTTTAACATAGAACCACATATAATATAATACGGTTTTATATGGACCTTATATATTTTTATATAAAATCACTTTGAAATAATTGCTTATGTGGGATGATATATAATTATAGATGATTTTATAAAGAACGTTATATTGTTATATATTAAAGAAATCATGAAATATTGTAGATATGGAACCGTATTAAGTTATATATGGGTTTTTATTCGTCAATATATAATCATATCTAACACAAATTATGAAATATTTCTTATATGGCTCCACATATAGTTTTATATTATTATGTATAGTGTCATACTAAATTATATATAAACGTATATGTAATTATATCTGTAATATGTTACTTTATGTACTTATATATAGCACATACAATTATATGTAGGCCAGTATGTAATAATATAAAATCACATATGCCTCCATATTAAAACCTTTGAGGAAAAAATATCTAACATATGACTATATAAAAGTATATCTGCTTGAATTTAAAAGCATATCCTGCCATATGTAACTATAAGTTACTATATGCAATTACATAAAATAATATATGATTATATCAAAACTTTTTTACTCGGGTATACAGGATTTTAGTTATATTTGAGCTAATTTTGTGTTAATAGAAAATAACAAATTAACCTGCTAAAATCAGAAAAAAATTTGCTAAATAAAAAGTAGCCTTAAAAATCACAAACAAATTCTTAAATTTTTGAAGATTTTTTTCGATTTTTTTTTTAATTGAAAATAAAATCGAGTCTTTTTAAAACAGCAGTTTACAATTTTTGTTATCAAATATTTCTGCTGATTTTCGCAGAATAGAATGATAGAATGATATTTGCATTCAACTAAATTTAGCTTAAAAATAGCAAAACTTTTGTAGATATAACAGTTTATTTTTGCTATTTTTAGTCTACTAATATTAAGCAAAATTTTCTGCAGATTTTTCAGTACATTTTGTTATTTTCAATTAACTAAAAGTTAACTTAAATATTACTAAAATTCTGTAAATTTCACAGTTTTAATTTTGCTGTTCTTATTTTACTAGCATTTAGCAAAAAAATCTGCTAATTTCAGCAGTTTTCTTTGCAGCATCATTTTTAACTAATTTTTAGTAACTTTTCACTTTATAAATATTTGCAGAGACTTTTTGCCTAAATTATCTAAACGGGGTCTGTTGGCTTAAAATTAATAAACTTTTTTGTAACATTAACAGACTTTTCAGTAACTTTTACATACTTTTTTTATTTGAGTATACCTATTTGAATAAACTATTAATTTCTAACGGCAATAAAATATTTTCGGTGGAACTAAAAGTCTTTTTTGTATTTCTAAAAATGTCATAATATTTAGTTTAAACATATTTAAATTCTCACTGACTATTTAAAATAACACGATTTAGCTATAATATAATGTTTCTAAAGGCTTAGCAGGATTTTTACAAAACATTTATTTAATTCTATCATAACATTTATTTAATTTATTTTAAAACAAATACTCTTAAACAAATTAAAAACAAAAAGTACTACATACATACATACATACATGACCTTATACGTATAATGAATTTATGCATCAAAAAACAAGTGTCTGTGTGTTTGCATTTCAATTTTGTTAAAATTTTTATATTGTTTTAATATCCCCAAGCATTACTAATGTACATAAGTGCAAGTAGTGTACTAATGTTTTGACATTTATTTTGTTTATTTATATACAAATGAAGTTGACCAATATCAAAATATTTCATATATTTCATATTTATTTTTAGCATTATTTTTTCCTTTAGTTGGATGTATTAAAACTAAAAAAAATATATTTATATATATAATAACTTTTGTTGAACTGCAGTTAATTGCTTTTTACAAATTGCATATGAATAAAATAATAGCTACAGGAATATTAAAACAAATAAAATGCAAGTATAGGAAGACTCAAAAAAAACTGTTACATCAAATAATTGTATACACATTTACAGATGAATTATTTTTGGAAAATCGTTGGCACAATTTTTTTTTTTAGGGAAAATTGCAGCAATAATACTCGTGAATAAGTTAATTTTTAAAATATGTATATAAGAGTGGCTCGAAAACTAAGTAGGTGTGCAAAGAATTGCTGCAAGAACCAGACAAATTTTTAAAACTATTTTTTTTTATCCGGCCAGTTTTTAAATATTTTTTTTGTATTTTTCACTTTTATAACTTTTTGCGTTACTTGTTCTGATTTCGGTCTACTCTAATGTGTGTTTATAAAAACATGTTGACACTTTACTAAACAAGTTCCGTGTAAGTCTTCATTAAAAAATAATACGTTGTAATATTAACCCTTTCACTACACTTGTACACGGGAGTGTACACATCTTTAAATAAATATATATACATAAAATCAGTTTACTCCTTTCGGTCCCCCGGTACTACTTATTTAGAAATTTTCCTACATTTTATGCGCACTAGAGTAGCCTTCGTTGTATGGGCGTTTTAAATTTACTGCGAAAACCGCTCTCTTGTGAGGTTACTGGCAAAACTAATCCATAAACGAGTAAAAAGGTTAAAGTCGGGCATGCCGACTATACAATACCCTACACCAGTCTGGGTGAAAGCCAACTAATGTTTGGATCCCAAATTCGAATGAGTTAAAATGGCGCTTGTGTCAAAATTTTCCATAATGTGAGTCAGCGCACCAAATTTCATTAAAATATCTTAATATTTGCGACCTGCAGCGTATAAACAATATAATTTTGGTAGGACCCTTATATGGGCACTAGGTCTAAAGATGGACCGTGGTTCGCCAAAATCAATAGGCTTCGTCCTTCGGCCAAAATAGGTCTGTGTACCAAAATTTCATCAAAATATATTAATATTTGCGACCTGCAGCGTATAAACCATATAATTTTAGTAGGACCCTTATATGGGCACTAGGTCTAAAAATAGACCGATGTTCACCAAAATCAATAGGCTTCCTCCTTGGGCCAACATAAGTCGGTGTACCAAATTTCATCAAAATATCTTAATATTTGCGACCTGCACCGTATAAACAATATAATTTTGGTAGGACCCTTATATGGGCACTAGGTCTAAACATGGACCGATGTTCACCAAAATCAATAGGCGTCGTCCTTGGGCCGACATAAGTCAGTGTACCAAGTTTCATCAAAATATCTTAATATTTGCGACCTGTAGAGTGCGCACAAAAATGCATGGACAGACAGACAGACAGACGGACGGACGGACGGACAGACGGACATCGTTAAATCGAAATAAAAAATTCTAAGCCGATCGGTATACTATAAGGTGGGTCTAGGACCAATATTTTTTGGTGTTACAAACATCAGCACAAACTTATAATACCCTGACCACATAGTGGTGTAGGGTATAAAAATTTCAGCTTAATCGAAGAACTTTTGAGCTATCCCTGGCCCTTGAAAGTTTTAAAAACGATTACAAGGGGGTAAAACTATTTTTTTTAGCTTTTTTTTCAAATACTGGCTCTTAAATGACTGTATTTCTGTAAAATATCAATAGAATCGTTATCTAAATTGAATTACATAAAAATCAAAAACGGTTGGAAAATATTTAACTAATTGAAATTCGTCCAGACCATTGAAGAGATATCTTATGAAAATTGTGAAAAAAAATTAAATATTTTTCAAGAACTTGCAATGGTACACTCATAGAAATAAATCTGTAAAAATAGCAGAAAAATTAGTTACAACTGATGCTGCAGAAAAAACTGCTAAAATTAGCACATTTTTTTTGCTAAATACTAGTAAAATAAGAACGGCAGGATTTTAGTTATATTTAAGCTAAACGTTAGTTAATTGAAAATAGCAAATTGTACTGTAAAATCTGCAGAAAATTTTTATAAATATTAGTAGATTAAAAATAGCAAAAATTAACTGTTATATCTACAAAATGTTTGCTATTTTTAAGCTAAATTTAGTTGGATGCAAATAGCAGTCTATTCCGGTAAAATCAGCAGAAATATTTGCTAAAAAATTCTAAACCGCTGTTTTTAAAAGGCTAAATTTTTATTTGCATTAAAAAAAATCTAAAAAAATACTTCGAAAGTTTTACATTTTTTTTTTATTTTGTAGGCTACTAATTATTTAGCAAAATTTTTTGCTGTTTTTAGCAGGTTAATTTTCTATTTTCCATTTACAAAAATTTAATTTAAATATAACTAAAATTCTGTACATTTAAGAGTTGTATTAAATTTAATTCTACAAAATAAAGCTTAAAACGAGTAAAAAGGTTAAAGTCGGGCATGCCGACTATAGAATACCCTACACCAGTCTGGGTAAAAGCCAACTAATGTCACCAAAATCAATAGGCTGCGTTATTGGGCCAATATAGGTCTGTGTACCAAATTTCATCAAAATATCTTAATATTTGCGACCTGCAGCGTATAAACAGTATAATTTTGGTAGGACCCTTATATGGGCACTAGGTCTAAACATGGACCGATGTTCATCAAAATCAATAGGCTTCGTCCGTGGGCCAAAATAGGTCTGTGTACCAAATTTCGTCAAAATATCTTAATATTTACGACGTGCATCGTATAAACAATATAATTTTGGGGGGACCCTTATATGGGCACTAGGTCTAAACATAGACCGATGTTCACCAAAATCAATAGGCTTCGTCCTTCGGCTGCCATAAGTCGGTGTACCAAATTTCATCAAAATATCTAAATATTTGCGACCTGCAGCGTATAAACAATATAATTTTGGTAGGACCCTTATATGGGCACTAGGTCTAAACATGGACCGATGTTCACCAAAATCAATAGGCTTTGTCCTTGGGCCAACGTAGGTCTGTGTACCAAATTTTATCAATATATCTTAATATTTGCGACCTGCAGCGTATAAACCATATAATTTTAGTAGGACCCTTATATGGGCACTAGGTCTAAACATGGACCGATGTTCACCAAAATCAATAGGCTGCGTTACTGGGCCAATGTAGGTCTGTATACCAAATTTTATCAAAATATCTTAATATTTACGACCTGCAGCGTATAAACAGTATAATTTTGGTAGGACCCTTATATGGGCACTAGGTCTAAACATGGACCGATGTTCACCAAAATCAATAGGCTGCGTTATTGGGCCAATATAGGTCTGTGTACCAAATTTCATCAAAATATCTTAATATTTACGACCTGCAGCGTATAAACAGTATAATTTTGGTAGGACCCTTATATGGGCACTAGGTCTAAACATGGACCGATGTTCCCAAAAATCGAACTTGTTCGTCCTTGGGCCAACATAGGTCTATGTACCAAATTTCATCGAAATATCTTAATAGGTGCGACCTGTAGAGTGCGTACAAGATTGCATGGACAGACAGACAGACGGACGGACGGACGGACGGACGGACAGACGGACATCGTTAAATCGAAATAAAAAAAAATTCTGAACCGATCGGTATACTATAAGGTGGGTCTACGACCAATATTTTTTGGTGTTACAAACATCAGCACAAACTTATAATACCCTGACCACATAGTGGTGTAGGGTATAAATACGGAATTCACAAAAGATGGCGTATCTTTTACACATGGTTTGTACACTAATAGAAAAAAGTCCGTAAAAAATTTAGCTAAAACTACTAAAAATTTGTTAAAAATGAGGCTGCAGAAAAAAACTGCTAAATTAGCAGATTATTTTTGCTATATATTAGTAATATAGGAACAGCAAAAATTAAACTTAAATATACAGAATTTTAGTTATATTTGAGCTAAATTTTTGTAAATCCAAAATAGCAAATTAATCTGCTAAAATTAGCTAAAAATTTTGCTATATAATTAGTAGCCTAAAAATCACAAAAAAATTTTAAATTTTTGAATTTTTTTTTCGATTTTTTTTTTTTATGCAAATAAAAATCGAGCCTTTTGAAAACAGTAGTCTACACTTTTTTAACAAATATTTCTGCTGATTTTCGCAGAATAGACTGCTATTTGCATTCAACTAAATTTTGCTTCAAAAAAGAGCAAAAATGTTGTAGATTTAACAATTTATGTTTGTTATTTTTAGACTACAAATATTTAGCAAAATTTTCTGCAGATTTTACAGTACAATTTGCTATTTTCAATTAACTAAAAGTTAGCCTAAATATAACTAAAATTATGTAAATTTAACAGTTTTAATTTTGCTGTTCTCATTTTACTAGTATTTAGTAAAAAAAATGTGCTAATTTTAGCAGTTTTTTCTGTAGCATCATTTTTAACTAATTTTTAATAAATCTTTCTGCTATTTTTACAGATTTATTTCTACGAGTGTATCTTTAATAAATTATATGATATTTTTGAGGGTAAACATCTGTCAATTATTCTCACTTAGTCTTTAAAGAAATAGTAAAAAAAAAATTTTTTTGAGCTTCGAAAATGTTGAATTTTGTGCCAACAAAGCATCATTCGCGGAATGTTTTGCTTTACTTCTCCAATTTGAAAAAAAATTGCAGCTCAAGCACATCCATCTATGATCTTATGAGCTGCTAAAATCGGGCCAGACGATCACAAGGTATCTTCACCGAACATTCGTTTGAATCGAGTTTTGGCCGAAAAACGCCCGAAAAATGCAACCATACATGAAGCCGTAATATTCCATAATGACACCGCTCAGTCACATGTTGCCAGAGCGTTTAAAAACTATTTAGAAAATATCGCTTTGGAAGTTTTGCCTCGCCCGCCTTATATTATGCTAATTATACCATACACCACTACGTGGAGAGGGTATTATAAGTTGTGCTGATGTTTGTAACACCAAAAAATATTGGTCCTAGTCCCACCTTATAGTCTACCGATCGGCTCACAATTTTTTTTTATTTCGAATATTTTTATTTTTATCATATGAATTAAACTGTTATAAATATGACGAAGCCTTTCGGAAAGCGGGTTCGCAATAGCAGATGTTTCTTATACGAATATTGATGCCAAAACGTCTTTCAAATTAGTTCGTATGAACCGATAACACAAAAAAAAATATATGTGTTTCGGCATTTTAAAAGCTTTCGTCTGTTCCTATTGTTCTTTTTCTTTTTTTTTTTTTTTTGAGGGTCAAAGTTTCCCCCCCCCCCCTTTTCAAATGTTTATTATGTTTCGGCATAGGAAACCATGTGAATCTCCCATTTTAGGTATAGGATGTGTTCTGCAAACTTATGAAAAACACTACAAGGGATATTTTTGTGGAACATTTTATCCCTCTAACTCTTTATTTAAAGGGACCTTGTTGGCTCCTTTTAAAAAAAAGGCAAAAACGAACCGAAAGTTGTGGAGTTAGAGGGTTAAAATATTCCGTAAAAATATTTGTCGTGAAATTCTACTGCAAGTCTTTGAACACATCAAAATTGAAAATTGAACATCGGTGCCAGAAATAAGTCAAAACTTAAAAGGTGTTTAGGGTTAATTTCGTACTTATTCAGCATTGGTGATCAAATGTCCCACAAACCTGGAGTTTGGGGGGTTAGTTTTTAGTTTGTATAAGAATATTACTTTACATAAAATTACACTCAAAACCTGACTTTTTCGCATGCTCCAGATCGCAACTACGAAGATATTTTATTCAAATTTGGTACGCTGACTCACATTGGCCCAAAAATAAGGCCTCTTTTTAAATAGGGATAAGAAAGACCCGTAAGTTGAAAAGTTAAATAAAATTCTACTATAAGTTTATGAAGACAACAAAGTTAAAAATTTAACATCAATTCCAGAAATAAGTCAAAACTTAAACATTTGCAAAAGGGAGGAAACTTTTTACCGCCAAACAAATAGGGCTAAACGTAAACTTTTAAAACGCCGATACACATGTACTTCATTCCCCCTCTGCCAGAATCAGTTGTCAGAACCTTGTTCTTTTTTTGTTCGTGTTGTACATTGTTATATTTCAAGTGCATTGTTATATTTATTAATTTTCTTCAGTTTTTAGTGATTTTTGACACACTTTTGTAATTTTTATATTTGCATTAAAAGTCAAATTTTGAATAATTCAAGATAAAATGATTTTACGCAAACCATATTAAGCGTTTTTTAATATGTTGTCAATAGTACGAGTACTTATGGAAAACTAAAAATTTTTTCGACACTATACCGGACCTTTGAAGAATTAATTCGTTTTTTAATGAATTCACTACCAATCGAATTCAATTTTCTTTAGAATTGAATGAAGTAATTCACTAAATTTGTTCATCAAAAAAAAAAAAAAATTCAAAGAATTAATTCAATTGCTATAGTTCTTTTTATTAAATCAACTGAATTAATTTCTTACTGAATTAATTCACCAATTCAATTTCATTTTTCATTCAGTGAATTGAAAAAAAAATACCTTCAGTGAATTAAAAGAAATTACTTTCACTGAATTGAAAAACAAAATATTACGTTCACTGAATTGAATAACAAAAACTTACATTCACTGAATTCAAAAGCTGTTTTCTGCCATTCGGTACACATTGAAGTGTTTTCAAAATATTTTGGCAATAATTCAGACATTCTTTTTTTACCATTGATTACATAAAACCAGTAAAAATTTTTAGATAAGATGAAAAAAAAAAAATCCCACAACTCGCAAAACACTGGAAAATTTTCCAAAAATGGGATGTTTTACTCGAGTTCAGAATGGTCTGGGGGAAGAAAAATTTACAAGTGGAGAATATTTTTTCCATTAGGCCCATCTAAAAGAAGTATGCTTTCAGAAAATGTAAATACTATATGTGTTCTTAAAAAAAACTTTTAATCTGGAGGCAAAAGAGTCTTGCTATGAGAGTGTGAAGGTTCATCTCATACCGACTAACCAATAACGGCTGATTTTATATTCAAAATATTTTGAAAACACTTCACTGTGTACTGAACGGCAGAAAATAGCTTTTAAATTCAGTGAACGTAATTTTTTGTTTTTCAATTCAGTGAATGTAAATTTTTATTTTTCAATTCAGTGAATGTAATTTTTTTTTTAATTCACTGAGTGAAAAATGAAATTGAATGAATTCAGTGGTGAATTAATTCAGTAGGGAATTAGTTCACTTTTTTTTCATTCGATTTATAAAATTGAACGCGTTCAGCAGTGAATTAATTTATTTGATTTAATAAAAAGAACTATAGCAATTGAATAAATTCGTAATAAAAGAAATCGAAAGAAAACAAATATGAACTAATTTCATTCAATATATAGTCTTTTGTGAATTAATTCATTGAATTTTTAATTCAGAATTCAAAAACTGAATTAAAGAACTAATTCTTCAAAGCTCTGCACCATACTCATGTTCAATTAAAAATTCAATGGATATAAATATACTTTTAATTGAAAATGAATATGAAATCAAACAAAATGTTAATTGAAATTTTATTGGCAATATTTTTTTCTGTATATACTAGGGTATTCAATCGATTAATCGTTATTTGATTAATCGAACAATTTTGTTCAAAAATTGTTCGAATAATTTAAAATGTCCATATTTCGAATAACGAATAATTCGAATAATTTAATCGTATTAATCGATTAATCGAAATTGGTAAAAAATTTAAAAAATGTTTCAAAATATATATTTTTTATTAAAGTAAATATGGGATTTTAATAAAACTTATTTTAGAAATTATAAAAAACATCTTAAATATCAAAGAAAAAACAAAAATAACAACAGTTTGCTTTGTCAGCTTCCAAAATTGTGAGCACTCTGCATTGATAATATCCTTTAGCAAAGGATATTATCCCAAGCCATAGGATTCGAACTAATAAACGGCAAATTAAAAGACGAATAAACATAGTCAGGTGTTTTTTAAATACTATTTTAAAAGTAAAACAAACAAATTTACAAATAAGTTGTTAAAAAGATTACAGTCAAAATTAATTTTTATAAGTTCTAAATAATGTTTAATGAGAACTATATAACCTTTCATACATGTGAGCTTTTCAGAGCCCAATTCAGCTAACTCTGCTAGCAACAACTTTGTCAAAATTAATCACAAGGTTTTTTTAAATTCCCTGCGAAATAGTTGCTAAAATCAAATAAAGGGATGGAGGGACCTAAACGTGGAGGGAAATCAATTCGCAACAGAATGTCTCCCTTCATCAAATTAATCTAGGAATTGTTTTTTCATTGAATATATTATAAAGCTCCATGTATAACATATGTACGTCTGGTTAATTTTTTTAAAATGCTAAATTTAAAGAAAGGTCTGCTGTTTGGTTCTCCACGATTTGCATAAAATTTTAATATCCCTACGGGAAATTTTAACAAACTGTCACCGAACTGGCCCCTTTATATGAAATAGACTGGTCACTTTTACATGGCGTTGTCATAGGAGGGGGAAATTGACCCCTTGTGACATGTCACAAGACAAATCGCAGGACAGGTCACTGAACTTTGTTTTTTATGAGAGTTCAGTAACCTGTCCTAGGATTTGTCTTGTGACATGCCACAAGGGGTCAATTTCCACCTCCTATGACAACGCCATGTAAAAGTGATCAGTCTATTTCATATAAAGGGGCCAGTTCGGTGACAGTTTGTTAAAATTTCCCGTAGGGATATTACAGAGAGGACAGAAGAAATAAAAATTTTGATAAAATATGATCTCAATTTTAACATTTTTTATTTTTATGAATTTTAGAAGAGTTCAAGAAATTCTTTTTGTTCTTTTTTTGAAATAAAATTATTAAAAATACAACAAATGTATGTATATTATTTTACATACATTTTTTTCGAATAATCGATTAATTTTAAAATTTTGTTCGATTAATCGGTTAAGAAAAAAACCCGAATAATTATTTGAACGATTAATCGATTAAATTAAAATGTCGATTAATTGAATACCCTAGTATATACGATAAAAAATGATTTTACTATTGTGCTACCAAAGTTCATCAATGACTTTATACTGATGTTCTTCTTTTTGTTTCTTTTCTTTTTCAACAGAAATATCACCCGATGCTAAAGCTGTTATAACAGGTCCGGCTGATTTACATTTTAAAGTTGGTAGTGCCATTATATTGACTTGTATTATACATCAACCATCTGTTAAAGATATTGGTCCTATTTATTGGTATCGAGGTGAATACATGATTACACCATTTGATATTAATGACAATACACATGAAGAAAATGTTGTAGTTCCAGCAGTATCAACACCAGGTGTTAAACTCATGAAAACATTAACTACAACACAAAACAAAGCTAATGTTTTGGAACATCCGGATGTCATATATGGTGGTGGTAATGGCAATATAGATTCAGACCATATGCCACAAATCTTAACAAACGAAATAACACAAGATTTTGCACAACGCATTGCCATGGAATCACAATTGGGTGATACTATGAAATCAAGGTAAGTTGGTAACTACGAGTACGTACCTACTACCACTTGTATTTAGTTAATAGCTTTATGTAGCACTTTGTTGTTCATATCAGTTTGTAAATTGCCCAGGCTCTTATTTGAAGGACACATACCATATAGAAAATTCTATTACAAAATGATTGCAATTTTTATTTTTTATTATTCATTCTTTTACTGTATCTTGTTCTATTTTTAGGTTACGCATTTCAAATGCTCAAACATCTGATACTGGTAACTATACGTGTCAACCTACAACAGCTAGTAGCGCCAGTGTTATGGTGCATGTGATTAATGGTGAGTACACACACACTCACACGCTCATATGTAACCTTAAGTAAACAACTTCAATATATTAACTTAAATACAGATATGCAGGTTGTTTGATAATTATTTGTAGAAAGTAGTTCAATCTAAAGAATGGTTCCAGTTCAAATTGCAAGAGCTCGGGAATATGGTTCCAAAGAGAAAAGAAAATATTTACATTAACATTAAAAAAAATAATGGAATATGCTCTATAACTAATTTCTAGGAGTTAAAATGTGTAGGTGTATTGTCCCAGACCGAGTTCTAGACCCGATTCTAAAGCAACCCAAACCTATGGCCAATAGATCAAACTATATATAAATAAAATCTGTTATAGAACATAAATTAGAACCTAAGCTAAAGAATAAGTTGCAGGAGTTCGGCAACTTTTAGATTTTACCTTTTTACTTGGTCATTTATTATAAAATTTATTCATCTTATATAGTCTACGGCTGTTTGTCTTAGTCATAAAAACTCTCTATTATATTTTATGGTATTTTATCTTGTTTGAAATTTTAAATATTTTATTACTTTTTTGTCTTTGTATATTCATGCCAGTATGTAAATTACATTGCGTTTTATTTATGACTATTTGTTTGTTTCTCTTATTTCATTTTTTATGTTTATTTTTGTTGATTTTAAAAGGCCTTTTATCACAAAATCAAATCTTGTTCACGTAATGTAATGTTTTATTTAAGTTAATATTTGTTTGTTTCTTTGTTGGCCTAACAATTTATTATTACTAGGAAATAAAATTCAATTACAAAATCATCTTGTAAAGAAAATGTCCAACATGGCCATGGAAAATGGCAGCAAAACAAAAATATGTTAATGTTGATCTAATTATATAAAGCCTATTTGTCAATAGACTTTGAAGTGGTGAAGCGAATAAAGTTTATTAAGTTTGTTGTCGTATTACTTATGTCTGACTTTTAGTATATCTTACATTGGCATATCTAGAGGGGGAAAGTCAAAAGATTTTAATTAAATTTAAAAAAATCATGAATTATATAATTTGATAATGTATTTTAAAAATGCTTATCATATGAATAAATTTTTTATTTAAGAAGATGCTAAAAGTATGTTTAAGCTTAATTTGAATCGAACAGGGTTGAAATCGCAATAAATCAAGTTCAGATACAGACTTGGGTCAATTGAAAAAAATTTTAAACTTCCCAGCATAATTTTTTTGAACTGGTTACCACTTAATCTGTTCCAGAACAGCTGTTTTTACCACCGGTTATGTAGAACAGGTTCTAGAACTGATTCCTGGAAGGCAAAATGGAAGGCTTCACTGTTGCAGAACCAGTTCCAAATCAAACTGTTCTAGTTTGGTTGAAAAGAACAAGTACATGCAGTATACAAGTTGTTCTACAACCAGTTCTTTGCATCCGACAATTTCGCTGGGTTATACATTTGGGAGTAATTGATCTTACGCCCAATTTATACTGTAAACAAAAACAAGTTATTTGAATAAAATTTGTATGGAATTTTACAAGTAGGTAAATACAAAAAGTTTTCAAAAACCACCAGTTTTTGGTTAAGTGTAAATGTAGTTAAGTACACTCAAAAAAATAAGTTAGTAGAAAAATTAGTAAAACGTCTTGTATATCAAGTGTACTAGTTTTCAGCAATTTTTTTGCTGAAATTCCGTTTTCAGCAAAAATTTTAGTTATATTTTTTTAACACTAAACTAATTTTGAACTAATGTTTTACTAATTTATTTTGATACAAAAATTGTGCTGATAACCGCATGCATAGCGTGGACGACAATCAGATAGACAAGATATAGGTGTCGCAGCTTGTGTGGAAACGGAAATGACAAGAAAAGAAAAACAACTCTACACATATTCTATATTTAAATTTTCAGCAAATAAATTTACTAAAGTAAAATTTCGCTACAAGTTTTTTGAGTTTTTTTCAGTCTACTAATATTCAGCAAAAAGTTTAGTGATTTTAGCAAGGATTTTTTTCATTTGCAGTCGACTAAATGTCAGCAAAACTTTTGCTGAAGATTACTATTTTTTTGGTAAAAATCAGCTCGCTGATTTTCAGCAAACCTTTTGCTGAAATTACCAACTTTTTTGCAAGCACGCTCCTGACTAAAAATTTGCTGACACAGCAGCATTTTTTGCTCACTTTACTGACTTTTTTTTTTGAGTGTAATAGCCATATTAATTTTGAAGTAAAATATTTTATACTATTATTAATATTCCAAAAAAATATAATATATAACCAAGCAAAAAAAATTGAAGTAATCCTTTACAAACTACTTCTTTCACTGCTTCCGTTAGTGTATTTTTACAGCTTTTTTAGAATTAATTCTGAACTACATCTAAAGAGTAATTGCTCTAAAAGTGATCATAAAAAGTGATCTTGATATCATTTGACATTTCCAAACAGAGGGTCCCGGGTTCAATTCCCGGTGGAACCAACATTTTTTTATTTTTATTTTATTTTTTTTTTTAAATTTTAAATTTTTTTTAAATTTTTTTTGTTCTATTATTTTTTTTATATTTATAATTAATTTGTTTAAATTCAATATTTTTTAAATTTTTAAATTTTTAAATATATATATGCCCGTGTAAAAAAGTTTAGATCTGATCAGATCTTTTTGGATCTAAATAGATATGATTGAATCTAACTAGATCCTGTACCAGATCTCATCAAATATGATCAGATATGGCATATGTGATAATACCTTAATGCAAGATCTGATCAGATCTAGAGCCAAATCTGTTCAAATCTAAAGTGATATGGACAAGATATGCCTAGATCTGATCAGATCTAATTAGATCTTAAATTTGTCCCCAATTTTGAGATATAATTAGATCTGGTAAGATCAACTGAGGTCTGGCCAGATATGCCTAGGTATGCCTAGATCTGATCAGATCTAATTAGATCTCAAATTTGCCCCCAATTTTGAGACCTAATTAGATCTAGTAAGATCTACTGAGATCTACTGAGATCTGGCCAGATTTGATCATTTTTACACGGGTATATAAAAATTTGAGAAATTTCTTTTTATGCACCTGTAAAAATAGTACTGAAAACAATATTGAATTGGAGTGCTCCACTGTTAAATAAGTACTTTTATTAAAGAGAATAAAGAACAATATCTCTTAGTAACAAAGTGGTGTTTTTATGCCAGTCAACTTTAATATCAAAGAATAGCTCAGCGGTAGAGCGCTAGACTAGCAATGGTGAGCTCGCAAGTTCGATACCCGGTGGCGGCAATAAAAAAATTTTGTAAAATAAAAAAAATATAATTCTTTTTTGTGAAAATTTTTTTTTTAATTTTAATTGGTGGAAAAGAGCTTCCTTTGCACTCGTTCCAAGATTACTCAAAAAATGTTGAAGTGGGAGTACTTCTCTCCTATGACAACTCAATGTTAAAATCGTTAGTGTTTATGTTAAGAAAGAAGTACATCTAGATCATCAATTGTAGTGCCTTTTCTACTACTTCGGCATCTTTTTTGCTGGGAATATATATTTTATCAATACATTCATTCTATTATATATAAGTGGATATTAAGTGCCAAATAAATACAAAATTAATTGAATATAATATTTAAATATTATAATAAATTTAATTTTTATATTTTGTTTTATTTTAATTTCTCATTGCTTTTGTTTTAATTACCTCAATTATGTAAATAAAAAAATAATATAAACACCATATCTGTCATAAACACGCATACATATTTATAAATTTATTTATTTAACCCACCTTATTATGTATTTTAACAATTAACTCACAAACAACGAATTCTAATACATAGAGAGAATTTTATTGCAGGAAAAATAATGAAAATTTTCTGTAAACTAAAAAAAAAAAAAAAAATTTTTTTAAATGAACGAAAATTTTCTAGTTAAAATTAAAGATAAGCTATACACTTATTAAAATAGTTTTTATTAAGGTCTTTATTAAGTATAGGAAACTTTAAATATATTGTATAAAATGATATTTTTCATAAAATTTATTAAAACTAGGTTCAAAGCAAAAAAGAGTAATAATAACAAAAGATAAAAATAGCATTGTTAGATTTCGTTGATGTTAGTCTAAGTTGAGTTGTTAACATATTTGATTTGCTTTCAACTTTCACATAAGTAGACGATTATCAATATTTAACCCGTCAAGGCAAACGACACTGATGATGGCTTTGTATCGAAAGCCGAAAATACGTATTCCGTTTTGCTGGCCTTATCGAATTCTTCAAAATTTTTTATCCTTTGTAATTTACTTGTAAAAATTGTATCATCTTTCTTTAATTTGAAAAATAATTTAAACAGAAAGTGATATTAATTTATGATCCAGAGTCAAACTAAAAAACATTCATTTACGAACTAGGATTAATTTAATTAAAAGTTTCAACGGACGATGTAAAACCGAAATTTATTGTTTTTGACCAAAGTTCTTGGATATCACGAAGGTAGTGTTCTCTCAGTGTACAAACACCATTAAGAGAAAAAAGCAATAACAATAACACACAAGGCGAATATAACATACAAATATGTGTATGCAAATTAAAAATTTTAAACTTTTATACAAAAAAAAAATTTTTGTTGTCATTCAGTAAAAGAGAAATACTAAATGATATTTTTGGAAAAAAAAATTTAATTAAAAATAATACTACTAACAAACAATTAGCAAAGCAATACACTTTAAGCCTCTACACTCAGATAAAAAAGTTAGTAAAAAAATGTTTAAACAGTTTCCAATCGCACTATACTATTTTTATACTGATTTGTAGTACAATTTTTTCTCTTGGTAATCATTTTTGCTATTCTCTTATTACAAATTACGGATTTTTTTATTAATTCTCGCTGCTGATTTCAGCAAAACATTCTACTAATTTTTCAAAACCGAGTGCTAAATTTGGCAGAAAAATATACTAATTTAAAATTTTTTTTTTTGAGTTTTTACAATTCTTGTTTAGTTTATATTTGTTACTATTGATATATTCTTAGTTTGGAAATAACACTCAGAAAATTTTATTGTATCTCCAATGATTAAAAAGGTAATAACTGGAGAACCGTTTGCAATTTTGACTCCAAATTTCAAGTACGATGAAGTAATTATACGCTTCCCAGTGTAGAAAATCATTACCAGATTTGTGATTATGTAACTACATACTTGGTAATGGTAACTAGTTACTTTTGTTATTACATTTCTTATTACCTTTATATGGCGATGTCGCGAAAAATAACGAGTTGTCGTTACACACCAGCATACGAAAAATTAAAAAATATATCGTTACATATGTGCTTACCAGTACCGACAAAAATAATGAGTCTAAAAATAGATTTTCAAAAAAATAAATTATATAAAAAAAAAATATTTTTTATTGTATTTTTTTTTTTTTAATAAAATTTGCTGGTGCGGGAATCGAACTTGGGTCCACAGATTGCCAGTCAACAGCTCTATCATCTGAGCTATATCGACATGTAATATTTAATAGATAAAAACATAATTGACCTGCTGTACACAAGTAAGCTTACTCGCCAACATACAAAAAATCAAAAAATATGTGGTTACATATATCCTTACCAGTGTTTAAAAAATATTGAGTCTAAAAATAGATTTCAAAAAATTTTCAAAAAAATCTAAAAATTTATTTTCTATTTGAAATAATGATAAAAATAAAAAATAATGCAGAAGGTAAGTGGGTGTCATTACTGGTACTCCAAAAAATAATGATATGTCATTACCGTTTCTACACTGAGTTGTTACAATCGAAAGAAAAAAAGTTTTTTTTATGTTTTTTTTTTAGATTTTACAGTTTTTTTATTTTTTAGACACTTTTTTGCCAATTTCAGCAGATTGATTTTAAATTACAGTTTTCAACAATTTACTGAAATTTAGTAGCTGCAACTAATTATTTATACTAATGTCATTGTACTAAAATTATTGATATTTAGTAAGTTTTTTATGTGATTTTAGCAAATTGATTTTGAATTGCAGTTTACAATAATCTTGCTAAAATTTAGTAGCGACTACTAATTTTTTCCACTAATTTTGTTGTACAACAGATCAGCAGACATGTGTTGCTAAAATTAGCAAAAAATTCCGCTGGGCTCAAAACAGTTAAATTTCCCGTAATAATAGCAACATTTTCAGTAGCCATTACAGACTTGTTTGGTTGAGTGTAGGATAATTAAAATTTATATATAAGAAAATTATATATTGTTATATCCGGTTTATGCACTACAAATTTCACTGAAATCCTAAATATTTTCAGAAGTATTTACCTGGGAATACGGGTTTTTTCAGACCTAAGTCACTTGCGAAAAGTGATTGGTACAATTTTATATAAATTATATATAATTGTAACCGACATTTACCTAATACAATTGTATTTGATAATGGTGCATCCGACCTTAAACTATAATTATAATTGTATCAGGTCAAAATTCGGATATAACTGTATAGGTTTGTAAACAATTGTATCTATTTTGATCTTAACTGAGACCTTTAGATATAAACCGATAAAATTGTATCAGGTCAAAAATTTAATCAGTTAAGATCTAAAGTGATGCAATTAAATAAAAACTGATACAATTATATTGGGCCATTTTTCGGATGAAATGCTATATGAACGACACTAAGTTACCCCGGAAAATTTTATAGAACCGGTAGCCAACCGCATCAATTTTCCAACTGGTTTCACTGCAATCGATTCCCTGGAACTTAGGTCTAAATATGGACCAATTTTAACCGAAATAAGCTTCGCCCTTAGGTCGACATAGGTCGGTGTACAAAATTTCATCAAAATATCTTAATATTTGCGACCTGTAGAGTTCGCACAAGAATGCATGGACAGACAGACGGGCGGACGGACAGATGGACATCGATAAATCGAAAAAGTGATTCTGAGTCTATCGGTTATTTGATTAATCGAACAATTTTTCACAAAAATTGTTCGAATAATTTAAAATGTCCAAATTTCGAATAACGAATAATTCGAATAATTTCATACGATTAATCGATTAATCGAAATTAGTAAAAAATTACAAAAATGTTTAAAAATATAAATTTTTCATTAAAGTAAATGTACTAAAACCTCAACATTTTTTTTTAAAAAAGTGTGACAAATAATTTGCTGTAGGCTTGTACCTATCCGAATTTCATTATGGCCTAAGAAAATAATTAAGGGACGACCTTTTAGAATTTCTAGAAATATTTGTTAGCTTCAACTCAATGAGAATTTCATGTTTTCAAGTAGGAGCGTTAATAAACATCTTAAATCCCAAAGAAAAAACAAAAACAATTTTAAAATTATTACACGCAGAAAACAGATAGAGGGAAAACAATTTCTCAACGTAATTCCTCTCCACATTTACGTTTTTTATGTATTCAATGCATACGAAAGAGATACGAATTAATGTACGGGATTTTATATTCTTCTTTTGGGTGTGGTTCTCCCCGATTTGGATAAAATTTTAATATGTGAAAGAGGGGACAGAAAAAATAAAAATATTGACAAAATCTGATCTCAATTATTATACTTTTTTATTTTTATGAATTTCAGAAGAGTTACTGAATTTATTTTTGTAAAAAAAAAAAAAAAAAAAAATTTATTTTTGTTCCTTTTTATACCCTACACCACTCTGTGGTCAGGGTATTATAAGTTTGTGCTGATGTTTGTAACACCAAAAAATATTGGTCGTAGACCCACCTTATAGTATATCGATCGGTTCAGAATTTTTTTTATTTCCTGGTGCCTGAATTTCAATTTTTACAATTTTCTAATAAATGCTAGATTAGCGCCATTTTGAAACAACTAATGAAGTTGTAAACAATATAACATTACAACCTTGCCAGAAAGGTATTACTTATGAAAATCGGATAAAAAATGTGGCAACTAGAGGTAAAAGTATATAAGTAAAATTATTTTCTGCTTGTTTTCATCATCATCATCATCATCATTTCATCATCAAGCAGAAAATAATTTTACTTATATACTTTTACCTCTAGTTGCCACATTTTTTATCCGATTTTCATAAGGAATACCTTTCTGGAAAGGTTGTAATGTTATATTGTTTATAATTTCATTATTTGTTTCAAAAAGCTAACGCAAGATGGCGCTAATCTAGCATTTATTTAAAAATTGCAAAAAATTTAAATTCGGGAGCCTCGAAAATGATTTTTTTGATATGTCGTAGTGGAATTTTTTGCTCAGTACAATCCCAAGAATCAGAAACGCGAAGCGCCCATTAAGATGTTCAAATCGCCCCACACTACTGTACAACCTTACAGGCAAAAAAAAAGTGAGCGGTACACCTTCAAATATAAAGTATTTTTGCAAGGCAATTCCACAAAAAAAAATTTTTGGCGAACGTAGGGGTCGGGGGTAGCTTCGGCATTTAAAGTCGGATTTTAAAGTGTGATATATCGATTTTTTTTGCCTCGAGGAGACGAGTGTTTTGCTAGAAAGGAAAAATTTAAAAAGGCGACCCCAAAAAATAAAAAAAAAGTCTGCTGGGGTTATCGAAAAACTTACCTAGCAAAAGTTTATATGATCGAAAAACAGACCAAAATAAGATTTCGAGGCAAATGTAAATGCAGTATAATTTTAACTATAAAAGCACCAAGTTGGCATCAATGCTAGTAATCGTCGTAATAAAGAGATTACTTATGTGTACAAGTAATAGTATGTAAATATTTGTATTTGGTTATTCTAATTGGTTGTTATTATTGCTGAGAGAGCACCAGGCCGGTTTATATAAGGGAGATAAACGAACGTTTTATAAGGTAAAACGTAACAATTGGTGTCAGTGTTGGGACTGGTAATTTTTATTGCAATAGAAAAGAATCCGGTTTATTTAAAGGAAATAAACCAACGTTTTTAAAAGGTAAAAACGTAACAATATTGTACGATTTGATATAATTTTTGGGTGTATCACTTAAAAATACGGAATTTTTTGGGCAAATTTTGGGCTTTTATTGTGAAATCTTGGTACAACATAAAATTATTAAAGTAGAGTAGCGAGTGTAAATAACTTACGCATCATGTTTGTAATTAAGTATAGATTGGGTAAAATTAAACAAAAACTATTTAGAGTACAAGAAAATAATATATTTGTTTATAGAGGACTTTATCAATTTGAAGAAATATTTCTTATAGCAACATTCTCAAATTTGACCACAATAGAGTAAAAAATTGGATTTTAAGAAATTTGATATTTGAAATTGATTGAATTTAATTAATTGTTTTCCTTCTGTAACAATAATAAGAGTCGAGAAAGGTTTTAATACACAGAGAGAAATTTCCTGGATGAGCTTTAATGAAATTTTTCAGTAAACTAATACAAGTTTCTTCAAAAAGTAAAGTTAGTTAGTTTTAATCAAACTTTTTCATAAAATGTATGAATGAAACTTTTAATAAATAAAATTAAATTTTTGGCAGTATTTTATGAAAATTCCATTAATTCAATGAAAAGTTTCAATGGACGAGTTCGTTTTATGCAAAAATGCATTAATATCATGCACATAATTTTCGCAGTGTACCTCAAGCTATCTAGTTTATTGATTAGACATGAGTGATTTTTAACTCATGCTCACGAAGAAAAAAAATTATTCAAGCACGACACATGCACGAATATAGTAAAAAATCAATCACAATCCCGAAATTCTCACTAAAATATTAAAAATTACTAAAAATCTGTGACGAATAAATTAAACTCATACACGAATCACCTGAGTATACCCCGCAGAAATTACCGCTTGCTTGGAAGCAGTTTTGTCAGGGAAAGATGAGCAGTGAAGCGATTGCATTATTGATGATATCATGCCTGATTTATGTTCGAGATAACTCGCGTGAAAGCGCTTGTTTCGAGATACGAAAAGGCATGAATTCACCGCTTTTAATTAGTGCTCCTGTTTATAACCTACACCACTACGTGGTCAGGGTATTATAAGTTTGTGCTGATGTTTGTAACACCAAAAAATATTAGTCCTAGACCCACCTTATAGTATACCGATCGGCTCAGAATTTTTTTTTATTTCGATTTAACGAGGTCCGTCTGTCCGTCCGTCCGTCTGTCTGTCTGTCCATGCATTTTTGTGCGCACTCTACAGGTCGCAAATATTAAGATATTTTGATGAAATTTGGTACACCGACCTACATCAGCCCAAGGATTTTGGTTAATACCGGTTGATGTTTAGACCTAGTGCCCCCCAAAATTGGCTTGGTTACAAATTGCAGGTCGCAAATATTAAGATATTTTAATGAAATTTAAATCACTTATTTTCGCTGACTCACATTATAGAAAATTTTGACACAAGTCCTATTTTAACCCCTTCGAATTTCAGATCCAAACATTAGTTGGCTTTTAACCAGACTGGTGTAGGGTATTGTATAGTCGGCATGCCCGACTTTAACCTTTTTACTCGTTTTCTTTTAAAATGTCGATAATTCATGCCTTTTCGGAAGTGCATATTGTAAAGCTTTTCAACTATTTAAAATCATGCCTTCTCAAAAGCACAATATTCCTGCATATTTTTCCGTGAAGCGAAAATGCCTCTTATTCTTAGTAAAACCTCTTATTTTCATTAAAATAACTTTTTTCCGCATTTTAAAAAATTTTGATAAAAACAACCGCTAAAATATTTAAGAAATCAAAATGTATTGCTCATTTCATGCCTTTTTGAAAAGCACAGCAAAAAACGATGTAAGCAATTAATCAACTTAGGCCTTTCATTAGTGCTGTTTACGAAGCTATAAATTTTTAGACGCGGTAAAAGTAGCAGTAAGGAAGCAGTAATCGTTTTTACTGCTTCCATATTTTTGCTGGGTAGTAAGTATGACACGGCCCATCTCTAATATTGATTGTGTATTTATTATTTCATTGAGAGTTCACCAAGCTACATACAAATATCTTAATTAATAAGATCATAACACTTTCACTATTATTCTTTGAATAAAATCTTTATACACATAACTACATACATATATTTCTTCTAATAATATCTTTATTTTATTGTTCTTAAATGCTACTTACAGATGAAAATCCAGCTGCCATGCAAAAAAGTGGAGCGAATAGTTTCCATAATGACGCTACCAAAAAATTTATGTTGCCTTTGATATACGCTACAATGACTGCTTCCATTGTTGTCTTATACAAATGGTCCTATAGCTGCTGGTTGTCATCAACAGTAATAACAACAGCCACAACAGCAACCACAATAGCAGTAGCAATATTTTCCAGAAATTGTATTATGTTAACTTGCTGCCTGTGTCATTTGATCTATAAAAATGTGCTTGCAGGCCTTAGTTTACTACTACGACGACGAACTCGTCATCAACAACATCATCATCCTGCAACACATAACATTATGCTCATATTCATCTTATGTAAAATGAATTCGATTCATCTTCTTATAACATCTATAATGGTGTCTAGAGTGTTGGGAGTGCTGAGGGCGATAATGGCAGAGTTACAAAAAGTGCTATGGATGGTTGTGAACAACTTAAAGGCAGTTAATATGCCAACATTGAAATGTATCTTTGCTTTTAAGAAAATAAATTTTTTCAAATGAATATAATACAAATATGGTTTTATATGCATAAGGAAAATATGTATTTATATGTGCGGATTTTCGACAAAAGCAATTATTTCGAAAACAAACAATTAACAGGAGAGAGAAAAAACGCATTTACTATAGTTGTATAAAACTGTTTTTATGTATTTTCTGGTAAATATTTTAAGCTTCTGTTAATACATAAAGATGAACCCGATTTATTTTGACAAGCGAATTTCTTAACAATTAGCCCTTTTTTTAATCACCGGATTTACTTTTGAATTTATTAAACGGATTTATTTATTTTATAAATCCATTTTGGATTTAGCTTAATTCAATTCCTGTATTTACATTTTTACAAAATTTAATGATTTTCTTTTAGATTACATTATCGAATAAGTGTTTGATTTTGATAAAAATATCCAATTTTGAAAATTAAAACCAAAATGTGAATTTTTTAACAAAATAAAATAAATCCGAAAAGAAATCCAGTGATTAAAAAAAACAGCCAATGTTTCTTTTGTGGAAACCGAAATTCAATTAATACAACAGAATTTCAGTTGAAATTATTCTATGTATATTTCAAACGAGCCAGGAATACCTTTAATTGCAAGATATGGGGTTCTCACAATGATTATCTTTTCTTGGTGTAAAAAATTACTTTTCATCTGAAACAGAGCTTCGAAGAATTAATTCCCTAATTCCCTTTTTTTTTAACTGAATTTATATTTTGGGAATTAATTCCCTGACCAAACTTAAGGAATTGAATGAATTCCTTTTTTTTATTCGATTTATCTTAAAGGAATTCATTCATTTTACCCTACACCACTATGTGGTCAGGGTATTATAAGTTTGTGCTGATGTTTGTAACACCAAAAAATATTGGTCCTAGACCCACCTTATAGTATACGGATCGGCTCAGAATTTTTTTTTATTTCGATTTAACGATGTCCGTCTGTCCGTCCGTCCGTCCGTCTGTCTGTCTGTCCATGCATTCTTGTGCGCACTCTACTGGTCGCAAATATTAAGATATTTTGATGAAACTTGGTACACCGACTTATGTTGGACGAAGCCTATTGATTTTGGTTAAAATCGGTCCATGTTTAGACCTAGTGCCCATATAAGGGTCCCCCAAAATAATATTGTTTATACGCTGCTGGTCGCAAATATTAAGATATTTTGATGAAATTTAGTACACCGACCTATATCAGCCCAAGGACGAAGCCTATTGATTTTGGTGAACACCGGTCCATGTTTAGACCTAGTGCCCATATAAGGGTCCCCCAAAATTGGTTACAAACTGCAGGTCGCAAATATTAAGATATTTTAATGAAATTTGGTGCGCTGACTCAAATTATAGAAAATTTTGACACAAGCCCCATTTTAACCCATTCGAATTTCGGATCCAAACATTAGTTGGCTTTTACTCAGACTGGTGTAGGGTATTGTATAGTCGGCATGCCCGACTTTAACCTTTTTACTCGTTTTTTTCTAATTCCTTCAACTTTTGGTCAAGGAATTCATTCCCTTAATTCCCTAAAGGAATTAACTTTTTCGTTTAATTCCTTAAGGAATTAACTTTTTCGTTTAATTCGCTGAATTTAAATTTTTCATTAAATGCCCCAAAGGATATATCTTTTCACCTAAGTATATAATACGAAAAACTAAATATTATTTATTTGAATAATTCTAATATATGTATTTAATTTAACTAATATTTCGTTGTTGCTATTAAAGGAAGTATACATAGACTTTATTAAAATCCGTTTTAGTTAAACCAATTTTACAAATTATTGAAAGAGCTGAAAAATATATAAAAAATTTTAAATCTTTAAGGCCTTAAGTGGGCAATAAGTGAAAACTTAAATTCCGGAAATTAAACGAAAAAGCTAATTTTTTAGGGGAAAAAAGTTATTTCCTTAGGGAATTAAATGAAAAAGGGAATGAATTCTTTGACTTAAAATTTAATTAACTCGTGTTGAATGAATTCATTCGCGAATGAATTCTTTAATTTTAATGGCCAGTGCTTTAGTCAGGGAATTCATTCTCTAAATTTTTGTTTTTTTTTTTTTTTGCCAGTCGATAGCTGTACCACTGAGCTATCTGGAAATGTTATATTAGATAGATAAAAACATAATTGACCTGATGCAGTTAAAAAAAAAATTTACACGATTACTTTACATGTAAAATAATGGTAAAAATAAATCATTATTGGCAAAGCATTATTTTTGTAAAATAATAATTACATGTAAAATAATGGTAAAAATAAATCATTATTGGCAAAGCATTATTTTTGGAAAATGTAACTAGTTTTTTATAATTCATTATTATACATATCTTTCAAAATAATGTAAAAAATAAGTTGGTATCTTTACTGGTAATCCAAAAAATAATGAGGTACATTACACGTTCTACACTGGAAAGTTATTTTGTGAGAAATATTTAAGAATCCGCTTGTCCTAACAACATTGATTGCCAAAACCCAAAAAGAAATAGTGTTCAATTAATTAAATTCCTTTTAAAATTTTGCCATTTGAATGAAAATCCCTAACGTTACAATTAAAATAAGTTCTTTTGTCAAAGGGAAATTAATAAAGTTTATTTTAGAGGTCTCATACCTTTTAGTTTAAAATGTGTAAAAATGTGTAAACAATTTATTACCCACAAATTTTTTTTATTTTTTAATTTCCTTAAGTCGACATAAAATGTTTTGTTAAAAGTCCACAGATTTAAATGTATGTAAAAAGAAAAAAGTAAAAAAAAATTCATACAAGTATTTTTAATGTTGTTCTTTATGTACCTTCTTGTTGGTTTGTACTTTATTTTTTTACTTTTTTCTTTTTAGTTGTAACTGGCATCATTATTGCAAGTGTTTATAATACAAAAGAATACAGTTGTTGTATTTAGCATCACAGAAAAAAAAACTCTCAAAAACATGAACAACATCATGAACAGCAAATTTATATCAGAAGCATCATCATCACCATCAAGAACAGCTTATTCATTATGAATAGTATCATTATTATACTACTTATGTACTTACACTCATACACAGACAGACGAACTTTAAATGTTGTTTGCAGCAGTAGTGGTGTATTTTCATTAGCGATATTTACATTTGGTAACACTTTTTACATTTATATGCACCTTTTGTTAACAACATCAAAAATAACAATTACACCGAAATACATTTATTCATTCTCCTGCTCCATATTGCCAACTCTAAAGACTTTACAGTTCAGTTTTTAACATACATGGTAATGTGAGGTCATTACGGTATAGATTACCAAGTAATGATAAGTTACTACTTTTTGTATTACATTAAAATATAAAATAATGGCTTACTGAATAAAATGAATGGACAGACCTATAAATACTATTAAAATAATTACTTACACTAATAGAAAAAAGTCTGTAAAATTTTTTGCTAGAACTACTAAAATTTAGTTAAAAATTACCTTGCAGAAAAAACTACTAAAACTACGGTTAAGTTTTGCAAAATATTAGTAAGATAAGAACAGCAAAACTAAAACTGTTAAATATACAAAATTTTATTTATATTTGAGTTTTTTTTTTCTTAATAGAAAATAACTAAACTTGCTGCAATTAGCAAAAAATTTGCAAAAAAAATTTTAAAAAAACATTTTAATTGTGAAAGTTTTTTTAAAAAATTTTTTTTTGTAATGCAAATAAAAATTGCGCTTTCTGAAATCAGCAGTTTACTAAATTGAATCTAAAAACGAGTAAAAAGGTTAAAGTCGGGCATGCCGACTATACAATATCCTACACCAGTTTGGTTAAAAGCCAACTAATGTTTGGATCCGAAATTCGAATGGGTTAAAATGGGACTTGTGTCAAAATTTTTTATAATGTGAGTCAGCAAACCAAATTTCATTAAAATGTCTTAACATTTGCGACCTGCAGTTTGTAACCAAGCCAATTTTGGGGGGACGCTTATATGGGCACAAGGTCTAAACATGGACCGGTGTTAACCAAAATCAATAGGCTTCGTCCTTGGGCTGACATAGGTCGGTGTACCAAATTTCATCAAAATATCTTAAAATTTGCGACCTGCAGCGTATAAACAATATAATTTTGGGGGGACCCTTATATGGGCACTAGGTCTAAACATGGACCGATTTTAACCATAGGCTTCGTCCTTGGGCCGACGTAAGTCGGTGTACCAATTTTCATCAAAATATCTTAATATTTGCGACTTGTAGAGTGCGCACAAGAATGCATGGACAGACAGACAGACGGACGGACAGATGGACATCGTTAATTCGAAATAAAAAAAAATCTGAGCCGATCGGTATACTATAAGGTGGGTCTAGGACTAATATTTTTTGGTGTTACAAACATCAGCACAAACTTATAATACCCTAACCACGTAGTGCTGTAGGGTATAATGATGCAGCAGAAAAAACTACTGAAAATAGCAAATTTTTTATTTTTTTTTGGTAAATAATAGTAAAATAAGAGCATCAAAAATAAAACTGTCAAATTTACAGAATTTTAATTATATTTAAGTTAATTTTTAGTTAATTGAAAATGAGAAATTGTACTATAAAATCTGTAGAAAAATTTGCTAAATATTAGTAGACTAAAAATAGTAAAAGCAAACTGTTATATCTAAAAAATTTTCGTTATTATACCCTACACCACTACGTGGAGAGGGTATTATAAGTTTGTGCTGATACTTGTAACACCAAAAATATTGGTCCTAGATCCACCTTATAGTATACCGATTGGCACAGAATCACTTTTTATTTTGATTTAACGATGTCCGTCTATCCGTCCGTCCGTCCGTCTGTCTGTCCATGCATTCTTGTACGCACTCTACAGGTCGCAAATATAAAGATATTTTGATATTTTGTACACCGACTTACGTCGGCCCAAGAATTACGCCTATTGATTTTTGTTGAAATCGGTCCATGTTTAGACTTAGTGCCCATATAAGGGTACCCCCATAAAATTGGCTTGTTTGCATGCTGCAGGTCGCAAATACGAAGATATTTCAATGACATTTGGTATACAGACCTATGTCGGCCCAAGGGCGAAGCCTATTGATTTTGGTTAAAATCCGTCCATGTTTAGACCTAGAGCCCATATAAGGGTCCCCCCCCCCAAAATTGGCTTGGTTACACGCTGCATGTCGCAAATACGAAGATATGTCAATAAAATTTTGTTCGTTGACTCACATGGTCCCCAGGAAAAAGCCTATTGATTTTAGATAGGATCGGTCCATATTTAGACCTATCGCCCATATGGGCTATATTTTCGATTTTCTCTTCTTTTATGATTTTATAGAAAATTTTGACACAAGTCTGTGTTAACCCATTCAAATTTCGGATCCAAACATTAGTTGGCTTTAAATCAGACTGGTGTAGGGTATTATATAGTTGAATGCAAATAACAGTCTACCCTGTTAAATTAACAGAAATATTTGCTAAAAATTTGTAAACTGCTGTTTTCAAAAGGCTCGATTTTTATTTGCATTTAAAAAAATCGAAAAAAACTTCGAAAATTTAAATTTTTTTGTTGATTTTTTAGGCTACTAATTATTTAGTAAATTTTTTTGCTGATTTTAGCAGGTTAATTTGCTATTTTCCATTAACAAAAATGTAGCTCAAATATAACTAAAATTCTGTATACTTAACAGTTTTATTTTGCTGTTCCTATATTACTAATAAATAGCAAAACTATTCTGCTAATTTTAGCACTTTTTACTGCAGCATCATTTTTAACTAATTTTTAATAACTTTTTCTGCTATTTTTACAGATTTATTTCTGTGAGTGTATAGTTCCTAAATTATAAAGTTTTTATTGAAAAAATCGGTTAAAAATGGCAAAAGTAAAATTGCGAATTGCGCAAAATCTAGAGCCAATTTAAACAAATCGAAATCAGCACCCCGCAGTTATCACTGCAATATCATTCATTTTTTTTTTTTTTGGAGAGCAGTGTAATAACCTCTAAGAAAAATTCTCATTATAAAGAAATTTTGAGAATTTTTTTCTTGCAAAAATGTAGAATCTATCGGTTTTCCTGAACAAAAAAATGCTTGAATCCAAGAATCTGCACATAATGTATAGAAAAGTCTTATAGAGCATTTTAGGCAGGAATACACAAACTCTTTGTAGCTCCAGGGGCCATCTGGTGATTGTGCCCCAGAGACAGGCACTAACATAAAATTAATTTTTTTTCACATTTTTTAAGCATTTATTAAAATTAAATTATTATTATTTGAAAGCTTAGGATCATAGGTCTAACATAATGAAAAATAATTTTTTTATCTCACTATTTGAGGAAGTTATTGCAAAATGTAGTTGCTTTAAATTATTTTTTTGCCAACCCAAAAAATACAAAAACACGTCTACCTGCTGCCACATATGATGTAAATTCGTCAAAGTGGATGTCAAGGAAAGATAATTTATAAATGCACAAAATATATTTTTTCCAATTTTTTATCTCCCTTAACATCGAAGAAAAATGGGATTAGTGTATATGCCCCACTGTCGAAGGCTCCCCCTCTACCCTAATACACAATTTTTAAAGCATTCTCATCACAGAATTAGTTTTACTTTCTTCCCGAGATTGAAAAGTTTTTCTCGTTATTACTAAATTATCATAACGAGTAATTTGCTGCCTAAAAATTTCAATAAACCTAGAATGTAAGTAAGAACACAGGATTCCCATACAGAAATTTTAATACATTAAAAAATAATAAAAAGAAATCGCTGAATACCAAATTATTTAAATAACAATTTCGTACCACAACGACTGTATTCTTAAGGCTATTCAAAAATCAACAAAACCTTCTTTGAATTTTTTTCTCTTTCATTTCTTTACTTTTTATGTTCATGTATTTTTCTTTAACTAGCTTAGTATTTTCTTTTAAAATATTTATTTAAATTCTTAGTATTTCCTACTTGCCATATATAAATACACTCTCTTTGATAAGAATAACAGCAAATTTCCTTTTCTTTTGTTGAAAAATTATGCCATTTCCTTGGAGGTTTTACCAAGTTGTTATGCTTTACTTTAATGTTGCTCTTCTTCTAACCGTTGATTTTAGTTTGTTTGCTTTAAAATCTGTAAATAATAAAACTAAATAAAATTAGGAAGAAAAAAAAAACGATTGTTAATTCAAATTCTTTTATATAAAATTATTATGCTAATAAATCATTTTAATGCAATTTAATATAGATACACAAAAAAAGAGCCACATAAATTTATTGTAATTAAAGCCTATACATAAATAACATATATAACTACACACATACACATACATACATACATACATACATACATACATACATACATACATACATACATACATACATACATACATACATACATATAAATGTAAAATCTAATATCCGGCTTTTAAATAACTTTATATATACATATATCTATTTGCATATGTTTAACAACAATAAAATCAAAAAATTCAATAAATGTGTAGATAACAAAAAGCAAAAAAAACACATAAATTTTGTTTTCTAGTTTTGTAAGTTTAGCATTGCCACAATAAAAAAAAATATATATATATTAAAACAATTAAACAAATTGCCATCAAATGTCATCACAAGCAAAAAAAAAAAAACAAAAGAATATGACTTTGTTAAGTGTTTTTTAGAATATATTTATTGTAATTTTAAAATTTAACTTTAAATAAAATAAAAACAGAAAAAAACGCTATGTAAAAAATAAAAATTACATCACAACTACATCTAAATAAAATCAATAAATAAACAAAAAGCAAAATTTAAACTATTGTGTTTTATTTGGTTTTTAAACGCTTTAATGGCCAATTAAACTAGCATTGAACTTTTAAATACAATATGCTATTTGTTTACATGTAAGTTTAACTAAAATTGCAATCGTATTAAATATCCCGACGAAAAAAGTAATCTCTAGACACAACAAATTGTATGAACTAAAATTAAGTTTTCACAATGAACAAATTAATTTATTCTTATTAATTTATACTTTTTCCTAAAACTATCATTTTTCTGCATCAGAATATTCTACTAACAAATACATCACTCAGTTTTTGCTTTCAAAATAAATAAATTGAATTTTTTCATTGTAGAATTAAAGGTCGACAAAAACTATTTGTATTTTTAAATTTAAAAATAAAAATTATACAAACATATGTTGAACCCACTTATTGTACGGAGTAATTTTCTTCCTTTCTCTTGTTTTAGCAAAGAAGCAAGTCGGAAAGGAAAATAATTGTAGTTGTTTATTACCAGTGGTGATAACATACAAAATATGAACAAAAACTTTTAAAATATTTGAATTGTTGGTTACGCTTGCAAAAACTTCGAAAACATATATACGGGTGAAATCAAAAAATGTGATAAATTTTTGGGCCAAATTTGTGAGAAGCAAAGAGTGTTAATATTTCGGTTTTTTCTCAATGGAATCAGTAAGTTTAGTCATTATGAACCTAATTGCAAAAAATCTCTTCTACAAGTTGTCGCAATAACTTTTTTTGCACAATTTTAATTTTTTTTGTGGTAACGGAGTTTACATTTCTGCAAGCAAAAGATATAACAAAAAAAAATTGCGTACGAATTTTCTTCAATTTATTAGTTTTTTGTATTTGGGTTTTCAACTTGCTTTTCAATGATATATAATTTGTGTTTATCAAATTGGCGGTTTCGAGAATAAAAATACAATTCATTCCGCGAAAAAAAATTTTTTTTTTTTATTTTGTATATTTGGTCCTTTTAAATGCTTTTCAAAATTATAAAATTTTTTAAAATCCAAACAGCGGTTGCGCAATAACAAAATAATATATTAAAAACATAACATTTCGCGATCAAAAAATTCTTAAATTGTGTGAAACAAATTTAATTTGTCAAACTAATGTCAGTAATGACTCGAAATATCGATTCAAAACCAATGAAATGCAAAATCAATCGTTTTTGGCTCCAGCAGCTTAGGGTAAAAAACTGATAATTTTTTTTGATTTGACGCAAAATTATTAGTTGAATCGTCTTTTGACGCATAAATATTAGTTGAATCACCTCTGTTTATGGTTATTTTAAAATATTTTAAACATTTATCTACATTTATTTGAATGAAATCTGATGCAAACAATTGTGGTTACGGAGTTTACAGTTACGGAGTTTAATCGTATGATGTCTACAAGGTGAATCCAAATATGACATTGTTTTTCTTACTCGTTAAATAATTTGGTGTAAAAATTAGGAACGGGGTTTACAACATTTTTTCAAATCTTATTAAAGACATCCATTTTCATCTCGAGAATGTTACATGCTGGAGAAAAGCTTCAAGTCTGTTATACTGGATGATTACTTATAGTCCAACGATCATTTGAGTACAAATAACATTATACTTTTCGCAATATAAATAATAGATAACTCCAAAATTCTGGTATATGCATTTTTAACAAAAATTATGACGAAAAATCGTTACAGAGTTGAAGTCGTGATAGCTAAGATATACGAAAAAGTTAGTAAAATGTATTAATCATATATTTAGTTAGAATATTCTTCCACCTCAAGTCCAAATTCTAATATGATATTGTCATATTAGATTTTTATTTGTTGTTTCAAAAAGGGGTTGATCATTTTCATGATAGACAATACAATTGTTTCGTAGACATCACTCTACTCTTCTGTTGTCCGCAATAAGAAAATGATAACTTTCTTACTCAAACCGAGACCGTTACATAAGGTACAAAAAATCAACGGGACGAGAATTTTGTACTTTCGTATATGAACTGTCTGATTTGGTAAAACCAGCTATAAATCAACTCCTTTTTGAAAGCAACAGTTACATAAAAGTACCATTTGGGTACTATTTATATGTATGTCTGTTGTCAATACATTTTGTAAAAACAACTAATTTTAAACTCAAAACAAAATAAATATTTGAATGAGATTTTAGCCGTGGTGTGCTTATTTTCAACAATTATTTTAATTTTTGCATTAAAAAATACAAAAATTGTTTTTTCGGACTTTCTATATTTTCATATATTTAGTTAGAATATTCTTCCACCTCAAGTCCAAATTCTAATATGATATTGTCATAAAGTCCGAAAAAACAATTTTTGTATTTTTTAATGCAAAAATTAAAATAATTGTAATAATAATCTATTCACAACAGATTTTTGTTGTGTATTTACGTCTGTTCTATATTGAATGCATAAGAATGAAACAAAAAACACAGCACATCTTCTGTTCTTATTTAACTTATTAATTCAGCTATGCAGAGATACGTTTACGTTTACGTCTGGCTGATCCAGGCTTGTATCTCTACTCAAAATCAGCTGTTTTGCCACTCTCACGTAAAACCGGAGAGAAATTCTAGTTTCAACAAAATTGTCCATCACGTTACGACTGGTTTACGTCGAGTACATAGCACTATGCAGAGCTGCCAACTTTGACGATTTGTCTCCATTTTGACGATTTTTGAAGCAAAATTTGGACAAATGACGATTGACGATTTTTCAAAATTTCATATATGAAAAATGACGATTTTTTAAAATGGCATGATTTTTTGTTAAAAAAATTGCATTTTTATTAAAAACTACATAAATAAAAATATTCAAAATAATTTTTTACGCTATGTGATATAGAAGAAAAAAAATAATGTACACGTATTTTTTCGCGCCCAATCTCATGTTTTGGGGTTAAAAGTAGGGTCAGAACTGACACAATTTTTGTTTTTTAATTTATTTCTTATAATTTCAAAGTCAAATTTGTTAACAATTGTAAGCTTTTTTGGAGACCTATCTATTAGAGTTCGTCACAAAAATTTGATTTTCGGATATCATCACTTTTTTTAAAGTTTTTGCATAGAAAAGAAGAATGGCGTTTTTTTCGTTTTTATTTCAACTCCTTCCACTGGCGCAAGTCGGCCAAAAACGCTAATTTTAAGACCCTTTTCCTCCAGAGCAAAAACAGCTGCATTTATAGGAAATCTGCTTTTACCATTCGATTCTACAACAAAATTTAATGCACAAAACTTTTTTTTTGCATTTTCAAAATACACCAGATAGTCATTAGAGTAGTTCGAAAATCTGCTTTTTTCAAAAACTTCTAAAAAGTAAATTTTTTATTACACACAATGAAAATGTATTTCCGGCGGAGTACATGGGTACAAAAATTTTGGATATACCGCGAACCGTTAAAAAGTTAGCTAATCAAATTTGGATTTTTTTTTTAATTCAATGAAAAAGTATTTGAGCTAATTAAAATGCAGCTTCCAATACTCGCTGCCGCATTATAAATTTATTTTTTAGTAATGACAAAATAATTTGTAAGTTTTGTAATGTTTATTACAAAGATTATTTTTTACTAAACATATTTGATTACTAAATAACTTTTTAACGGGTCGCGGTATATCAAAAATTTTTGCACCATTATTCTCAGCAGGGAATAAATTTTTATTGTGTGTAATAAAAAAGTAACTTTTTTGAAATTTATGAAAAAAGTGGATTTTTGGACCACTCTAATGACTATCTGAAAACGCAAAAAAAATGTTTATTATATTAATTTTTGCTGTCGAATCGAATGGTAAAGTCAGATTTCACATAAATGCAGCCGTTTTTGTTCTGCAGAAAATGGGTCTCCAAATCAGCGTTTTTGGCCGACTTGCGCCAGTGGAAGGAGTTGAAATAAAAAAGAAAAAAAACGCCATTCTTTTTTTCTATGCAAAAACTTAAAAAAAAAGTGATGATATCCGAAAATCAAAGAATTTTTTTTTTTTGACGAACCCTAGTATCTATAGGTATACAAAATATACCCGAAGAGTTTCAATTTTTTTGAGTTATTATTTTTTTCGAATAGGAGATTTGTATGTGAAATTGTTGTTCGTTTTAGCTCAAATGTACACATAATTATGTCTATTCAATTTTGTATAGGGCGTGTCGATATTCGTTATCGTTCAATAGAGCCTCTTTCAACATTTCAAATAAGTGGCAACCCTGGACTCACAATAAGGGTATTTAATGTTTGTGTTCTCGAGTACCTTAACTCTGTGTATAAACATATCTAAATTTCGTGAATTTCAGACATATTTTCATAGAAAAATAGGTTAGTTTTTGATTCAACTTTTTAACTCTTAAGTAGGGCATACACGTTCAATATTATTGATCAATTTTTGCTTGTTTAGAAATTAATTGAAGGTCTGTACCCTGTATTGAAAGTTTATCATTTAAATTGAAAAATTCAAAATATTTTGGATTTTTGTTTTTCAATTTCATATTATTGAAAAGTGTGTGGCCAATATTGAAATGTTGGTTTTTTAAATTTGTTTTTTTGTTGTTAAATTTTAATTAAAAAAACATATAAATTATTGCCAAATAAACAAATAGTCACTATAAACGTGGTTTCATTTTAAAATCCGCTAATTTTTGCAATTTTTTCTAAGATGGAAAATATTGATCAATTTTAATTTCTTTTATATTTTTCTAATAACATTGAAAGTGTGTGTGCAAAGATCAATAAAATTTAAATAAATTATATTGACCATTTTTTCTCGGCTTTAAATTTTTTCCTATCATATATCTGAATTTTATTAAATTTGGATACCTTTCCCGTTAGTTAAGGTTTTCCCTGGTTCTCTTCTGCGTATATTATTTGTAGGTCTGTGTTACGAAAGGTCAAATTATAAAAACTGGGTTTTTGGTAAACTTATTCTTTTTTATTGATATACAAAGGATTTTTGGATTGACGATTTTTTTTAGGATTTCTCATTCCTAAAATTACGATTTTGACGACTTTTACTCCTAAAATTGACGATTTTTCTACAAAATGGGTTGGCAGCACTGGCACTATGTGTTTCTCATTAAGCAGGTTGATTCAGCTGATTCGCCACATTACATTTACTAGAGTTGGGTCGTTCATGAACGAACTAGTTCATTTGAACGGTTTAGTCCTTTGAACGATATGACATCGTTCACCATCATTCGTTCTTTTCGTTCATTTCGTTCAATCGTTCATTTCATTCTTTTTTTTAGTCATAGAAAATTTGTATCCCTTTCTTATTAATTTTATTACAGAATTAAATATTCTTCTTAATAATTTCAAATTTTTAATAAAATTGTAATTTTCTGACACTATTAGTCTATGCACAATAAATTAATATAAACATGTAACATGTAGTGCGCCAATAAGTTGTCGAACGAACGACACCGTTCACGAATCATTGTTCAGACACAGCTCATGACAAAAAAGAACGATAACAAAAAAGAACGATTGAACGATTTGAACCAACTAGTTCAATGAATTTTATTGAACGATATGACCGAGTCACCAAAAAGAACGATTAAGCCCAACTCTAACATTTACGTTCAAGTAATTTGGGCTTTAAAATTATTTTCGTTAATATTTTCTTAAAAACAAGTGAAACTAAAATACTTATATAATTGAAAATGTATACCTAATGAGAATTACAAATTAATAAATAATATATAAGAAAGTGTTTGCTTGTTCATTTTGAATATACATACATACATACATAGTTACCCAATATGAGTATATTCTATGAACTAAAAATAAGTTTATTCTGTATTAGCGCAAGTTCAAAGCATCTTAAAATTTAAGAAAAATTGACTTGTTTTTAAGATATGTTTACTAAACCTCGATATTACCTCAGCTATGTCTGTTATAAATTTAATTGCAATTGGACCACTAAGTAAGAAATGATCGAATTATTTCCAACAATTTTGTGAAATATTCCACTGTGCCACGCTTTAAGACAAATATGTCTCATTTGTAGGGTTTATGTCCCGGGAATTCCCGGGAATCCCGCCCTTTTTCAATCCCGCAATCCCGGGAATTTAGTGCGGGATTTCCCGGGATTTTTTTTTTTTAATCTTTTACAGAAGTTTTAGCTGGTATATTAAAATTTTGGAAGCTTTATTTCAATTAAAAGCATTGATTGTTTTAAAAATAATTTAAGTAAAAAATATTTAAAATTAATAAATGGGATTTACAATTTAATAATATAATATATAATATAAAAATTATTATTTAGGCCGAATTTTTTGGGTTTAGTTAAACCGAAAACAAATTTTATTAGACATTATCAATTTTAAATGCAAACAAAAATACTCGTACCTCGGAAATTTTATATTTTTTAATAATGGTCTTTGTTCAAATAAATCAATATTCAATCACAACATTTCAAAATCAGTATTTCGGCTCCAGTATTATACCTCCAAAAAAACTCGGCATTAAAATTAAAAAAAAATTATAATATTTTCGTATTTTCAATTGATGTAATTGTTTTGAGTTTTTATTACTTCAAATAATTTCCTTTAAATTTCAATTGCTATTCCTTTATTTCAGTTGTATTTTTAAAATTTTATGTTTTTGTTAGATTAAATATTGTTGAAATTTGGTATTGTTATATTTTTAGTATTGTTTGGCTTTAGGTCATAAATTTTAAAAAAATATTTTGTATTTTATTTTTCAATATTTTATTTTTAATTTTCTTCCGATATTTCGATTTGCATCGCAAATCATCCTCTGGGATATTTAAAAAATACAATATATTAAAAAATATATTTTTGAACGGGACTGAGTTGTGCCATAAAAAATTTCTATTCAAAAAATACCAATTAAAGTTATAAAACTATTTAATAATATTTTAGTGTCTATTTTTATAAAAATATTTAGACGATTTGCCTAAAAATTTGTGTGAAAAATACTCACTTTTAAACTTTTTAATAAAAATAGGCGAATACTTCTGAAAATCTGCATAGAAACAGAATATCTAGAAATAGAAATTTTTGGATTCCATATTTAATAAAAAAATCGATCTTAGTTCTGATTCTAAAGCTGGTCCGATATAAATTTGCACCCATTAACAATTCCATTATATTCTGAAAGAATTTATGATTCAATTTGTTTAATCGTTTAAACCGCGAATTAAATAATATTTAATTAATGTATTTCTAAGAGTTGTTTTAAAATTAAGACGGCCTTCCATACAAATATATTACCTGCATATTAGTTCGCTATTTAAACTGTTAAACGAATTGATCTCGAAAAAGATGGAAGATATGGATATTTTATATTAAGCCCTTATTTCAGAATATGTATATTAAGTAGATTTTCTCATGACTGCAACCAAAAGATGAACTTTGTCGTAAGTTTTTTTTAATAGATATCGAGTTTTTCAAGTAAACATACGTCGGATATATTCATTTTCTAACGAGCGGGAATTCCCGGGATCCCGGGAAATTCAGAAAAAAATCCCGCTGTCCCGGGAAAAGAAAAACCCTACTCATTTGACTTGTTGGACGAGATAGAGAAGTTTTTTTATTTTTTAATAAAAAAGAGAAGCAACACTCAGGAAATTCTTCCTATTAATTAACGTGTTGCTTTCTTTGGAAAGGGGATAGTGAAGAGATGGAAGGTGGTGAAAGATTAAGGGCATCAAATGGCAACACTGTAATTGCGCGGAGACGATGAATTTTACAACAGTTGTTGCACTTCATCTGATGGTGAGTTGGAAAACTTTTTTGAAGCTGTTTAGTTCACAGCCCTGTTATATTATTTTACTTCGGTGGGGTTAAGTGATATGGGAACACCGTTTCGAAGTACACCAATCGTTTCGATGTATACCATCTTGCCCTACATTTTAAATATATAATTTAAAAGTTCTGATATTTGGTAATTAAATGATTTTGCTTTTTTAAATTATATATAACTATCTTCGAAAACTAACTTGTGTCTGTTTCATTAATATTTCTAAAGACTAAAAAACTTCACTAATTATTTCATTCACAACTTTTTAAGTATAAATAATAATTATTTATGTATAAGTTGTTTTGAAATGTCAAAATAGTCAACTACTTAGAATATTCTAAACACAATTACACTGTGTAAAAATAATTTCATGTTTGTCAAAGTCGTCTCCAGCAAAAGCATGGAAATGACTTATAATTACTGTATGTAAGCATTACCTCATTATCTTTAGCATTATTTTAAAATACAAAAGTAATGTGTTAGATATACGAGTTACACAGTAGATAATTCATAAACATTAGAGCGACTCACCTTATATGGACAGAAAAAAAGTAAAAAAAGTGCCCCCCTTAAAATAAACCTTGGTTTGTTTTATGATGATTGCCAAAATATTTCGGGTCTAGGAATGAGATCTCACGAGCTGGACCATTTTTAAAAAAGGTATTTTTTTTAGTTTTTGTAAGAAATTTGCATCTTAGCTGAAGACAACATACTCAATATGGTTATCATATGATTCCTAGGGGTGAACCAGCGAAACGCCGGGACACGTATAACTTGTTTTTGACCGATATAACATTTCCCGTTGGTTTCATCCCATCCCGATTGTCCCGATCACTATGTTAAATTCTACAGTTGTTTAGGCGGTAGAACTAGTAATAGTTGCCTGGTTCAAATAAACTAGTCATAACTGGTTCTGAATTAGTATTTTTTGCTACTCGGTATTAACTGGGACAATGCACACACTCATAGAAATAAATCTGTAAAAATAGCAGAAAAAGTTACTAAAAATTAGTTAAAAATGATGCTGCAGAAAAAACTCCTAAAATTAGCAGAATTTTTTACTAAATACTAGTAAAATGAGAAAAAATAAATTAAAACTGTTAAATTTACAGAATTTTAGTTATTTTTAGGCGAACTTTTAGTTAATTGAAAATAGCAAATTGTACACTCATAAAAAAAAGTCCGTACAAATAGTTAAAAATTCTTCTAAAATAACTGGAAATAGTACCTGAATTTGCGCCAGCAGAAATTTCAATGATGTTTAGGTCTGTAGGTGACCTAAATTTTAGGTAAAAAATTCAGTTCAAATACAATAATTTATAAGAAATGTTTTTTAATGGAAATGAAAATTACTCAGCTGAAATCAGCACATGTTTTCTGCTAAATTTTAGTTAGTTATAAACAGGTAAAAAATTCAGTTACCATTCAAAAATTTAGAAGAATTTTCGTTTGATAGAAATGAAAGTGGGTCAGTTGAAATCTGCAAAACATGCTAATAAAATTACAATCACTGTTTGTTATTAATTGAATAAAAACAAATTAATGTAAATATTGTTAATTTTATTTTCGAATAAATTACACAATCCAAAAACACTATTTGCACTATATATCACTTTTATTTTCTTGCCAATATGTTAAACTTCCGCTGGAGTTGTATTATTTGGTTCCTTTTTTTCGTCTACCTGTGGGTCGAATTTAGATGAAAAGGTAAAAGGGCTGAAATAAAAGAGAAAAAAATAACATATTTATTATATATTTATTTATTTAAATAAATATAGTTTATATTATAAAACAAACCTCTATTATTTTAGTTAATATTTTTAAATACAATTTTAACTGCGAAATGTTAATGTCCAGCATACCTCCGTTTTCTTTTGCGTTCCTTTGCTGACTAACAGAAACAAGAGAAAACATGCTCGTATCGTATTATTTTAGTTCTGATCTTAAAAATATAAGAATTTTAAGCTATATTTGTTAGAGCTTTTTTTTGCTTATTTTATCTAATTTAGCTTGTTTTTGCATATTTTGTAAATATTGGCTTATTTTTGCTATTTTCTTTAAAAAATAAGCTTATTTTAGCTTTTTAATGCGAAAATAGAGCATATTTTTGCTTTTTTTCATAAAATCGGTAATTTTAAACATTATTTTAAGTCGACATAAATTTTTTTATTTAAAATTAGTTTTTTTAAATTTATTTTAAATTAAAAAATCTTTTTTGTTAAAGTAAAATTTTTATTTTTCCTTCCCGAATTCTAATAATACAAATATGACAATGACGGTTTCCTTAGGCAAGAATGAAATCCGGATTATTTTTCACAATTTGTTAGAGTTTTGGGATTTTAGCACATTTAATTCTTTAATGCAATTAATGTATTTCCCGATGAAAATAAATTTAAGATTGTATTAAATAAAAAATATAATTTTATGAGGATTTTAATGAAGAAATAATGAAGTTTAAGGGCTTATTTTTGCATTTGAACTGCTTATTTTACTGTTTTTCGAACTTTTTTTAAGAGCTTAAAATATTGCTTTAGTTAAGTGTTTGTAACCGTCGCATAGGACAATCGTAATTAATATTAGAATTAATTACTAAAGAATTTTTTTATAGTTGATTTCTAGGAAGAAGAAGAAGAAAACATTTTTATTGAAAAATTTAACAGACACAAGGGAATCACCAGACTGCCGCAGTTTCGTCTCACCCAAAGACTCGTCAGTGGTTAGTTTATTTGTCAACTGATCAAAGTAATTTTTAATTGTTAATTTGTCTCTATATGAAAAACTTTTTGTGTATTGCCATGACCGTGACTCGTAGCATCACCTCTTAACAAGTTACACCACGGTCGGCATAGTGCTGAGTGTGGCTTATTGAAGTTTTTTCAATCACAGCGTATACAATGTATGTTTTGTAATCAGAAGAGCCAGAATTAACTAATACTTGAGCAATTTTATATTGCTTTTAGAGCTTTTTTTGTTGCCCTACTCATCACACACATTAAAATACACTTACTAGAAATTTTCTAATTTGTACTGGTCGACAAACTCACAAATACACACTTACCATCAAGCACCATCAATCACTATACACTAACGCCCCTATCGTTTTCTTTTGAAAACACAAATATTAAAAAAGTTGCCAATAAATTTATCTATATTAGCTGATAACATTGTGAAAATCATTTATAAAAAAATTGCCAAATATCAGGAGGGAAAATTAGTTCAAGTACAGCAGAAATATGTTTTTGTGGTAAAATTGGATAACTAACAGTTTTAGCTAAACAACGGATTTAAATGAAAACAACAGGAAAAATTAGTTCAACTGAATTAGAACGCGTTGAACAGACTTTTGTACTAACTTTTTTTTATTAGTGTACTGTAAAATCTGCAGAAAAAAATCGAAAAAAACTTCGAACATTTTAAATTTTTTTTTGTGATTTTTTCTGCTACTAATTATTTAGCAAAATTTTTTGCTGATTTTAGCAGGTTAATTTTCTATTCTCCATTTACAAAAATTTAGCTCGAATATAACTAAAATTCTGTACATTTAACAGTTTTTTTTTTGTTGCTCCTATATTACTAATATATAGCAAAAATAATCTGCTAATTTAGCAGTTTTTTTCTGCAGCATCATTTTTAACTAATTTTTTAGTAGTTTTAACTAAATTTTTTACGCACTTTTTTCTATTAGTATATATAAAATAATTATTTTTCAAATATATTAAGAAATTAATTTTTGGATTATTTTTATTTTTTTGTATTTTCCACTTTCAACCGCCATAGCTTTAATGATCCCTGCATAAAATCATTCTCGCGAACGAATTTGAACAGCTCAAATGTCAGGTTATATGTACACAAAACGCCAATAATGTGCCATAAAAATAAAAATCACTTTTTTTTACCACAAATATTAAAAGTTTTTAGGAATTGCTCATATGTATCGGTTGTTGCTATCGCGTAGGTAACAGTAAACAACACAAAAAAAAATAGCAAGGTTCTGATAACTGATTCTGGCAGAGGTGCCCAAAAAGAAATATATCAAAATGTATCAGCGTTTTAAAAGTTTACTTCTGGCCTTATATTTTTTGGGGGGCTAAAGTTCCCCCTTTTTGCAAATTTTTATTGTCAATCGGCATAGGAAACTATATTAATCTTTCATTTTAGGTATAGGATGTGTTCAGTCGAGGTAAACATTAAGGGTCATATGCAAAATTTAAAATTTAAAAGTGACTTATAAAACAAATTTTCCATTCAAAATTAATTTTATAAAAGTGTTACAAGCACTTAAAAAAATATTACAAACACTTAAGTGTTAACCCAAGTTGTTTAATAAGGGATAAAATGATAGATGTTATAGGAAATTATTATTTTAAATATTAAAATTGGTTTTAATATGTCTGTCAACACCAACCCCTAAACTTAACTCATATCATAAAACTTATTCGCTTGAAAACAAAAAAAAAAAAACTTTCCAAACAATGTTGAATAATAAAAATATTGTTTATTGTTACTGTTTAGTATAACTTTATATTATATTAATAAACATGTAATTAATAATAACTTAAAACTGAAACTGGGGATTGTTAGTTATGAAAATGAAATTGGTATTAAAAAAACAAAAACCATTTAAAACTTTTAAATAACTTTTTTTTTCTGGAGATTTTTGTTAAATAATAATTAAAATGTTATAAAGTACCTCCTCAGAAAAACATAATAAAACAAAAAGACGAGAGTAATAGTTGTGGTAAACCACATTAGGATAAAGAAATATTTGACTTAAATTTTACATACACACACATACACACACACAAACACAGATAATAGCGCACAAATACAAAATGACACGTGTACAAACTCTTACTTTCTAGTCGAAAACAAACAATAGATACTTATGCTAATATTTGAAAATGGAAAATATCCAAAAAAAAAAAAAAATTCAAAACAAAATATGCCGCAGTATATAAGGCACAATCTAAGCTAACTAATGCAAGTAGTTTTATTGTTACATTCTAACATATAAGAGAGAACACAGTTAGTGTTAGTGTTGAAATTGGTTGTATAGTTGTAGTATGAACCTCTGTAGTAGCGAGCTTAAATAAAATAACTACAAAATATTTATAACCATTATTAAACTATGGATATTTTATTATTATATGAACTACAAGATACAGTGTTTCGGAATGTTTTGTTTTTCTCTATAAAATAGCAAATCCTGAAAAACTGAAATGTTTTGCGAGGTCATAGAAATTATCCTGTAAAAATAGCAGAAGAAGCTACAAAAAATTAGTTAAAAATGATCGTGCAGTAAAACTTGCTAAAATTAGCAGATTTTTTCCTAGATACTAGTGAAATAAGAACAGTAAAAATAAAAATGTTAAAATTTACTGAATTTGAGTTATATTTGAGTTAATTTTTAATTAATTAAAATAAAAAAATTTACTATAAAATCTGCAGAAAATTTTACTAAATGTTAGTATATTAAAAATAGCGAAAACAAACTCTTATATCCACAAAATTTTGTTATTTTAAAGTTTAATTTAGTTGAATGCTAATATCAGTCAATCCTGCTCAAATCAACAGAAATATTTGCTTAATAAATAATTGTTAAATTGTTGATTTCATAAGGCTAGATTTTTATTTGCATTACAAAATATCGAAAAAAAACTATTTGAAAATTTAAAATGTTTTTATATTTGTGTTTATTCTTCCTTTCAACTTCTAATTAAATTAAATATTCGAGCTCGAGGCCAGTTGTTATTATAAAAATTAATTTATTTTATTTCTCAATATTTGGATAGTCATCGAATGTCATCCTCAGGAGAATTGTAAACTTAAATTTAATGTTTACATAAAAAACACACAGCTTAGAACTATCGTTGCTTGTTGATCATCACTTATTATTGCACTCCTGAGGATGATATTCGACGAATTTCGAAATATTGAGAAATAAAATTAATTAATTTTTATAATAACAACTGGCCTCGAGCTCGAATATTTTATTTAATTTAAAATTATTTTTTAATTTTGTAGTCTGCTTATAATTTAGCAATGTGTTTTGCTGATTGTTGTCTTCTATTAACTCAAATTTAATTCAAATTCTATATATTTAACAGTTTATTTTTTGCTGTTCTACAATTTCGAACTCTTTCCAAAATTATGGGGTTCTGACGGTGAATACTGAGAGTAGAGAATAGAGAGAGTAGAGGAGACAAAAAAAAAACACACTCGGCATTTTGAAAAAATCCAGAGAATGAAAATAACAGTTATTTTTGAATTTTTAAACAAGAGAAACATATAGAACCAAGTATCAGAGAACTGATTCAAGTAAATCATAATGATCCTTGTGGACTAGTCTTCCAAAAAATGCCTTGCTTTTTACATTTTTGACTTTTATTTTTTAGAGCAAATATAAAAGTTATTTTTTTACAAAATGTTGGGTTTTAATTTTTATTCAAAAAAATAAAAATTGTTTTTTCGACCTTTTTATTAATTAATTAGAAATTTATTAATTAATTAATTTTTTTACTTTTATTTTTCTTTCGAGCAAAAAACAACAGTTTTTTAACTTTTATTTTTTTGAGCAAGAGTAATTTTGTAACTCTTTTTTTTTAAGAGAAGCAACACTCAAGAAATTCTTCCTATTAATTAACTTGTTGCTTCCTTTGGAAAGGGGATAGAGAAGAAGTGAAAGGTGGTGAAAAATGAAGGGATTTAAATATGGCAACACTGTAATTGCGCGAGATGTTGAATTTTAGAACAGTTTTTGCGCGCCATCTGATGGTGAGTTGGCGAACTTTGTTGAAGGTTTTTAGTTCATAGCCCTGTTATATTATTTTACTTCGGTGGGGTTAAGTGCTATGGGAATACCGAAGGAGGACGCTGCGATATGTATGAGGGATAGAAAAAACTCATACATATTGCTATTTTTTTTTTCATAAATTGATGTTGCCTTGGTTGGGGCTCGAACCCGACACCTCACGTGTAACAGTCCAACGCGCTAACTATTACACCACAGCGCCCACACAGCGTCTTTGAAAGAAGAATAAAAAAGTGACGTAAGTTCAAGAGTTTAACCTTCTAACCTAAAAGAGAAGATTCATATAGTTTCTCCCTAAAATCGAGGTTTGGTGGACATTTAAGCGCCAATTTTTGAGTAAGTACGAGATTAACCCTTAAACACATTTTAAGTTTTGACCTATTTCTGGTATTGAATTTAAATTTCCAACTTTGATGTCTTCAGAGACTTATAGTAGAATTTCATGACAAATATTTTTGTGGAATATTGTAATCCTCTTACTCTTCAACTTGTGGGAGCTGGGGTGTAATGATTAGCGCGTTGGACTGTTACACGTTAGGTTACGGGTTCGATCCCCAACCCAGGCAACATCAATTTATGAAAAATAATAATATATATGAGTTTTTTCTATCCCTCATACATATCGCAGCGTCCTCCTTCGGTGTTCCCATAGCATTTTACACCACTGAAGTAAAATAATATAACAGGGCTATGAACTAAAAAGCTTCAACAAAGTTCGCCAACTCTTTATCAGATGGCGCGCAACAACTGTTCTAAGATTAAGTATCTCGCGCAATTACAGTGTTGCTATATTTGAAGCCCTTTATCCTTCACCACTTTTCACTTCTTCTTCTTATTAATTAGCAACACGCTAATTAATAAGAAGAATTTTCTGAGTGTTTCTTCTATTTAAAAAAAACTTACGGGCTTTTGTTCCTTTCTAAAAAGCGGTCGAAAAGTCCCTTTAATTGAAGAATAAGAGGGTTAAAATATTTATCATGAAATTCTACTACAAGTCTCTGAAGACATCAAAGTTCGAAATTTAAATTCAATGCCAGAAGTAAGTCAAAACTTAAAATGTGTTTAAAGGTTAATCTCGTACTTACTCAGAATTGACGCTCGAATGTCCATCAAGCCTTGATTTTAGGGGGAAACCATACAGTGTTGCCACCAGAAAAACAAAAAAATACACAGCCGTAGGTCAAAAATTATCCAAAACCTTATGAAATTACATAAAAAATCAATATTTTTTTATAAGTTTAAAATAATCGTTATTTTTATAAAAAAAATTTATATATGTCTTTTGGAATCTCCTGCACACAGTGGGCAGAATCGAAATAATTTGAAAATAATGTAGCTACCCTACGGGAAATTTTAACAAACTGTCACCGAACTGGCCCCTTTATATGAAATAGACTGGTCACTTTTACATGGCGTTGTCATAGGAGGTGGAAATTGACCCCTTGTGACATGTCACAAGACAAATCCCAGGCCAGGTCCCTGAACTTTGTTTTTTATGAGAGTTCAGTAACCTGTCTTAGGATTTGTCTTGTGACATGTCACAAGGGGTCAATTTCCACCTCCTATGACAACGCCATGTAAAAGTGACCAGTCTATTTCATATAATGGGGCCAGTTCGGTGACAGTTTGTTAAAATTTCCCGTAGGGTACTTACCGGACGGTGGGAATGCTAAGAAAATTTAACACTGTCAGTTTTGCTTAAGTTTTGAGAACCGAACACACGGACCCAACGGGGGCTGTGTCATTCAGCTCCAAAGAAAAACACCTCTAAAACGTAAAATTTTTAAAGCTTTTTGATTTATCAACAGATTTTTAACAAAAAATTACATTTGGTAGAAAGTTGGCAAATGGTGTTTGAATTCCACTCTTCTAAGATGCCCTAAATCGGTTAATATTTGGACACAGGTCATATAAATCAATTGTAGGGTGCCATTTAACAAAGACTGAATTAACAATTTACTTAAAAGATATTTTTGTCTGCTCCACTGTGCTGCTATAAGAAAATTTTTGTCTGTACAAACTGTTATAAAAACTATGAAAATTATTAGTTTTTATCAGGCATGAAAAAGTCACAATCATAAGAAGCTCAAATTTCTTTTGCTTACTTTCAAATGTTCTTGCCGCCCAAGATAAAAATATTTATTTTGCATGCAATTTGAGAAATATTCTCTCAAAAAGTTAACAAAATTCGGGGTTGTATACAAAAAAAGAGTAAAACATCATTTTTGACTTCCTCTAACTAAGTTGGGCTTCGTGTTGAATAAATTTACAAAAATAATTCACCAGAAACTGGAAATTTGTGGTAGATATTACACAAACAAACTGATTTTATCTGCTATGGGACTTAGAAGCATGGAATTTAGTAAAACTTGAAGTTTAAACTGAAATTACACAAAAACTACACAAAAATGTCATTATTCAAAAATTATCCAACGAATGTGTAAACAGTCCCGTTTTTGAATAATTATTCAAAAAGTGGCAACACTGAAACCATATGAATCTTCTATTTTAGGTTAGAAGGTTAAACTCTTGAACTTACGGATCTTTTTTGTCCTTCTTTTAAAGTCCCTTTAATTGAAGGGTTAGAGGGTTAAAATGTGCCATAGAAATGTTCCTCGTAGTGTTTTACATAAAATGGAAGATTTACATGGTTTCCTATGCCGATTCAAAATAAACATTTCAAAAAGGGGGGAAACTTTAAAATAACTTTACATAACCACATATGTAACTACATACCTGGTAATGGTAACTAGTTACTTTTATTATTACATTTTATTATTATTATTTTTTTTATGTAAAAAATTTTTTTAGTAAAATTTTCTCGTGCGGGAATCGAACTTGGGACTCGAGATCCAGACATGCAATATATGATAGATAAAAACATAATTGACTTTCTGCGCACAAGTCATCTTACTCGCCAACATACAAAAAATAAAAAAATATGTGGTTACATATATCATTACCAGTGTTGAAAAAATATTGCGTCTAAAAATAGATTTCAAAAAATTTCAAAAAAATCTATAAAATTACTTTTTACTTATAATAATGATAAAAATAAGTCATTATAAGTAACTCATTATTATATGTTTTAAAATAATGCAGAAGCTAAGTGGGTGTCATTACTGCTAGTCCAGAAAATAATGATATGGCATTACCATATCTACACTGGGACTGGGATTACAAAGGAAATATTCGAGCGACTGTCAAAGTACTCAGAAATACGCAGAATTGTGACGGCAACCCCGAAACAACGATAGTAAAATTTAAAAATTCCGGTCCAGCATCGAAATACTAGCGTTATTCTAGCCGATTTGAATATTGAAAATGATATTATATATGATAGAAAAATCAGAATCCTTTTAAAATGAGCTAAAATGAAGTCAGCGATGAAAAGTTTATAATGACATCGTTACATTAAGAAGAGTCGAACAAACTCATCTAGATTTTGCAATTATAAATAGCCAAACGGGGAGGAATTGCAAGCTTTTATAAGTTTAGTTTGATTCTGAAAAGAAGTTTGATTTTGAAGTTTTTTAAATAATGAAACCTTATCGAAGACGATATTATAATCTTATTGAAATATGATATCGTTTTCGTATCGTTCTTTTGTTTATTGGACTTAATAATAATTCAGTTTCCACAATTGAAAAATTCAGATTTTGGAATTGGCAAGAGTCGAGTGTGGAAACCAACTTACGTTAAGCTCCGTAAGTTGGTTTTAATATGAAAAAATTTCGCTCGAATTTAAAAGGACTCAGAAGCTAAAAGGTTTCAAAAGCTAATTTAAATTTGAAAAATCTAAAATTGTTTTGTTTTATGACACAATCCCGAAAAGCACAAAATGTCACTTTTTCACAAGAAAAAGTAACACTATACTTTTTTACATTAAATTTGCGTGAAAACAAAGTCTACACAATTTTCACGTGAATTTTCGTGAAAAAAAAAATGTTTATATGGAATGTAACAGTTGTTTCACATGAAATCGAAAGAACTTACTGTGCGGTATCTATAGAAAATTAAAACATTTTAAACACTGTACCATCTATTGTGTCTGTATTTAAATTTATAATAACGAAGCCAGCAGTAGCAATAGTAAAAATTTCAGCTGTAGCTGTGTAAAAGCAATATAAATTGTAAAAAAAAAAACGAAACACACCAACACATACATCCTTGCATAATGTTTGATTTTCTTCAACCAACTGTACCAATTTCTAAAAGTTTTATGCGCATACCACGTATATCCGGTATAGTATGTGGCATTTGGCCTCAACCTAAACGTTCCTGCATCACAATGTTAGTCTTCATTTTCAATGTCTTTGTTGTGGCATTGGGTGCGGTCGGTGAAAATATGTATGGTTTTATATATTTAAATGATTTAGTTGATGCATTGGAAGCCTTTTGTCCGGGCGCTACAAAGGCCATATGCCTGTTTAAGATGTTGGTTTTCTTTGCGTTTAATCATCAGTGGTATACAATAGTACAGCGTATACGCAATATGCTAATGGCTGGTAAGTACTAACCTACACATTAACTAGAACTTGAAACTATAATTAAATTTTAATTGGTACTTGTATAATGATAACATCTTCATGTCTTCTTCACCTCTTCTTCTTCTTCTTCTTCTTCGTACTTATTATGGATTGGTACTATGTGGAATTGGTGTCTTATGCTCAATATCTTTGTCATCAATGTACTTAATTGTTGATTATGCAGAAAATCATAGCAGCGAGAAAATGAAAATTGTTGAGAAATTGGCATCGATTGCAAGCATTCTCAGCCTTGTATTATTAATTAGTGGCAGTTTTACTAATTTAGGTTTTAGTCTACGACCCCTGGCCAACAATCTGTTGCGTTATTTAAAAGGTCAAGAAGTTAAACATATATTACCATTTAATATTGTGTAAGTATAATAGCTAATTCAATATTTTTTTATTTATAATTCTATTAAAAGAATTGATTTTAACTTGTGATAACTGTTTTAAGGAACTTGAGTTCAAGCAAAAGGATTAATAGTTATATTTAACCTTATACGGAGAATATGAAATACTCAAAATTTCCCAATATTTGTACACTCAAAAAAACAAGTTAGTAGAAAAATTAGTAAAACATCTTATATATCAAGTATACTACAATAGTTTTCAGCAACTTTTTTGCTAAAATTGTATATTCATCATTTTTGTTAGCACTAAACTAAGTTTAAGCTAATGTTGTTCTAATTTATTTTTCTAACAAAATTGTGCTCATAAACACATTTATAGTGCGGACAACAACCAGACAGACAAGATGTAAATGTCGCATATTAGACATTGGATCTAGTGCGGACAAAGTAAATGATATAATAAATTTACTCTGGTATGTTTTAGTTTGATGTCTAACAAGAGACCGATTTCTTTTTATTTATTAAAATACTTAAAGCTACTTATTATTGAGTAGCTGAGATGCAAAACTCGTTCATTACAAAAATTAAAAAACGAGATGACAATTGATGTTGACAGTTTTTTGGGGCTTTCTGAGAAGATTTTTGATTTTTCAACTATTGAGTTTAGTTCAGTATGGACGATACTTCAGACAACAATAAGAGTACCATATAGCATACTTAAGGTATGGCAATATAGAATAGTCAAACATACTACAATGATATTTAAAAACAACTTTTCTAAGATTCACTATAACCGAAAGATTCCATATGCATAAAAATATAACACAATAAGATATAATAAAGGGTGAACACACCAAAATTGCGACACTTCGGAAAGCTTATAACTTAAGCCTAAGCCGTTGATGTCGTAATTAATAACGTCCTGCTAATATTTCAAGCCTTTAGTAAAGCAGGTTCGTTAACACCACATAAAGGCAGTGTCGACCGCAGTGCGACGTTTTGTCGATAAAGCAGGTTTTTGTATTTTCTTTATTTGTCAAAGCCGAGAAATTAGAAAATTTCCTAAATAAACAAGAGCTGAATTCAAACGAAATTCAACAAGAAATTCTAAAAAATATTATATAGTTATGGCGAAATTCAAGAACAAAATTTGATAATACTGCCACTGTCCACTGTCACTGTGAGTATCTGGATTGGGCTTTACTTAAAAAAATTTATATATTTTGAAATTTTTTTTTTTTTGAAATTCAAATGGTAGGCCATGACCTAAATTTCATGCATGAGAAATTTCATTCGAATTTGACTTTTAGTTTCGTCAAAAATGACCACCGAGTTAGAAACCAGGCAAATTATTTTGCACGAATATATAAAAATCCGGTTCTCAGTGCGCGTAAAATTACGAAAAATGTAAAAGTTCACCACTCGATAGTTTCCAAGGTTTTACATCGCTACAGAGAAGGTCTGACAATTACTAGAAAGCCTAGTAGCGGAGGTGAGCATAACCAAAGTGATACAAACAGTGCTCGGAAGGTCCTCAGGGCATTTTTGCAAGATCCGAAGAATTTGTCACGTTCTGTTGCAAAATCTGTACGTATAAATCGCAGTCTTTAGTAGAAAAGGTAAAGCGGCAAGCTTCACTGAGAAGTTTTAAAGCTCAAACAGCACCAGATCGAGACGCAAAGCAGAATGTTACGGCGAAATCCCGCAGACGCAAGTTGTACGAATCCCAAATCACGAAATATGAGTGCATTGTCATGGATGATGAAACCTACTGCTTTCAAAATTTCAAATATATTGCTGGCCAAGATTTTTATATTGCTGCAAATCGTAAAGATGCTCCTGCACTCAAAAAAATAAGTTAGTAGAAAAATTAGTAAAACGTCTTGTATATCAAGTGTACTAGTTTTCAGCAATTTTTTTGCTAAAATTCCGTTTTCAGCAAAAATTTTAGTTATATTTTTTTAGCACTAAACTAATTTTGAACTATTGTTTTACTAATTTATTTTGCTACAAAAATTGTGCTGATAACTGCATTCATAGCGTGGGCGACAACCAGATAGACAAGATGTAGATGTCGCAGCTTGTCTGGAAACGGAAATGACAAAAAAAGAAAAATAACTACACATATTCTATATTTAAATTTTCAGCAAATAAATTAACTAAAGTAAAATTTCGCTACAAGTTTTTTGAGTTTTTTTCAGTCTACTAATATTCAGCAAAAAGTTTAGTGATTTTAGCAAGGATTTTTTTCATTTGCAGTCGACTAAGTGTTAGCAAAACTTTTGCTGAAGATTACTATTTTTTGGTAAAAATCAGCTCGCTGATTTTCAGCAAACCTTTTGCTGAAATTACCAACTTTTTTGCAAGCACGCTCCTGACTAAAAATTTGCTGACACAGCAACATTTTTTGCTGACTTTACGGACTTTTTTTTTGAGTGTGAAAGCTGTAAATTGAAAATGAAGTCCAAAAAAATATAAGGTTGGGCAAGCCATTTGCCATGGGCCAGCATCATCGAATTTTGGCCAAAACTAGAATATTGAGTATATGAGACTAAAAGATATCACCAAAAGTTTTGCTAACACTTAGCCGATTGCAAATGAAAAAAATCCTTGCTAAAATCACTAAACTTTTTGCTGAATATTAGTAGACTGAAAAAAACTCAAAAAACTTGTAGCGAAATTTTGCTTTAGTTAATTTATTTGCTGAAAAGTTAAATATAAAAAATGTGTAGAGTTGTTTTTCTTTTTTATCATTTCCGTTATCTGTACTACATCCAGACCAGCTGCGTTATCTACAGCTTGTCTATCTGGTTGTCGTCCACTCTGTAAATGCGGTTATCAGCACAATTTTTGTAGCAAAATAAATTAGTAAAACATTAGTTCAAAATTAGTGCAGTGCTAAAAAAATATAACTAAAACTTTTTCTAAAAACGGAAATTCAGCAAAAAAAAAATGCTGAAACCTAGTACACTTGATATACAAGACGTTTTACTAATTTTTCTACTAAATTAGTTTTTTGTGTGTATGGCCGCTGATTAAAAATCTGAAATTAAAATTTTGAAATTCAAAATGGCGGATGCAATATGGCGACAAACAGTTTTTTCATTAAATTTCTTATTTACTTCAAATTTCCACCAGGGGAAGTTTTTGGGTAGCAGATTACGAATCTGAAATAAAATTTTAAAAATTCAACATGACAGATCCAATATGGCGGCCAATAATTTAAAATTGTTATGTGTTGGAAAATAAATTACACTGCACAAAAAAAAGGTTCTGAGGACCACTAATTCTGGCAGAGGGACCAAAGAAAAAATAAGTGTATCAGTGTTTTAAAAGTTTTCGTCTGGCCCTATGTTTTTGGAGGGTTAAAATTTCCCCTCTTTTCAAAATGTTTATTGTGAATCGGCATAGGAAACCATTTGAATCTTCCACTTTAGTTATAGGAAATGTTCAGCGAACTTATATAAAACACTACGGGGGACATTTTTGTGGAATATTTTAACCCTCTAACTCTGCAATTAAAGGGCCTCTTTAGGCCCTTTTTAAAAAGTGTCAAAAAAGACCCCCATAAGTTGAAGAGTTAGAGGGTTAAAATGTTCCGCAAAAATATTTGTCATGAAATTCTACTATAAATCTCTGAAGACATCAAAGTTGAAAATTTAACTTCAATGCCAGAAATAAGTCAAAACTTAAAATGTGTTTAAGGGTTAATTTCGTACTTATTCAGAATTGGCACTCAAATGTCCCGCAAACCTGTACTTTAGGGAGCTAGTCTGTGTAAGAAAACAGAACCTTCATTTAAGGTAATTTTTAGTGCTATTTTTTAGTTTGTACTAAAACTCCGAAATGCTGGAAATCAGTTACTTTTTACAAAAATTTAACGCAAATATAACTAAAACAGTTTTATATTTGCTATTCCTATATTACTAATATATAGCAATTACGGGTCTTTTTTGTCCCTTTCTAAAAAGGGACCAAAAGATTCCCTTTCATTGAAGAGTTAGAGGGTTAGAATCACAGATTATACCAGTATGAGTCAACTAATTTGGGCGATATGGCCGACACAAAATGTGCAAAACAAAACGCAAAAATTTAAGAAAAACACAAAATATAAAGCACAATAATCTAAAAAGAGACATTTATATACAAAAAATGCGCAATACAAGATGTATGGAGATTTTATATTGTTATCTCCCTCTTAATTTGACTTCCATGTAAACAAAACCATACGGTTCGAGAATACTTTTCTGACACCTGTCATTGGTTTCACATCTGATATTAATCTGTGGTTAGAATGTTCCACAAAAATGTTCCTCGTAGTGTTTTTAGCGTTGATACTTTAGTCAATTTGCTCTGAAAGTTTTTTTTATCAGCTGGTAATTTAATTAAAAAATTAAATATATGTAGCTTTTATTATGTGAATGAGATATAAAAAAGAGTCTTTAAAAAAAACATTTTTTTTTTTATTTCTATAAAGATATAGATATTTTTTTTAAATATAATAAGTAAAAGTCTATTTCTAACAAAAAAAAAATATGAAAATCAATTAACATAATTTTTTTAAATATATTATTAAACTTTGGTCATTTTTAGGATTTTAACCAAAAATAAGGTATATTTAAAGATTTATTAATGAAATAGATGATGTGTTTTTGCCAAATTTTATACTTTTTTCAAAAAAAAAATTATATTACCTCAATTTTTCGAAAAAAAAATTTCAACATTTTATTAAAATCTTAGAAAGTTGGAAACTTTTTCGTAATCCATAAAAGATGAAATTACAAAAATACATTTCTTCAGAGTTGAAAAAAAATTTTATAGTTAAATTAATTAATTAATTCTTTTCTTTGTTTCAAAAAATTTTTAAACTTTAAAATCAATTAACATAAATTTTTGTTAGACTTCCATTTAACTTTTGGTAGTTTTAGGCTCTCAGCTAAAATATTGTAAAAATTCAAAGATTAATTTGATATATTAATTGCAGACTTTTTTACAATTTTATTATTTTTTATTGATTCAAATATATTCAAATATTTAAAAAAAAAAATTCTTTTTAAAATACCTCTAAAAATGAATTTTTACCAATTTTTTTTCTAAGATTCAAAAAATTCATCTTTTTTTATTACATATTACATATTTACAAGATTAAGTAATTTTTGTATATATACAAAAAAAATATTTTCGTCGAAATAGGGACAAAGAACTGTGAGACAAAGAACTGTGCGTCCGTCGTCTCCTCATATCCGAATGAGGGCATGCCTTCAACAGATTATTTTTTTCACAATTTATTAAATAAGTTTTGGAGATTTTAGCACATTTATTCCTCTACCAAAACAGTTTTAAAATTTGTTTATAAATTAAACAAAAAAAATATTTATCAAAATCAAAAGAATTTTTATCAAAATAACACTTGGCATTAAAGATTTCAATTAATAAGTATCGCGCTTTGTTTAAATTGTACTAAGATAGACTAAAGTTCTTTGATAGCGGTACTTCAAATGCACTGAAATAAAACTGAGTGCATTTGAAAATAAGAATAGTATTAAATAGAATTACAAGTGCTTATAAAAAAATATTTAATAGTAAATTTGCAATATGTTTGTTGTCAGCAGCTGTATAAATATGTATACCTAGGCGTATGATTGATATGGAATGTCAATAACACTCATACGCCATAGTTGTAAATATCAAAGAACTTATCTATGGTATCTCCAATTTATATAAATTAGTAGTAATTAAACAAATTACACTATTCAGCAAAATTAAACTTTTGTTTGATTAGTACACAGAGGAAACTAAAATTGAGTTTCAATTAATATATTTGTAAATTTAAAATAAAATTTAATTAAATTCGGACCAATTAACAACATTTTCATATCAGTTAAATTTTTTTTGTAAAAATTTAATTGAAAATTTTGCAATTAAAGTTTTAATCATATCAATTAAATATATGTTGTCAATAGTACTTATGGTAAACTAAAAAGTTTTTCGGCTACATAATCATTTTCCATTAAAAGTTTAATTGATATGAATAAGCTTTTTAATTGGAAATAAATTTGAAATTAAAAAAAAAATTTTAATTGAAGTTTTATTGGCAATAATTTTTACTGTGTACGTAACAGTAAATTTTATTGTTTTTGGTGATAAATTGGCAAAAAAAAGTGACTTTAATAAAAAAAAAAGTTGTACATGTCCAGGATATCCATATTTAGTTAAAAATTTTGATGTACTATATGTCTATTTTAATTGTGAGAAGAAATTGGCAAATTTAATTAGCAAATATTAAAGGATTACACTAAAAAACGGTAATTTCCAACTTTCTTGTATCACCAGTAAAATATTCTTGAACACCCACTATAATGATAATACTTATCTTATAAATAAATTTAACGATTTTTTAGTACATATCTAAAAAATGAAGTAAAAAGTTATAAAAAGGTATCGAGAAACAATATAAAAATGACGATTCCTCGAAAACGATCTACTGATAAATTCTTATTCTTACCTAATTTGGATTCAGTACACCAAAATTTATTACAAAATATGTATTGCAACAGCAGGTTTTTTTAGGTTGTTGAATAGTGTTATAAATTATTTAAAGCAATAATATTCTGACATACACATACCATAACATACTTTTCATATAAGTACATACACTCACAATATATTTTCCATAACCGAATGAAGTTTATTTAAATAGTATTGTACGTAAAGTGTGTTTTCAGTTGAAGAAACAATTGAAATACATTAGACCGACTCACAAAAAGAGTAAAGTGCCCCCTCAAAATAAATCTTGGTTTATTTTATGATTATTCTCAAAATATTTCGGGTCTAGCAATGAGATCTGACGAGCTGGACCATTTTTAAAAAAGGTATTTTTTTTAGTTTTTGTAATTTATGATCTAAAATCGAACTAAAAGCATTAATTTACCAAATAAAAGATCAAATATTCATACCCCTTATTCAATATCATTATTCATTGGCGTCCTATGCTCCAGTGGGCATTTTGATTTAAAAGAAAGCGCTTTTTCGAATTTCAAATTTATGCAGTTTTTACAAAACCACTAAAATCAAAATGCTTCTCGGCGGGAGCTAGGTTTTCATTTTAGACCCATAGTTTCTTCGGGTAGTTTTCTTAGAATTTAGTGTAGATCACGTTTCTGCTATACGCTTCTTCACACAAAAAAATTTACCCACCTTAATATATATGTATATATTATTCATTATATTATAACTTTATAATACGTATTACAATTATTTATTGTTAGTTAATTTAATTTTTTTCTATTTGTTTGTTTTTTCTACACTTATGTATTTTTAAACCGTAGCATACCGGAAATATTTGTAAATTATCCATACTATCCTGTAACATATTGCATCCTTGTTTTATCCGGTGCCATGACAGTTTTCACGTTTAGTTTTGTTGATGGATTTTTCCTCTGTGCCTGCATGTACATGAGTGGTATTTTTAGCATGATTCAATGCGATATACGCACAATATTTGTTGAATTGAAAGATGGTAAGTTTATTTTACTCGTCCAAGCCAACTTAATAAAAAACACTTATTGAAAAGCAGATAATATTTTGAACTGCAACATACTTATATAAGTAGATGGGAGAAAAAAAAGTAGAAAATCCGTAAGTATTACATAAAACAAAAAAAAACCTTTACCAGATGATGAATTTGTGGCTTGGCATGTAGTTAAACAACAACTAACAAAGTTTATAACATTTACTTAATAATTTTTTTTATACAAACTCAATTATGTTCAACAAATACAAACATGATGTAACGTACTGCCAATTGACTTCCGCATTAAAACAAAAGGAAAAACCATGAAAAATACAAAGTTTTCTACTTGATTTTGCTACTTAAAATGCTACAAATCATGTATTAAAATTATGTTTTTAAAAAAATAAAATTGATTGAGAACTATGAATGACTAGTTTGATACACTACAGCATTTTAAAATATTCCTAAGCAAATATTTAAAATTACACTAATTTACAAAATAACTAAATTTTTACGCGCACTAAAGCGACCAGTTTTTTATATATTTCTAGCAGCTGAACTCGAAAATCAGATTCTTAATTTTTTTTTTAATTTTTATATTTCAGATTTTTACCGATAATAAAAAAACACACTTCTTACATTCAGAAAGAAATATTTTTATTTCAAGCAGAAACAACATTAAATTAAATAGGATCTGCCATAAAATAAAACTAAGTTCGATTTCTTTTTAATTTAAATATGTTTATACTTATTTTAAATAGCGAAAACCAAATCATGTTTAATTTAATCAGATTCATTTCTAATTTTAAAATGCTTGATTGAAATATGATATGGTAATTCACTTAAAAACGATTTTATTTTTCTGTGCAAGAATAGTGTCAATAAATGCTATTAAATAGGAAACAAGCTTTGTGAACATTATTTTTCTTTCTATTGTTTAGTTTTCCAGCAAAACAGATATTGCCAAGTAATTATGCGAGTAAGTAGCGCGCAAAGGGTTCCACTGGTTACCAGGCTATTTACTCGCAACATTACTTTTGTCCACGATGTCTAAAAATTCATACAGAAAAAGTGAGAATAATGAGTTACCAGTGTGGTTACCCACAGTGAAAGAATAAATAGAAGTTAGGATATAAGTGGTTACTCTACATTGTGAAATAGTTTTTTTTTTACCTTTGAAAATTTCCTATTTAATTCAAAACAAATTAATAAATAAAATATTAATATAAAAAATACTAAATCGGTACTTATTTAATCAATTACCAGTAAGTGATTACTTTGCAAATATATATAAATTCTTCTATAACTTCCCAGCAAAAAAATTTAGAATTTATGCTTTAAAAACTACTTCTTTCTTATCCGTTAGTGTATTTTTAGTGATTTTTTAGAAGTAATTCGGAACGACTTAAAAAAATAACTTCTTTCATTGCTTCCAAAGTATCAGTTAGTATATTTTTACAGCTTTTTTAGAATTACTTCTGAACAACATCCAAAAAATCACTTAAGTATTGCTTCTAAAGCACAATTGCTCTAAAACTGTGGATTTTGGTATCATATTGTATTTCCAAATAGATTCGATTCCCGGCAGGATCAATATTTTTTTGTATTTTTTTTTATTATTTTTTTTATTATTTTTTTTTTTAATATTTATAACTAATTTGTTTAAAATCAATATTTTTTAATTTTTCAATTTTTAAAAATACGAAGTCAGAAAAATACAAACAAGAAAGCGGTGGCAAAGCACTTTAACAGGCGGTACAAGTACTGGTAAAAATTGCTTTCCCATTCCCAAAATGATAACTTTATTAGACAAAAGGACCGGCTGTTCAAAAAGCGCCGGAAAAGCACTGGAGGAACAAAATTTTTGAACGTTGGGAAAATGCTGGCAAAACCAATAAAAAGGTGGTCTGGAAATATATTTTCAAAAATAAAATTTAAAAAGAGTTCATATGTATTTTTTTGGGTCCTGCCGTGATTTGAACTTAGGCCGTCAGATTTTCAGACGATTGCTCTACCCACTGAGCTAACGACATATATAATATTTGGTGGCTAAACACATAAATAAGTGATAACAGCTGGAAAACTACTGGCTGTGCCAAAATGCTAGTACAGGCAAACAAATTTTTGTAACTAATATGCCAGCGTTGGTAGAGCAAAAAAAGTTCGTCTTGAAGGAGCTTTCCCAAAAAACATAAAAATTGATTTTATAAAACAAAAAAAAATTAAATTCAAAAAAATCAAAAAAAACTTTTTTACTTGCAACCGGATTTGAATTCGGAACCTTCTGACTACAAACATTTTTTTAACAAAGCGTCAGCATTGGTCTACCAGTGAATTGATTTTTGTACCACTGGTTGCATTGGCTAGGTAGCAGTGCATAACCACTGCACTGTGGGCCAGCATCGCCGTTTTTTGGCCAAAAGTACAATTCAGGTAAAGGGAAAATATGTTTATATATTCAAAATCTTCAAAATATGTTGTGAGTGAAATATTTTATCATTGTGGTTACTCGTTGTTAATTGGCGAGAGTTCAAAGATAAAGTTTTTTAATTTTGTGACATTTTTTATTTTATAATGATACAATAAAAAGTCAATAAACAATAATTATATTCCAAAAACAATCTCAAATTATAAAACTGAAACTAGTTATCAAAAAAAAAAAAAAAAATAGACACCTGTTAAGTACAGAGACTATTAACTATATAGATAGGAAATCAAAAATTACACTACTCACCGGTAGAGGGCGCTGAAATTTAGTATTACCTGAGCAACTATTTAGTATCAGTTTAGTTAGTATCAGCTGAGCCTATATTTAAAAACTCAAAAACTGCTGAAAACTGCTCAAAAGAAGGAAAAAACAAGCGCGGAATATATTCAAATAATAAAATTTGAAATATCCATTTGTTTTTTTTTTTACTTTGTTGTTTGTTACACTATGCGACAGTCAAAATCGGGTTCGGATAAAACCAACGGGAAATGTTATATCGGTCAAAAACAAGTTATACGTGTCCCGGCGTTTCGCTGGGTCACCTCTAGGAATCGAGATATATCTTTTTTTTGACATGACTCGAGAACCACTAGTCCGATTTTGCTCAAACAATTTTAAAAAAATTAAAAATTACAATTCCTTTAATCTGTTCATATAACGTTTTTCTATATACTCAACAGTTTTGCCGGTAAAACTAAATGTTTGTTACCGCTACCATAAAAATTAATAACCTTTTGTTTATTACTTTTTTTAATATTTTCTTCATACATTTATTTTTACCGGCAAAACTGTTGAGTATATAGAAAAACGTTTTATGAACAGATTAAAGGAATTGTAATTTTTAATTTTTTTAAAATTGTTTGAGCAAAATCGGACTAGTGGTTCTCGAGTTATGTCAAAAAAAAGACCAACAAAGGTCAAATCGATATATCTCGATTCCTAGGGGTGACCCAGCGAAACGCCGGGACACGTATAAATTCTTTTTTACCGATATAACTTTCCCCGGTAGTTTGAACCCTTCCCGATCACTGACCCCTACCATTTGTCTCACAGTGTTATTATTTAAATTTAAATAAAAAAACAAAATTGTCCATTTTTTGAACAAAGTGCCATGTAGTGATACGAAAAAAGTAACAAAGTTATTCATTTTACCTCAAAAATATGGGCTTTTCTGAAAATCTTAAATTTTCAAAAAAAGCTCCAAAATGTTCTAAGAGATAATTAAAAAACTCGAATGCAAATGTGTTCCCTAAGATGTCTTCTACCTAGGTTTTTGCGACCGTTTGCGACCGTTCATAAACTTTCGAGATTTTGCCCTTTAACTGGAAAAGTATCTTCAGATCTCGCTGATTTCCAGCATTCCAGAGTTTTAGTAAAAACTAAAAAAATAGCACTAAAAATTATCTTAAATGTAGGTTCCGGTTTTCTGACACAGAATAACCCCCTAAAGTCCAGGTTTGCGGGACATTTGAGTGCCAACGCTGAATAAGTACGAAATTAACCCTTAAACACATTTTAAGTTTTGACTTATTTCTGGCATTGAAGTTAAATTTTCAACTTTGATGTCTTCAGAGACTTATAGTAGAATTTCATGACAAATATTTTTGCGGAACATTTTAATCCTCTAACTCTTCAACTTATGGCTCTTTTTTGACACTTTTTAAATAGGGCCAAAAGAGACCTTTTAATTGCAGAGTTAGAGGGTTAAAATGTTCCACAAAAATGTCCCCCGTAGTGTTTTATATAAGTTCGCTGAACATATCCTATACCTAAAATGGAAGATTCACATGGTTTCCTATGGCGATTCACAATAAACATTTTCAAAAGAGGGGAAATTTTAACCCCCCAAAAACATAGGGCCAGACGAAAACTTTTAAAACGCCAATACACTTATATTTTTCTTTGGTCCCTCTGCGTGAATCAGTTATCGTCAGAACTTTTTTTTTTTTTTTTTTGTACAGCCCATGTGAAAATCGAAATATATATGAACATATATGATCATACATTCACTTGTATATGATCATGCATGGGCATACTGCATCATATACGTCCATGCATAGTTCAGTGTATGACCATACATGCTCTCATATATTTCCATATATCTTTGGATCCGAAATTTGAGGGTATATGACCGGACATGTTCATATATGACCATATACCCTCAAATTTCGGATCCAAAGATATATGGCAATATATGAGATCATGTATGGTCATACATTGAACAATGCATGGGCGTATATGATCGCGTATGCCCATGCATGATCATATACAATTGAATGTGTGATCATGTATGTTCATATATATTTCGATTTTCACATGGGAATTTAATTTATTTTCCAACACATAACAATTTTAAATTTATGGCCGCCATATTGGATCCGCCATGTTGAATTTTTGAAATTTGATTTTAGATTCGTAATCTGCTACCCAAAAACTTCCCCTGGTGGAAATTTGAAGTAAATAAGACGACATTCAAAATTCTAATTTCAGATTTTTAATCAGTGGATCCTAGACATATATAATTGATTATTTTAAGTCCAATATATTAAAAAATAAAAAGTAATGGCCGCCATCTTGGATCCGCCATTTTAAATTTTATATTTTTTATTTCAGATTCGTGATCAGCAACAACCAGACCCCCCTTTGTGATATCTTTTATTTTCATATACTCAATATTCTAGTTTTGACCAAAAATCGATAATGCTGGCCCACAGTGCACTGGTTGCAAACCTTTGCATATCACTCTAAGCCAATTCTTTGCCAATGGTTTTTTTTTATAAACCACCGAAATTTTTGTAAAACAAATACTGGCAAAACGCTTTTTACAAACGCTGGCAAAGCGTCCCAAATGAGTATTCTGCCAGGCATTTATTTTTAACACCGTGGCTACCCAGTGGTATGCCAGTGCTTGATTTTTTGTACCACTGGCGATTTCTGACTGGGTAATATGTATGTAAAGCGCATAGTTCGGGGACATAGCCAAAAACGTGCCCAAGCTATACAGTATATTAGTCAAAAATGTCTTCATACTAGAGATGGGCGCCTGAGTGAATTTTGACTACGCTCACGCACGCTCACGAACGAAAAATAATAATCACGCACGACTCACGCACGAACAATTTTTTTATAATTTTAATTTGAATCACGCTCACGAAGTAGTACTCACGAAAAATACGAAATTTGTTTTATACCTCATTCATTCTGAACCCAAAACTAGTAGTTTTCAAATTTATTTTGTTTTCGATTGTCAAATCCCATACAAATTTCAAATCGAAAACTTAAAAAAAACGAAAACTTCTAGTTTTGGGTTCAGTATGAATGAGGCTTAATATAATATTTTTTTAAGGAAACTTTCTTTATTGAACATAAGTTTTAGTTATTTACAAACTTAAGTAATTAAAGAGTATTAAAATTAGTTGAGCTATAAAAAAATGTTTGTTAAAAATTTAATTTTATAAAATTTTTAAAATAAAATAAATTGTGAATTCTATTTGGAATTTATTTTTTGATCCTAAAACCGAACAAAAATAACACTAATTTTTTAATTATTTAAAAAAGTTCACTGTAAATCTTTAAATGAAAATTTCTCAATTATCATCAATTCTCCGATTTAACTCCCTCCGACTTCTATCTGTTCCCAAATCCAAAAAATTCCTTGCTGGCAAACGTCTTACCTCGAATGAAGATGATATGGCAGCTGTAAACGATTATTTTGAGGAGCTTCAGAAAAATTATTTTAATCAAGGGATAGGATTGGACTAAAAAAAAACGTTGGACTAAGTGTATTGAAGTTTCAGGAGATTATATGGAAAAATAAAATAATTTTAAAAATCCAGCTCTTGTTTTTCATTTTTAGGCTAAGAACATTTCGAACTGCCATCGTAAAAATGATAAGAAATTGCTTTTTATGTACCTGTGAAACTAGTGCTAAAAACTATACTGAATTGGAGTGCTTAATAAGTACTTTTATTGAAGAGAATAAAGCACAATATCTCGCATTAACAAAGTGGTGTTTTTATGCCAGTCAACTTTCATATCAAAGAATAGCTTTGCGGTAGAGCGCTAGACTAGCAATCGTCAGGTCGCAAACTCGATACCCGGTGTCGGCAATAAAAAACTTTTGTAAAATAAAAAAAATATAAATTTTTTTTTCCGAACAATTTTTTTAACTTTTAATTTATGAAAAAGAGTTTCCTTTGCACTCGTTTAAAAAGTACTGAAAAAATGTTGAAGTTGGAGTACTCCTCGCCTATGACTACTCAATGTTAAAATCATTAGTGTTTATGTGAAAAAAGAAGTACATCTAGATCATCAATTGTAGTGCTTTTTCTACTGCTTCGGCATCCTTTTTTTTTTGCTGGGTAATTATCTGTATTTAAGTCATTATTTTGTATTTTAAAGTAATGCAAAAGGTAATGACCTATCATTACTAGGTAATCCGTATGGTATTAACTTGTCATTACCATGTTTTTGCTGGGTAAAGACACCTTAGTCAAATTTTAAAGTTTTTTCCAATACTTATTTCGAAAGCATCTTTGGGTTTCGAAATGTATTTATCGTTGAGCTCTTATGTTAGGGGGAGTTTCATTTTTGGTAAATCCGAAAATTACACTTTTTTGTAATTTATTGACATGGTTACTCCCTTTTTGTAAATATCCAACGTAGGGTATTAAAAATATTATTTTTTTCCAAAATCCTTTTATATTTTTTTTAATTCTTCTCTTTTCATTTCAACATTTATGGATATGAAAACTATTAAGGTGAAACTTCGAGTTTGGCACAAAATCAACGTATTCGTATGCAACTTGTAATAATTGTAAAACGTCATAACGCGATCATCGATTTATGTAAGGATTTCTCAGCAAACTTCAGCCTTATCATTTTGTTGCATTTCCTGTCGGCAGCATTTGTTCTATGTTCAAGTATTTTGGATTTACTGTTGGTAAGTGTGATTGTTGTTGGCGTTGGTGCGATGATGGTATTATTGTTGTTGTGTATGTTTGTATTTTTGCAGCATCAGTTTTTTTCATCTAACACTGTGTATATTTAAATGGCCTGTATTAGTGGGTTTGTGCAATTTTTTCGAGTGTTTTTTTTTTGTGGTTGTTCAAACCTATTTTCCTTAACTATTTTCCTTTTTTTCTACTTCTTCTGATTATATAATATGTACCAATATGTTCTTATAATGCCACTTTTTATATCTATCCTTTCCTTTCATTAAATTCACATTTTAACTTGAGGTTTTTTTTTTTTAAGTTGATTTTTTAACGAATACTGGTTTTTTTTCGCTCAAGATGAAAAAAATAAATTGAAACTTTAAATTATCTAACTTTTTTTAATCTCATTTTATATTTATCGACAGCATTAGTTGTGTGTAAATATATTTTTTTCTTAAAGTACTTTTGAATATTTAAGTTTTTTCTTTTTATAAAATTGGTTTTTTGTAGTATACTTAAATAACACATTAACAAAAATTTTGCAATAATGTAATTATAAAAGGGTTTCTTGCTGTTTTTTCTTTTTTTTAATAGTCAAAGTAAAAACTATAAAGGTTTACAGGGAATGTACCCCAAGTTAATATATTGTTACGACATTGGATTAGTCTAGTATAGAAAAGTCTGGAATTTCTGAGGAAAAATATCCCGATAAATGGAATTTACTAAACCCGTCTATTTGGCTGCACTACATTTTATAAATTTAATTATAATATTAAGTAATTGAAAGCTCTAATATGATTAACATAAGTGTTACTATTTTAGAACCACTGGAATTTTCTAGTATGTTCTACAACCAAGGCCGCTAAACTAAATAAGGGCTGCCACTTGACGTTTAGTAAATTAGTCTCGCATTAGGGTTTCAGTAGTCAATTGCATATTGTGTGATTCAGTTGGGCATTAGTAAATCGTATCCAAATCATTGGTAAACTTATGTGTGTTATACTCTTGTATGTAAAGTAATAAAGTGTTTAATAAATAAGTGTATAAGCTCAATATCAAAGAGAAGAGTGTGCGTCATTTTGCTTGCAACAGAAGACAACCCGGTTTATTTAAAGGAAATAAACCAACGTTTTTAAAAAGTAGAAATATAACAATATAAATATGTGACAGAGAACCATTCTAAAAAGGCAATAATCCCAACATATACGTGACGACTATAATAGAATTATAGGGTTTTTCAATAAGAGCGCTACAAAAGTAAAAAAGTTTAAATAAAACAAAAACGGTTTTGGATATCAATGAAATTCTTTATTCCTGTGAAAGTACGTTCGATGCCATTATGTATGGAAATCGATCACTTTTGCATGGCCACCACGGGCACGCTTGCAGAAGTCTAGACGCTGAACCCAATTTTCGAAGGTTTTCAAGCATAAATCGGTTGATACTGCTGCAATTTCACGTTCGATATTCGTACGAAGTTCATCAATCGTCGCTGGCTTGTTGGCATAGACCATAGATTTGACGTAGCCCCACGCTCAATTTTTGATCTGCTAGGACGATTATGACGACCATAAATTGGACGTAGCGCTCTTAACGTTGAGGCCACTGACTCCGAATTTCGGTAGTAAATTTTAATAAATTCGACTCGTTGTTGGCTCGTATATCTTTCCATCATGAAATGGCAAACCTTACTGGAGAGAAATGTCAAAAGAGCGGCAAGAAATATGGCTTCGTTTGCTGTCCCTGTCTTTCTACTTTTGTAGCGTCCCTGTTGAACAACCCTTTATAATATGTGATAGAGAAAAATATTTAAAGTTAACTTATTTTGTATGTACCATCCCTGATGTTTTGGGGATGAAAAGTGAGATAAGTTTGGTGGAATGTAAGCCATTCAAACGGCAAGTTTTCGTTCGATCAAAGTAAGATGACGGTCATAGGATCCGAGATATCTTACAATCGGTCAAAGCTATCCACTTCGGCTATATCAGAGGAATCAAAATGTCAGAGGAATCAGGACGTCCGACAATCTCAGTGCCATTCCTTGCACATTCATCAGTCAAAGCCCCAACCCATGTCAGCCTGACTGAGTTTTAGTGTATTTAGCCAAACGATTAAATGCAGTCACCCACACAAGCAGGATTATACTCAGAAGAAAATGTTGGTACTAAAATTTTTAAACGGTTTTCAATTTCACTTTATTATTTTTATACTAACTGTTAGTAAAAATTTCTCAAATATATATATATTTTTGTTAAAATCGAATTTAGTTAAAATTTTGGGTGGCAGCATACTTTAACATATTAAGCATTCTGATTGGTTAATTTATTCTCAACCAATCAAAATGTTTAAAAATATGAGGATAAATATTTCTGTTGTGAGCCTTGGCCAATTTAAAACTTGTTAGGCGCCAGCTGATATTTCCACTGAAAAGTTTAACATTTTTGACCATTTTGACGGTGCTTAAAAAAAAAGTGAAAATAAAAAAAAATAAATAACCACATGGAAATTTTCGGACAATAATTTATTTCGATTTTCGATGTGGATTATCTAGACAGTTAATTCAACTTTTGGTGATGAAGCTCCGTCCTTTCCAACTTTGAAACGCTGGTATGACGAATTTAATCGCGGATGTCCTTCGCTCTAAGGCAAATTTCGGCCGTAGTGTATTCAAAGACCATGATTTGGGGGTGTCTCTCTCGGAATGGAAATATTGCTATGACAAGTAAAGTGTTCTTCAACAGGGACGCTACAAAAGTAGAAAGACAGCGACAGCAAACGACGCCATATTTCTTGCCGCTCTTTTGACATTTCTCTTCAGTAAGGTTTGCGATTTCATGATGAAAAGATATACGAGCCAACAACGAGTCGAAATTTTTAAAATTTACTACCGACATTCGGAATCAGTGGCCTCAACGTTAAGAGCGCTACGTCCAATTTATGTCGTCATAATGAATGGCTTCGTCAATAAACAAAATATGCGTTATTGGTCAGACAGCAATTCACACGTACTCCATGAGTCATCATTACATCCCGAAAAAATTACGGTTTGGTGTGGTTTATGGGCCGGCGGCGTCATTTGGCCGTACTTCTTCCGTGATGATCAAGACCGGCACGTTACTGTGAATGGGAATCGCTACCGTTCAATGATAACCGAATATTTTTGGCCCCAATTGGATGATATGGACTTGGAGGACGTGTGGTTCCAACAGGATGGCGCCACAAGCCACACAGCGAATGTCACAATCAATTTATTGCAAACCAAGTTTGGAGATTTCGTGTTATCTCACGAAATGGTCCAGTCGATTGGCCGCCTCGGTCGTGCGATTTGCCGCCGTTGGACTATTACGTCAAATCTATGGTCTATGCCAATAAGCCAGCGACGATTGATGAACTTCGTACGAATATCGGCCGTATTAGGCTTGAAAACCGTCGAAAATTGGGTTCAGCGTCTGGACTTCTGCAAGCGTGCCCGTGGTGGCCATGCAAAAGAGATCGATTTCCATACATAATGGCATAGAACGTACTTTCACAGGAATAAAGAATTTCATTGATATCCAAAACCGTTTTTGTTTTATTTAAAAAAACTTTTGTAGAGCTCTTATTGAAGAACCCTTAGAACTTAGGAGAATATTTTAAGAAACAATAAAGACAAAATGTTGGTTTTTAATTTTTTTTTTAAATAAAAATTGTTAAAATAAAACTTGTATTTATATATACCGATGGTATGAAATACAAAAACAAAAAGCTTTCATAATATTTCTATTGTTCGCTATGCTTTGTAGAAGACTTCGAAAACATATTTTATTGTTTGCTCCATTCCCATTTTGTTAATGTAGCAGACTACATTTAATATGAGATTTTGATGCTTCAAATTGAATTGCACTACTGCCACCACTTTCTAAAGAAAACTGATGAAGGGGACCTAGAAAATCCCCGAAACGATCGTCTTTTCATTGCTTAAAGTGTAGAGGTTTTTGAAAGCAAAAACTCTGTGAAGTATTTGTCACAGGAGAGTATCCTGATGAAGAAAAAAAGCAGTTTTTGAAAAAAGTACTTATTATATTAATTCATAATAAGGAAATTGGCCTCGAACTGAATTAATAAATTTCTAGTTAAACAATAAAGACATTTGCAATAAAAAAATCCTGTTCTTTCATTGTTAGGCTCAAAATATAAATAGTATCCCACGTATGCAGCTCATTGACTCATTTTAACATCTTCAGAATGTGGTTTTTCTTAATCTCGTAAACTAGATTAACAAAAAATGTAAAATCTGGCCTAATATGTCCACATTTGACACACTGTAGCACCACACCCTATATTAAAATTACTAAAAGCTTAAATGATTTTTTTTTTAATTACTTATCATCAAAATTGCCTTCAATATGATTATTGTCTTTTGTCTGTAAACAGACCTTGAAAAGTATTTAAAGTGCTTCTCTAACACAGCAAACGGAACTTTCTCAATTTCATTGAATTTTACACTCATAAAAGTAAATCAGTAAAAATAGCAGAAAAAGTTACTAAAAATTAGTTAAAAATTATGCTAAAGAAAAAACTGCTGAAATCATCAGTTTTTTTCGAAATACTAATAAAATAAGAACAGCCAAATTAAAACAGTTAAATTCACAGAATTTTAGTTATATATAAGTACACTTTTAGTTAATTGAAAATAACAAATTGTACTGTAGAATGAGCAGAAAAGTTTGCTAAATATTAGTAGACTAAAAATAGTAAAAATAAACTGTTATATCTACAAAATTTTTACTATTTTTAAGCTTAATTCAGTTGAATGCAAATAGCAGAAATATTTGCTAATAAAAATTGTAAACTGTTGTTTTCAAAAGGCTCGATTTTTATTTACATTTAAAAAAAGATTTGGAAAATTGTAATATTTTTTTGTGATCCTTTAGGTTACAAATTATTTAACAAATTTTAGCAGTTTAATTTGTTTTTTTCCATTAACCAAAATTTAACTCAAATATAACTAAAATTCTGTATATTTAACAGTTTTAATTTTGCTGTTCTTATTTTACTAGTATTTAGCAAAAAAAAATCTGCTAATTTTAGCATTTTTTTCTGCAGCATCATTTTTAACTAATTTTTAGTAACTTTCTCTGCTATTTTTACAAATTTATTTCTATTAGTGTATATCAAAACGATATCAGCCGTATCCTTAAGCTTTGCCAAAATAAATAAGTCGTCGTACACTTCATTACATTTACATAAAATTAACTGCAAACCACTTTCTAACATGGTACATGAAATTTTCTCCATAATTTTTTATTATATTTATGTTTTTTTCCTTCTTTCGATTCAAATTTAAATTAAAAAATAACAATTAAATGATAAAATGACAATTATAATAATAATTCTTCATAATTCGTTTAAAAGTAGACCATAATTTTCATTTCCGTCCTTTTGTTTACACTAACAAAGTTTTTTTTTTATTATTTCACTTTTAATGTTATTTTAAAATTAATATCACCTTTGTTTTACAAACCAATTGACAATGCACGAATTAAATAAAGAAAAACAAAGGAAAAAGCTACAAAATCTAGTACTTGATTACATTTATTATGTTTCATTTCGCTATCGGGCTTATATTTGTTGGGTTTGTCCTTTTTATTTCAACCTAATTTTTTCGTAATAAAGTAAAATTAAAGTCCAAATAATTTATACAACTAGAGTTATACAATAAGTAACTACACTATTGTCGAAGTGAAATTATATTTTTGAATATAACATATTTCTCAAAATTTTGAATCCCTTACTAAAATCATTTTTTTTTTTTTTTTTTTTTTTTATTAATTCTTTTATTACATAATCGAGCCCTTAGGGCCTTATATGGTTAATTAAAGCTACTAATTAAATAACAAACTTCTATATAAAATTAATCATTTAATGCTTTATGTTCACAATTTACAATTCCGAAATACTCAGATGAAATTGGGATCCGACACTCGAGGGTACACTCATAGAAATAAATCTGTAAAAATAGCAGAAAAAGTTACTAATTACTAAAATTAGCAGATTTTTTACTAAATACTAGTAAAATGAGAACATCAAAATTAAAACTGTTAAATTTACAGAATTTTAGTTATATTTAGGACTTTTAGTTAATTGAAAATAGCAAATTGTGCTGTAAAATCTGCATAAAATTTTTCTAAATACTTGTAGACTAAAAATAGCAAAAATAAACTGTTAAATCTACAAATTTTTTGCTATTTTTAAGCTAAATTTAGTTGAATACAAATAGCAGTTTATTCTGTTAAAATCAGCAGAAATATTTGCTAAAAAATTGTAAACTGCTGTTTTGAAAAGGCTTGATTTTAATTTGCATTTAAAAAAAAATTTAAAAAAAAAAAACTTCGAAACTTGGTGATTTTTTAGGCTACTTATTATTTAGCAAAATTTTTTGCTGATTTTAGCAGGTTAATTTGCTATTCTCCATTTACAAAAATTTAGCTCAAATATAACTAAAATTCTGTATATTTAACAGTTTTATTTTTGCTGTTCCTATATTACTAATATATAGCAAAAATAATCTGCTAATTTAGCAGTTTTTTCTTCAGCATCATTTTTAACTAATTTTTAGTAGTTTTAACTAAATGTTTTACGGACTTTTTTCTATTAGTGTATATGTACGTATATGATAATATATGTTCCTACATGCTCATATATAATTAATATTAAACCTCGTATGGAAGAAAATAAATTTTGAGTTATTGACCGGGCTATACCCTGAAAATATTTAGGCGTTAAATTACGTCCCACAAAAATTTTGGAAAATGGTATATCGTGAAGGCGTACCTTATCGGTTCTGAAGTTTGAAAAACGGATTAAAGTGGGAAAATATGACTTTTTGTACATTTTCTTAAAAACATTGATATTTTAAAACAATTCGAACTAAGAACATTAAAGAATCGTAAGTCAGAGTAAATTATCTTTGTAATAATTTTATAGTTCCGAGAAATTGAGATAAGAAGTATTTTTATATTCTGTTTTGCTAACTTCTTTTAAATTAGTGCCAAACAAGATAAAGTTTTTAAACACAGTTTTCAAAACCAGAGACATATAATATAGAGATGCAACATCGATAATTTTTTTTTAAAAAAACTGTAGATGTCACTAGCATGTGGGAAATTTTGTCAAGGGAGGATTTTTTTATGTCAAATGAGGTTTTACAGGGTTGTCGGGTAAGGGGATTTAGGCCCAAATTAGGTATTTCGACTTCATTTTGGGGACAGATTAAAAAATTTGTAAATTTTAAAAGATTTAGTTTTAATGCAACAGAATGGTGGTATAAATTATATGCGTATTATTTCAAATTAAAGTCGATCAAATTTGGTCTGTTATAGAATTTAAAAATTTTTACAAAATATTTGAATTATTGAAGAAATGTTCTCCAAATATTTATAAATCTTGAAATAACGAAAAGCAACCAAGTTCAATCATTAATCAAAAAATGTTCTATTTTCCAAATACTGAAATTGTTACATGCAAAGGACTCAGAAAAAATGAATTTTGTACAGGCTCAAAAAGTACCAGGGGTTTTTATATAACCTCATATGTACCTTCTGAATCGTGCAAACTCGACTTATGCAAACTTAATGTTTTAAAGAATTTACAAGCGCTAGAACTTACACGTACTAGATTTACACTTAAACAAAACTATTAGTTTTTGAAAACTAGTCGTATTTACTTGTCAAATTCCATACAAATTTTATAAAAAAAAAAGATTTTTCACCATAATGCACTTCGTGTGAAAATTGTGTAGAATTTTTTCTCTCGAAAACTTAATACACGGCTTTTATTTTGAAACGGTGACATTTCATTTTAATTGTGATCTGCCTTGCGTATAATAAATTTTTTTTACTTTCACAATTTTCACAAAGATTTGAGGCCTATAAAGTTCGAGTGAAAACGTAAATATTTATTCGTAAAATATTCAATTTTATTTACTTTGCTCACTCATTTCCTAATAATTTTCAGAACTTAAGAGCGATGCTAACTTAGCTCCTATTTTTTTCATTTGAGTTTTTGTTAAAATTAAAATGAATTGGATATAACATTGGGGATTTAAACATTTAAATCAAATTTTAGGAGATTTAATTTTTTTTTACAGATAACTCTGAGGAGCTAATTATGAAACTCCTTCCTATTAATTTTCTTGCACTAAACATTTTAATTTAATTTCAGAAAATTAATCTTTGTGAATCCCGCATTTTTAAGTTATATACCTAATATTTTTTTGAGTGTACTATAAAAAAAATTCATTACAATTCTGTTAAAGTTTAATCTGGCAATGTTTTTGTATAAAAAAAAAATCCTCATAACCCATGTGAAAATCGAAATATATATGAACATACATGATCATGCATTGGCTCGTATGTGATCATGCATGGGCATACATTGTCATATACGTGCATGCATAGTTCAATGTATGACCATACATGATCTCATATATTTCCATATACCTTTAGATCCGAAATTTGAGGGTATATGGAGGTATATGGCCATATATGATCATATATGAGCATACATGAATCATATGTGAGCACATATGGTCATATATGTACATGTACGGTCATATACCCTCAAATTTCGGATCCAAAGATATATGGAAATATATGAGATCATGTATGGTCATACATTGAACTATGCATGTACGTATATGACAATGTATGGCCATGCATGATCATATATAAGTCAATGTATGATCATGTGTGTTCATATATATTTCGATTTTCACATGGGAATACACATATTTTAAAATTTGTCTTTTTCTAAATTAATTTGGAAATGGTGTAAAATCTTTTAGCATTAAATTTTCAAATATAACGTATACTTTGTTTAACAAACGGTACCACCAAACAATATGCATTAATAAAACACGGAGAAAAAAACAATAACAAAAATTATAACATTATCTAAATAACAACGAACTCTCGACATCAAGAATAACAAATTTCTTTTTTATTCTCATTATTATATTTTTCTTTAGAATTCTGCATCGCTGGGTCTGTTCGTTTATATTTTCTATAGTATTGCGGCATTGACGCAACTATTTTTATATTGCATTGGAGGCAGTTACATTAGTGAAAGTGTAAGTATAAGTAAAGTACATATATATGTATACAACAATAAGAGGTTTTTACAATAAGGATGTGATCAAATGTTGTTTAATGAAAGAGTACATCCTTTAGAGTAGCATGGATTGTATATCTTATAGACAATCTTAACAGACTACATATCACTGTCTTACTTGTATTTTCATCTACTTAATTTTGTCATCCTCCACAGAACCACAATTTGGTAATTACTTTAAATGTAATTTAAAACATGACATTGATTTCATCTATTTTAAATTTAATCCTTAAAAACAACTATTTGTATTCGACCTTGATTTTATCACCCAGCCCTTATCCAAACAGCAAACCCTGTACAAAAGAATGGAAAAAAATAGATAAAAATAAAATTACAGAAATACAAAAAGCATATAACGGAATTAAAACAATTACATTTACTCTTGTATTCCTTAGCTAAAAACGTGATTTTTCCTTAGTACTCGTACTTCTGCTGTATGACAATATTTTAATTACTCTACACAAAAAAAATGAAAAGCAAATAAAAAGCACAGAGACAATTTTCCTTACAGTATGTACCTATAGTGTTAACATTACCTGAATGAGTTATGTTAACATATCCTATGGCAATAAAGTAGAAAAAATTAATTGTTTTCCTACGGTTTTGAAACAAGCTAAAATAAGTATATATGAATATGGAATGCGAATATAATGACAAAAGGATTATGACTTAAGGATGTGGCATTCAGATAGAGCAAAGATATGGTTGCAATATGATAACGGCTAAAAACTATGCTCCGTGCTGCCATACATGGTTGCTAAAATCAAAATATTAATGTATTAATCATACTTTCCGAATATAATCATTTTGTAGTTAAAATATATCTTTTTTCGGTTTTCATATTACTCCCGCGTCTTCAATAATTTTATTATCTAAATTGAGAGACATCATGTTCACAATCAGTGGCATACTTTCGCGTACTATAAGATGGTCAGTATATTTTTTTATGTACATCATCGATCAGTTAGTGTAATTGTTGTTTGAGATTTTGTGAAAAGAAGTTGTAGGAAGCAGTAAAATAATATCATACACAATAAACAAAAACACATAAAATGGAAAAGCAATGTTTTGGTATTGATAACACTATACAACAATTTCTAACTTTTTCCAAAATTACGGGGTTCTCACAATGGATTCTGATGAGGAGACAAAAAAATATAATGTGTTAGCCTTTTGAAAGATCACATCGGAATTTTTTTAGGGGTATTAAAGTTTCCCCCCTTTTACAAATGTTTATTGTGATCGGCATAGGAAACCATGTGAATTTTCCATTTTAGGTATAGCATGTGTTCAGCGAACTTATGTAAAACACCTCGAAAAACATTTTTGTGGAACTTTTTAACCCTCTAACTCTTCAATTAAAGTGACTTTTTGACCTCTTTTTAAAAAGGCACAAAAAAGACGCGTAAGTTGAAGAATTAAAATGTTCCACAAAAATGTTCCTCGTACACTAATAGAAATAAATCTGTAAAATTAGCAGAAAAAGTTACTAAAAATTATTTAAAAATTATGCTCCACAAAAAACTGCTAAAATTAAGTAGCAGATGTTTTTGCTAAATAGTAGAAAAATAAAAACACCAAATTAAATCTGTTAAATATACAGAATTTTAGTTATATTTGAGTTAAATTTTTGTTAATGGAAAATAGCAAATTAACCTGCTAAAATCAGCCTAAAAAATCACAAAAGAATTTCAACTTTTCGAGGTTTTATTTCGATTTTTCTTTCTAAATGCAAATAAAAATCGAGCATTTCGAATTTTTCAATTAACTAAAAGTTAACTTTAATATAACTAAAATTCTGTAAATTTAACAGTTTTAATTTTGCTGTTCATATTTGACTAGTATTTAACAAAAAAAATATGCTAATTTCAGCAGTTTTTTCTGCAGCATAATTTTTAACTAATTTTTAGTAACTTTTTCTGCTATTTTTACAGATTTATTTCTCTGAGTGTAGCATTTTACATAAGTTTTCTGAACACATTCTATACCTAAAATGGAAGATTCACATGGTTTCCCCCTAAAATCCAGATTTGTTGGACATTTGAGCGCCAATTCTGAGTAAGTACGAGAATAACCCTTAAACACATTTTAAGTTTTAAGTTTATTTCTGGCATTAAAGTTAAATTGTCAACTTTGTTCTCTTCAGAGACTTATAGTAGCATTTCATGACAAATATTTTTACTGAACATGGAGAGTTATAGGTTTAAAATGTTGGAGAGTCTCCAACTTACGGGGCTTTTTGTCCCTTTCTAAAATGGGGTCAAAAAAGTCACTTTAATTGAAGATTAAAGGTGCGTTTACAATGAGGGAGTACTTCAATATTTAACATGACAAATACACCATAAAAAACACATGACTAATTTGTGCACATCTCTAATTGTCAACAAATATTTAAAATATATTAAACTATCACAAAATATTTGTGTTTGGAACAATAATTGAAATTAAAAAAATTATTTAAAGCTAAAAGTAGTGCGATAAAGTGAAGGAATTAGCGAAAAATTATATAAGTATTGAAGTGTCAAAAATTTTGTGAAGTAACTCTACTCTGCATTTTGAACAGTTAACATTTCAATCTGTGATGCAGAGTAGAGTCACTCTATAATTGTAAACGCGTCTTAAGAGGGTTAAAATGTTCTGCAAAATTATTTGTCATGAAATTCTACTATAAGTAGAAGTTAGTAAGTAGAAGTAGTAAGTGCTTCTGGTTGTCGTAATGGATCCATTTCTCATCACCAGTAATGATTCGATGCAAAAATTACTTCTTTTTTTATGGCGTTCAAGCAGCATTTCGGACATGCAAAATCGTCTTTCAACGTCTCTCAGCTTGAACTCGTGTGGTACCCAATTGGATTGCTTATGAGTGCATCCTGCAAACATTTTGAGAGTGCTGCTTGAGTGACTCTCAATGATTTTGCAAGTTCTTCTGGAGTTTGACAACAATATGCATGAGTAATGCCTCCAATTCATCATCTTTGAACTTTTTTGGCTGACCTGGGCAGTCTTCAAAATCACCACCTCTGAACCACACAAACCATCTCTGGTACATTGCAATCGATGGAACATATTCAGGATAGGCTTCGGTAAACAATCGATGTGCTTCATGTGCACTTTTTTTCAAATTGAAGAAATAAAGCAAAACTTTCCGTAAATGATACTTGGTTGGCACAAAATTCGACATTTTCGAAGCAAAAAAAAAACTTTGTTGTTTACACTATTTTGTTAAATGACTAAGTGAGAATAAATGACAAATGCTTACCCTCCAAAATGCCACATATGTTATTAAAGACATAAACCATATCCAAAAGATACGCCACCTGTTGTGAATGCCGCATTTTTAAGTTATGCACCAATAGACATTATCTGTTTATAAATAAATTTTATATATTTTGTTGATAAATTTAAATGTTACTTACAAATTTTGTAAATTTTTTTAATTTATATTAGTAAACAGAATAAACTAAAATCGAGTTTCAATTAAAATATTTGTAAAGACAATTAAAAATTTAATTTAATTCGGACCAATTAAGAAAATTGTAATATTAATTACTTTTTTTTCGTAAAAATTTAATTAAAAATTTTAAAATTTAACATTTAAAAATTAAATGGAAAAACTTTCAATTAAATAGGTTTTTTTTATTTTAGTAAGTTTGAGGTTATGAAGAAGAATAAACATATTTCTTCAAAAATTTTAAACACATTAATTTTCAAATCAGATTAAAAAAAAATAATTTTAAAAAAATATTCTGCAAGTGCTTGTGGAAATTTAAATGTTACTGACACTTTAGAAAACATTGTTTTCTAATGTTGTTTATATGTACATGAATGGATGTCACTACATTGCTAGATCTGTCAAAACAACAGAGTAGTAGATTGGAAGATGACATAGCAAATTGTGCTAAATTTTTTGTTGTTGTTTTTATTTTTTCTTTGATATTTTAAATGTTTAATAACACTCCCAGACGAGAACAAGAAATTTTCATTGAGTTTGTAATTTAACTTAACAAATATTTCCAGAAATTCTAAAAACGTCGTCCCCTGACGATTTGCTTAGGCAAGAATGAAATTCGGATAGGGACATTTTTGTTAAATACGTTTGGTATTTTAGCACATTTAATTCCTTTAATGCAGACTAGATCTAGTTTCTGCCTTTTTCTATGGACAGGCTTCTTCAGTGACTTTTACTTAATTTCTATTATTGTTTATATTTTATTGTCAGATTGTGTCTATATGAAAATTCTTTAACAACCCGTCGGCTGTAGGAATCGAACATGTGCCATTCATACATTACAAACGTAAGATGCTGCAACCGTTTAGACATCTCACCCAAGTAAGGCCTTGAATGCAATGTAACTAATGCATGGTTTTCCTTCCTATTCAGGTTTCTGTTATTGTTTTTACTCTGAAGTGATCAAACCCAGATACATACAAACATTCTATTTTTTGATTTTTGTTTATCTTTAAATCTTCTCCGTGTCTCCTTTTTTGCAAATGTTGCCAAACTGACGTATCGGTTTTACGTTCAAGACCAGGTAGCTTGCGTATATATTGGAGACAGGTTGCCGCAGGGCAAATTTCATAATTTATTTTAGTACAGTGTTGTTTTTAATGTCATATAGGCAGCTGCAATTAATATTGTAATTAATATGCACTATTATTAATTTTAATCTGGTAGGTTTGAGGTCAGGAAGGAGAATAAACCTTTGCTTAGTTATATCAATTACAAATTTAATCAAAAATCATCTAAATTTTCAATTAAAAATATAATCGAAAATTATCAAAATTTTCATTTACATAAATTAAGTCACGACACTTTTGTTTAAATTCCTAATATTAAATATATTATTAATAAATATTTATTAATTTTCTTATGTTTTCGTCACTTTTGTAATTTTTATATCAGCAATAAAAGTCAAAATTTGAATAATAAAAAATATTATGTTCTTTAGTACAGTGTTGTTTTGTCAAAGGCGTCATATAGATCAGCTGCAATTATTATTTTGTAATTAATATGCATTTCTATTAATTTTCATTTAGTGGGTTTGAGCTTAAGAAGAAGGATAAATCTTTTTTCTAAAAATTATAAATACATTAATTTGCAAATCAGACTAGATCTACTTTCTGCCTTTTTCTATGGACAGGCTTCATTAGTGATATTTCATTAAGTTATATAATTTTTCATATTTTGTTGTCAGATTGTCTCTTTATGATAATTTTTTCAACAACCCATCGGCTGTAGGAATCGAACCCATGCACTCCTACATTACAAACGTAACTATACTAGACTTCCACAACTTAGCTATCTAAAGCCTTGATTATAGTGTAGCTAATTCATAGTTTTCTGTCCTATTCAGCTTTCGGTTTTTGTTTTTTTTACTTTCAGAAACAGACCCATACAAACATTCTACTTTAGATTTTTTTTTTATCTTCTAATCTCCTCCGTGTCCTCTTTTTTCGCAAATATTGCCACACTGACGTATGGTTTTTACGTTTAAGAGCAGGTAATTTGTGTATATTGGAGACGTACTGCCAACAGGGCATTTTTATAATATTCTTTAGTACAGTGTTGTTTTTTCAAACGCGTCATATAGATTAATATTGTAATTAATATGGATTTTTATTAATTTTAATTTAGTAGGTTTTAAAAAAAAGTGCGCCCCCCCCCCCCCCCCCAAATTAAACCTTGGTTTGTTTTATGATGATTCCCAAAAAAATTTCGGGTCTAGCAATGAGATCTCACGAGCTGCACTAATTTTAAAAAATGTCTTTTTTTTAGTTTTTGTAAGAATTTCACATTTTAGCTGAAGACAGCATACTCAATATGGATAATGTCGAAGCTATAACGAAAAATTGAAAAAGGCAACCCCTACGTTCGGCAAAAAAAATTTTTTTTTTCGAATTGTCTTGCAAAAATACTTTATATTTGAGGGTGCACCACGTACTTTTTTTTTTTTACTGTAAGGTGGTACGGTCTAATGAATACCCTTACTATTACTCATACGTTAAGTAACGAAAATCTAAATATGAATAATGTGGATTTAATGCTACTAATTTTAATTTTTTATACATTTCGATATAATTTTTGAAATCATTCATGAATATTTTTATCATCTTCCGCTAAAGTTAAAAAAATGTAGTTTTCTATTTTTATCGATTTTTATACAGTTACTTTATGAGCATAGGTTATAGAAATACAAAGACCTAGACATACATATGAACATTAGGGCTACAACGTTTTGAATTTTGATCAAAAATTACATTGTATCATACTTGAGAATTTTGCATTACCATTGAAACTTCATTACCAGCTTGGCCAAGAAAGTTATATAAAAAAGTATACACTTACTCATCGTTTTTTATTGTAGTATGAGTGGCTCGGGAAAACAAATGAAAATTTATTTGTACATAGAAAAAATGTTATTGCAACATGTTAACTAAATATTTTTGTTATCAACACGAACTTTTATCTGGCTTTTATTGCGTTATTTTCTATTAAAATTTAATATTTTTTTATTTTATTTTAATTATTTGTTCATTAAAGTATTGAATGTTTGAAAAATGTTTTGAAATATTATTAAAAAATATGAAAAAAGTGAATTGAGAGAGTCATATTTTGCACTCAATGTTTTAATTTACTTTGCCCGACTTCACGAACAAATAAAAAGAGAGAAGGTTGAGCGAGGAAGAGTGGTATAGAAGGAGCCTAAGATTGTGATAATGTTTTTTTTTATACATTTTTAGATTCTACGGACTTTTTCCGAGAGAAACCCCCCTTAAATGCTGAACACATTCCTACAGAAAACTCCCAGATACTGAGAATTTTGTTCCACATATAACTTTTTCCTGTAAAAAGCATCTGATTCTGAGGACGTTTTCCAATAGAAACCTATCAAAATCCTGGGACAGAATCTAAGGTAATTTCTATAGAACCTGATTTTTTCTTAGAAAAAAGTTCCCAGAATTTATGGCTTTTCCTACAGTAAAAAGTATTAAGGCTTTTTCTATAAGAAAAGTGCTCACAATCTAAGAGTTTTTCTTAGGGAAATCTCAGAAAATTAGACTTTTATTAGGCTTAAACATAATTATAAAATTTTTTGTTAATAAAATAATTTAAAAATTATTTTACTCTTTTATTTTTTTAGTGTAAAATTACACATAATTTCAACAATTTTTTACGCACTTTCAATATAAATTTACAAATTTTGTGTATAAATAATTTACTCAACATGTATGTAATTTTTTTCATTTACTACTCGGAGTGAATTTACCATATTTATAGTTCAAGATCGTACTATAAGTGGGTAAATTTAATCAAAAAAAATATATGGAGTATAGCAATAGGTTGAGTTATTTTCTTTTAACCAATTTATGTGATAATGAAAATGAGCAACCCCCTTATACCCTATTTCATTCCCTTTCGTTCCCTGTGATTGGTGTTTCAATTTCATTAGTTCTTCTTTCTATTCCATTTCTCTCCAATTTACATGGCTACAAACTAGAATGGAAATAAACATTTATATATTTTATTTTATATGTCTTTAATTTTTTTTTTGTCAATTTCATTTGTTTCTATAAGTGCTCATGAAATACTATATAATTTTTAATTACCCAGCAAATTTTTTAGAGCCGCTTACCTGTTGATCTACATTAGCACATGTTCTTTTATTACTTGCTCTATGAAACAGGTTTCAGAACTGATCCCTGCTCATCAACTTTAAGCTTTCACTGTCCCAGAACCGGTACTAAAGCAACTCCACACAAAAAAAAATCGGTTGGAGAGCATAAATAAGATCTTATGCTACTGCAGTAAAAGGTGTTCTGTAATCTCTTCTTTGGAGCTTACCTAGGTAATATCATACAAACAAAATCGTTCATTACCAAATACATAAAAGCTCAGCAAAAAAATTGGAAGTCATGCTTTACCAGCCACTCTTTTCTTTGCTTAAAATGTATCCGTTAGTGTAGTTTTACTGGCTTTTTAGAAGTAATTCTGAGCAACTCAAAAAAATCACTTCTTTCATTGCTTCCAAAGGTGTTAGTATATTTTTATAGCTTTTTCAGAAGTAAAAATCTAAAGAAGTAAGAATCTAAGAGTGATCTTATAAAGTGATTTTGATGCAGTATATTTCCCAGTGTAGAAACGGTAATGACATATCATTATTTTTTGGACTACCAGTAATGACACCCACTTACCTTCTGTATTATTTTAAAACATATAATAATGAGTTACTGATAATGACTTATTTTTATCATTATTTAAAATAGAAAATAATTTTTTAGATTTTTTTGAAAATTTTTTGAAATCTATTTTTAGACTCAATATTATTTAAACACTGGTAAGGATATATGTAACCACATATTTTTTGATTTTTTGTATGTTGGCGAGTAAGCTTACATGTGTGCAGCAGGTCAATTGTGTTTTTATCTATTAAATATTACATGTCGATATAGCTCAGATGGTAGAGCTGTTGACTGGCAATCTGTAGACCCAGGTTCGATTCCCGCACCAGCAAATTTTATTAAAAAAAAAAAAAATACAATAAAAAATATTTTTTTTTATATAATTTATTTATTAGAAAATCTATTTTTAGACTCATTACTTTTGTCAGTACTGGTAAGCACATAGGTAACGATATATTTTTTGATTTTTCGTATGCTGGCGTGTAACGACAACTCATTATTTTTCGCGACATCGCCATATAAAGGTAATAAGAAATGTAATAACAAAAGTAACTAGTTACCATTACCAGGTATGTAGTTACATAACCACATATCTGGTAATGATTTTCTACACTGGGTTGTAAAGTGATGATCGCGGGTCCAATTCCTGGACCCGCGGAATTTTTTTAATATTTTTAATTAATATGTTTAAATTTAATATTTTTTTAATGTTTAAAAATATGTAAATTAATGTTCTTTAGTTTGGCTCTAGATAATAAATTAATATCACTCTCTGTTTAAATTACCCAGCAAAACTTTCTATTACCTGGTAATAAGGTTTGTAAGAAGAAATTAAGGTATGTAACCTCTTACTTTGCTATTCCAACAGCTATTATTTTAACAAGGGCATGTCATTGGCGGTATGTACTTTCCAAAAGAGGGCTAGGTAACAACATAAGAACATGTTACTTTAATGTTACATGTTAGGAGTTATGTAACCACTTACATAACCGATACTGAGCACAATACTACTTACATAACAGCTTAAAGTAAGGCCAAAAAAATGTGTTACAAACAGGTCTGTATAAAAATATATACTTCTTACAAAAAAAATTAAAATAAGATGTTATCGTGTTGGTTTTTTAAAAATGCTAAAACGAAGCATATTCATATTTAATTAATATTTACTCAGATTAATATAAAGTTAACAAAAAACATAAAAAATATTTCAGTCAATATGTATAAAACATACACTCAACCAAAAAAGTCTGTAATGGCTACTGAAAATTTTACTGTTATTACGGGAAATTTAACTCTTTTGAGGCCAGCGGTATTTTTTGCTAATTTTAGCAACACATGTCTGCTGATCTGTAGTACAATAAAATTAGTAGAAAAAATTAGTAGCCGCTACTAAATTTTAGTAAAATTTATGTAAAATGTAATTCAAAATCGATTTGCTAAAATCAGTTAAAAAAATTACTAAATATCATAATTTTAGTACAATGAAATTAGTATAAATAATTAGTTGCAGCTACTAAATTTCAGTAAATTGCTGTAAACTGTAATTTAAAATCTATCTGCTGAAATTAACAAAAAATTGTAGTAAAAAATATAAAAACTGTAAAATCTAAAAAAAAAAAAATTTTTTCTTTCGATTGTAACAAGCGTTTAATTACTTCATCGTACTTGAAATTTGGAGTCAAAATTGCAAACGGTTCTCCAGTTATTGCCGTTTAATGCATTGGAGATGCAATAAATTTTTCTGGGTGTTATTTGTAAACTGAGAATATATCAATATTAACAAATATAAACTAAACAAGAATTGTAAAAAAATCAAAAAAAAAATATTTTTAAATTAGTATATTGTTTGCGTGAAGGCAAAATATGAAAATAAATAAAAACAATAAAATTTAGATTTTGGTGAGAAAAAAGGATTCTCTAATTTATTTATAAAATTATTAAATTACCGTCGGTAAATCGATGTTGATCGTATGTGTAAGGACAACGAACCAGAATAAGAACAAGAATTCTTAAGGCGGTGAACAACAACGTTTAAGTACTCGCTAGAATCTGTATAAAAAGTCCCAACAAAGTTGTACAAAAAGGGGAGTAAAAGTTAGATTCTAGTGAAAAATAACCCATCAATGGCAAAAGTGCCCAAAAAGTCATAAAGAGACAAATTATTGATTTGTAATTAAACATATATTTTTCTGCTAAATTTGGCACTCGGTTTTGAAAAATTAGTAAAATGTTTTTCTGTAATCAGCAGCGAAAATTAGTAAAAAAAAATCCGTAATTTGTAATAAGAGAATAGCAAAAATGATTACTAAAAATAAAAATTGTACTAATAATCAGTATAAAAATAGTATAGTGCGATTGGAAACTGTTTACAAATTTTTTTACAAACTTTTTTATCTGAGTGTATAAATTATTTGTATCGAATATTTTAAATAGAAAATTACACTCATGTATCGCATTACAAATAACTCCTTATTTTGAGGTATTTGAATACACCATCGGTAATAAGTGGCTATTTCTATTAAGTGATCACGTATCACATTAAAAGTAACTCCTTATTTTACGGTTTTAAAATATCCCATCTGTAATAAGTCGCTACTATTATTTGGAACTCATGTTGTGTATTACAAGTAACTCTTTTCTTTGAGGTGTTTAAATATATCATTGGTAATAAGTTGCTATTACTACCCTGTAGTTATGCAGCACATTATACGTAAGACATTACATTTTAGTTATGAAATAATGCAATGGTAAGGGGTATGGTATTACCAGGTAATGTGTTCTGTAATACCAACATATTACCAAGGTTTTGCTGGGTATCTTCAAATCAAAGAAAGATGATACAATTTTTACAAGTAAATTACAAAGAATAAAAATTTTTGAAAGAATTCGATAAGACCAGCAAGACAGAATACGCATTTTCGGCTTTCGCTACAAAGCCATCATCAGTGTCTTTCGCCTTGAGTGGGTTAATATTTGATAATTGTCTACTTATGTGACTGTTGAAAGCAAATCGAATTTGTTATCAACAACTCAACTTAGACTAACATCAACGAAATTTAACAATGATATTTTTATTCTTTGTTATTATTACTCTTTTTTGCTTTGAACCTTAATTCTTAAGATATCTCAGCTGATTCTATTCAATTCTGTGTATGACAACCACAGATTTTTGAATTACAACGAACCGTTAAATTTAAATATAAATGTATGTTATTTTAAATTATATTTTTGCACCGTGTCAGTGTGTTTAAGATGAATGGGGGAAATGTTTAGTTGATGTAAAATAAAAATGATGAAAAATTGATTTTTATGCAACTGTGAAAATAGTACTGAAAAAAATACTGAACTACAATGCACCTTTTGCAGTTCTTTAAAAAGTACTATTATTGAAGAGAATAAGCCACAATATCTCGGAATGACAAGTGGTATTTTTAGGCCAGTCAGATTTCATATCAAAAAGTAGTAGACTAGCAATCTTAAGGTCGCAAGTTCAATATCCGTTGTGGGCAATAAATTTTTTTTTTATATAAAAAAAATATAATTTTTGCTTGAGAAAAATTTTTTTAAAATTCCATTTGATGAAAAATAATTTCTCAATAAATATTTTCTATCCCAGTGTAGAAACCGTAATGACATATCATTATTTTTTGGACTACCAGTAATGACACCCACTTACCTTCTGCATTATTTTAAAACATATAATAATGGGTTACTTATAACGACTTATTTTTATCATTATTTCAAATAGAAAATAATTTTATAGATTTTTTTGAAAACTTTTTGAAATCTATTTTTAGACTCAATATTTTTTAAACACTGCTAAGGATATATGTAACCACATATTTTTTGATTTTTTGTGTGTTGGCGAGTAAGCTTACTTGTGTGCAGCAGGTCAATTATATTTTGATCTATTAAATATTACTTGTCGATATAGCTCAGATGGTAGAGCTGTTGACTGGTAATCTGTAGACTCAGGTTCGATTCCCGCACCAGCAAATTTTATTTAAAAAAAAAAAAATACAATAAAAAATATTTTGTTTTATATAATTTATTTTTTTTTAATCTATTTTTAGACTCATTATTTTTCTCAGTACTGGTAAGCACATAGGTAACGATATATTTTTTTAATTTTTCGTATGCTGGTGTGTAACCATAACTCATTATTTTTCGCGACATCGCCATGTAAAGGTAATAAGAAATGTAATAACAAAAGTAACTAGTTACCATTACCAAGTATGTAGTTACATATCAACATATCTGGTAATGATTTTCTACACTGGGATGGTAAGAAATTTAAAATAATAGTCAATTTTTGTGAATTAAAATCGACTTTTTCAACCACACCGATTCTCCAACTAGTTACATTAAAACCGATTCCAAGGAACAGGTGCCAGAACCAGTTCCAGAACTGATACTAGGGCAACCGTTCCACTTTGGAGCTATAGAAGCGGTTGCTTTAAACAAAAATCATCGGTGTTAGAATTGATGGTAGAAGGGGTTGTAAAGGAAAAGTACACTTAAAATAATACGTCAGTAGAAAATTCTGTCAAACCGGTTTCAAATCGATTTGACTAATTTTTAAAAAATTTTTAGTTCAAACACTGATTTAAGCAAAGATTTTAGTTGTCTTCATTTAACACAATAATAAAAATCCTCAGTACTTTCACTAATTGTGAGTGTTAATTTTTAAAATTATTTATAACTAATTTTTAAGAACCCATTCGTTAAATTTTACAACATTTCTTGTTAAAATATAATATTTTGATGTTACCCGGTAGATGGCGCCACCAATGTATCCGAAGTTTGAAAGATGGCGCTATTTCTTTTCCTCCCGATTTTGTAAAATGGCCCATATCTCGAAAACTAAGAGACATAGAGCAAAATTGATTAAAATTTCGACTGCCCCTAACCGTACAATATCCTAGCGAAAGGGGTTATCTCTATCCAAAAATAGGCCTTGGCGCGGCCTGGACCCTCGGAAGTTTTTAATAAAAATTTTCAACTTCAGCAAAAGAGATAGAGCAAAACGGACAAAATATTTGCTCTATTAGAGTGCCCTTATAAGCCCTCACGTGATATGGACTAGGCCCGGGGAGGGTCCCGAGACCCTAAATTTGGATAAATTCTACGACTCAGTATAATTACAGATAAAACTGTAGTTTTACAAATTTTTTACTCAAATTTGATTTGTTAAATTTATCAAAAGAATTTGTTAAAATCAACAAATTTTATTTTAAGCCAAAAAACAGGAATAAATTTTGTTAAAGTAACAAATTTTTCTGTCCAGCCAACAGACGTATTATTTTGAGTGTTGCTATTCCACAACCAATTCTTTGGAACAGAAAATTTTCCTGGGTTGGGCCCTGAATTGTATGCAAGAGATCCTAATTCTACTGCTTATTATATTGACTTTATTAATTAAAACCCGTTACAGAGATTTTGCTGGGATTACAATGAATATTAAGTTGACAGGAAATTTCAAGAAAATTAAATTGGTTTCGAAAAGTATCAATTTTTTATTTACCAATTTCTAAAAATTGTACCCTTTAATTTGGATTGTTTTGATGCTTTCGTAAACTATGGATTACATTGTGGAACAAATTCAGGTTAGCAAAAGTTAGGTCGATTCTGAGAGTGAGGGGTGAAAATAGAGGCTAAATTAGAAGACCCGTATCGCGGAGTTTGCTTAAGTTAGTTCGAATTTTTTCATATTGTTTATATGGTTTTTTGGCTATAACACGTCGACTAATTGATAATTTTTAAATCTGTAAAAGCCAAATTATTGCTAGAGACCTGAACAACTATTAAATATTTTTAAAAAATTGATTTGGTTGATTTTTTTTTTTTTTTTTTTTTCTTTTTTATTTTTAATTATTGTTCAGGCTTGGCTTTTACAGATTTAAAAAATATCAATTAGTCGACGAGTTATGGCCAAAAAACCATATAAAAAATTCGAACTAACATAAGCAAACGCCGCGATGATACGGGTCTTCTAATTTAGCCTCTATTTCCACCCCTCACTCTCAGAATCGACCTAACTTTTGCTAACCTGAATTTGTTCCACAGTGTTATTTGAGTAGAATCATGAATTTAATTGTTCAAAATAAATTTAAATTTTTTTTTAAAAGCCGCTAAAGGCTGCCTCTATGCAGAACACTTTTGCTCCAAAACGATTCAAGAAATAGAGTTTTAATATCGCTACAGTATTGCCAACATCGTGGTTCCATGTACTTTTTTCGCCTAAAGAAAAGTTATACCCCTATTACACGTAAGGAAAATCGTTACATTTAGTTGATGTCATGGAATATTTTTTATATTCACACTCCGTGAAATTTTTTGTTGGTCTTTCTATATAAATATATATGTATGTACTTCTTAATTTTTTCTTTTTTTTAATCTTCGTTTGTCATTTTATGTTTTTGTTCTATATCTATCTTTCAACACTCACACACATTTATTTAGAGTGCTGCAGTGGCTGATACCTTATATGACATCGAGTGGTACAAGTGTGATGCTAAAACTAGAAAAATGATTTTAATGATGTTGCGCCGTTCTCAGAAACCAACAGCAATTGCAGTACCATTTTTTACACCATCACTGTCGGCCTTCAGTTCGGTAAGTGGAAAAATAAACAAAAAAAAAAAAAAAGACAAGCGAAAAAAAAACAGAATTACGATAATGTTGCCTCTTTTCGCTGTAATCACAGTGATGGAGATGAAATACGTTATGATGATGATGATGATGATGATGCTCAGTGGTTTGAATGACTTTTTTTTAGTTTGAAATTTTTTATCTAAAAGTTTTTAAAAACAACTTGAAAAAGATAAATTTTTTTATAACTGCACTATAATGCTGGTGAATTGAAGTTGTATAAATTATATAATTGATACAAACAAAAGTGTAAAAGTAGGCCGTTTTGGTTGTAATTTTCAAAAGTACAGGGTGCTTCATAGCTACAACGTCAACTTTGCTTCCTCATATTATCTTAAGCAATTGATGTGATGATCACTTCCAAGCACGGTATATCATGCGATAATCTCCGATATTGATGTAATTTGATTATGTTTAAAGAGAAAGGAGTTCTAAGACTGCTAAGTCTGTGAATATTTGACATTTTTGGGATTTAGCGGGTTAAAAGTGGGGTAAAAATAACCTTTTCCTTGTTTCTTATTTCAAGTTGTTTGTGATTTCTTTCAAAGGAACTATATGTATATAAATGATGTATTCTCAGATGGGGATTTCCAATGGCCTATCGCCGAGACCTCTTTTGATAATATTTTGTTTTTGTTAAGATGTTGTTTGTAAATAATTTATTTATACCCGGTTTTTATAAAGCGAACGGAATCATTCCTCCAGAGTAAATGTGTGTATTTTGTTATTGTAAAAGCAATTCCTCTGGAGGAACGATTCCGTTCGCTTTATAAAAAAAGGGGGTTATTAGCGGGTACTTTATATAAACATAATAACGATAGTCAAAATCATATATATTAATCCTTATTAAGTTGGAGCGGACACGTATTTTTTTCTTTTTTCGATATTTGTGTCATACCCTGGGTAAAGTAAGCCAGCTTGTGCGTAGGGTTTGAAAGTACTCGAAAATACTTGTGTGTACTTACTAGAATCCCCGAGTGCTTTCAAACTCTACACACAAGCTGGCTTACTTTACCCAGAGTATGGCCGCATTGTAATGGCCCACAAGCCAATATACTTCGTAAGTACACACAAGTATAGTGGCGTTAGTTAGACAAAATTTTTGAAAAAATTCAAATATTTTTAGTTTCATATACAATTGTTATACACAAGTATCCCATATCGTAAGTACGCACAATGTGAAGTACACGAAATCGATTACATTTTGTGGACTTACACGTTTTTCTAAAGGGAAATTAAACAAAATAGTGATGTTGATGTAATCAAAACATATTCGTCATTCGAATACTTTCAGTATTCGTAGTATTAAACTCTCTTTAAAATATTATTTTATACTATTATATAACCAAGATATGTATAAATATTTTTTTTTTATTATCATTTTGATTTATTGAAAATTATTTTTATTGATAAAATATTCAAAACCATATTATTCATCTATCATTAAGGAGTCAATCGTTTAATAACTTTATTAATCACTAACAATTTACTTGAAAGTGGAGACACATTATAAATACAAGAGAGTTGCCAGAATAGAACGTGAAATAAACAAACTGTTATTTAACGATTATGCATAACATTTTTTTATAAACGTTTAATAAGGAAAATGAATACTTTAGCAATTGTATTCCTTAACGCAAAATTAAAAAAAGGTTATGTATTAGAGCCTTAATCTGCTGAAATTAGTATAACATTTTGCTAAATATTTGGTAGACTAGAAAATCACAAAGAGAAAATTAGAATTTCCAAAGTTTTTTTTTCCAATTATTTTAATGCAAATAAAATTTAACATTCTGAAATTAGCAGTTTACTATTTTTTATAAAATATTTCTGCTAATTTTAGCAGGATTTTAAATTTTATAACTAAAAATGTAGTAAATTTCATTTTCTATCGATATAAACAGAATTAATTTAAAATAGTAAATTTAACAAAAAAAAAATTGCCTTAAAAGTTAACATTGTTTTAAAGTACAATAGTTTCGTACATTAGGGGGTTAAGTTTAAATTAAAATCGAAGGCAACCTGAGTTTGATTTGTAGTTAAAAAAAACTAAGAAAATTTTTTTTTGGTAAAGTTATGGCAATTTTTAGTTCGAGTATCGATGATTATGAACTGATAGCTCTAAATTGACAATTTTTAATAACTTTAGAAAAAAAATTTTAAAAAATTCTGAATGTCAATAAAGTTTTTTGGCGTGCTTTTTTTAATTTCTAAAAATATTGTTAAAAAGTGGTAATTAAGGGCCGCCAATTTATGATCGTCAATACCTATATAAAGGGTAGGATGTCCCTATAAATGGCTTAATTGTGAATTGGTTGAAATAATAGCACTCAAACGATGAGTATTATTAAGCTGAATGCGAAAAGATAACCAAACAATTTTTGGAGGTGATCTTTAGTTCTGTACCAGCAATTCAATATTTTTTGGAAAAATTGTTATGAAAAGTTGCATAAGGAATTAATCACTATTGGGTAGAAAATACATTTTCATACACTCATGAAAAAAAGTTAGTACAAAAATCTGTTAAACGCGTTCTGATTAAATTGAACTAATTTTTCTGTTATTTTCTCTTAAAAAGCCTGTAATAACAGGAAATAGTACATGTATTTGCGCCAGTACAATTTTGAACTATTTGTACGGGCTTTTTTTATGAGTGTACAATTATATGGCATACATGGGCAAATGCGGCCCCACGGGCCGCATGCGACCCGTCAGCCAATTTCGTGCGACCCGTGCGACGAAAAAAATTAGAATTTAAATCAACAAATATCGACTTTTTTGCACAGACGTCCTATAAAACTTTTTAAAGTATTTTCGCCTCCAATATACGAATATTAAGTGGAAAATTCCTTCTTCTTTATTTAAACCTTAAGCCTGGGAAATACTTATATACTTATATAATACTTTATGGCTCAATATGACGTAGAAATACTTTCTAATTTTTTATGAGTTTGAATTCAAAAAAATTAACTTTCATTTAAGGAAATGTTTAAGGCTGTTCTAAAGGCCTCGTAAGGATCTCTAAAATCTACTTGTGAGAATTGTCCTTCAAGCACTTAAATTTGGTAAAACACTTAGACACAATAAAATTTTATTTATACACTAACGGAAATAAACCTGGGAAAATAGCAAAACAATTAGTAGCTTTTTCTGCTATTTTTACAGGTTTATTATTTAAAAGTAACTTTGCAGCAAAATTTTTGCAGGTTTTGCAGGTTTTTGCTAATAGTCATCCTGTTAAAATCAATAGAAATATTGGTGAAAAATAGTAGACTGCTGATTTCGCAAATAGATTTTTATTCTCTTAAAACAATTAAAAATTTTTTGAGTTTTTTGATTCTACTAATATTTAGCAACATTGGTTGCTGATTCTAGCAGAGTAAATTTTTATTTCAATTAACTAAAATTTAGCTCAAATAAAACTAAAATTCCATATATTTAACAGCTTTATTTTTGCTATTCTTATCTTAGCAAAGAAAATATGCTTATTTTAGCAGTTTTCTATTCAAGGTAATTTTTAACTTTAATTTAATTTTTACAAGCTTTTTTCTATTAGTGTACTTAACCTGAACAACCACTCCGCTTTTGACGGGATTATACCGCTTTTTAAAGCGGTATAATCGAATTTTTATCTCGCTTTTAAAGCAAACAATTCCGCCTTACCCCAATTTTTTAATATGATATTAAACTTTTGAATAAAGTTTTTATAATTAATTTTTTCTAGAGCTCTCAGCCAACAAACGAGCCCAAAAATTAATCAGAAAATTGCTCAAAATATATTATTAAACTTTCACTTGTATTAAAGTGGTGCATCCAAAAGAGCCCTTCTTTTTGATTCAAAAATGGCTCAAAGAAATATTTTAAAAAATTCCTTGGGCTAAAAAATTAATCTTTTTTGAGTCATTTTTGAATTGCTGACAAAATAATCAAATTTATTTACATTTCTGGGTCGTTTCTGAATCATCTTTGGATTTAAAAATTTGCCTCAAATTGTTGTGGCTTTCATGATTCATTTTACTAAGAGTAATATTTTCATCCAAAAAATGCGTAATTTTTGAGAAAGAAGTTTAAAATATAAAAAAAATGTGTGCTTTGCTTGAATAATTTTCTTTTGACTTACTAAATAAGAACCATCATAAAAGTATCAAAATTTTCTGCCGGGGTTATCAGTCAATGGATCAAAATCCAATAAGTAAATTTAAAAATATTTGAAAAATTGGTAAAAACCTTAAACCAAATTTTTTGAAATAACGAAAACTATATTTTCGAAGATTAATTCGACAAAGTTTTTTGATTTCAGATTCGCATTATGGAGGGCAAAATATTTTAAAAACATTTATTGAGTCTGTGCCTTATATTTTTAAATATATTTGGATCAAAAATATAAAAAATTACAAAAATATAAAAGATTTTGATGTACTTCTCCGCAACATTGAATTATAAAGTATTTTCCTGGGTGAGGGGATAAAAAAGAAAGACCCACAACTCGAAGGCTATTCAGTGTACCGTTTTTGACTTTAGATCCGGGCTTAGGAAACCAAAATACTCAAAAAAAGATTTTAGCATTTCATTTTTGTCGAGTAATGTATTAATTGGTGCGGCCCTCGGTAAGTTTGTGAAATCCTAAGTTTGGCCCGTCAAGCCATTTGTGTGCCCATACCTGTTATATGGTATGAGAGGCAAAATATCGACATTTTTCATCGCAATAGAAAATAATTGTTTTTTATGACCACATACTAATGCACACTAGGGTTCTCCAAAAAAAATTTTTTTGATATATTGACCGGGCTATCTAGAAATATTTATTTGGGTGTAAAACTGCGTCTTCCAAAAAATTAGGATAATCGGATATCGGGAAAACGTGCCGCATCGCCACTGAAATTTGGAACACGGATTAAGAGGAGAAAATATGACTTTTTGTACATTTTCTTAAAAACATTGATATTTTAAAACTAATTCGAATTAAAACATTAAGGGATCGGATTCGAAGTGAATTCTCTTTATAATAAAGCAATAAAAACTTAAATCGGTTAAAAAAAACAGGCCGATTATTACAATTTCCCCCGGAAACTGATGTGTCGCAGACCACTTAATCAAGAAATTCGGGTCCAGAAACATTTTTTAATTCTATAAGTTCCAAGAAACTCAGATAAGAAGTATTTTTTTTATATTGTGTTATGCTAACTCGTTTTAAATTAGTGGAAAAAAGGGTCAGAATTTTTAAACACTGTTTTCAAACCTACAGGTTTAAATTTTTTAAAAAATCAACGATTGGGGTAAAAGGTTTTATTAAGAATATATTGGAGATAAAAAACTACAAAAAGAGATTTAATTTCAGTGGATTTCGAGAACAGTTATTCTACTCTACAGTTGGAAAAAATTTATCAAGATATTTTGATAAAATTCGGTACACTGACTCATATCGGCCTAAGTGCAAAGCCTATTAATGTTGCTTACATCCGGCGTTGTCTCCATATAAAGGTCCCGAAAAATTGTTGTTTTTCGGAATAATATTCTTAATTTTATTTCAGAACATTAACTCTTAAGTGTTGTTTGGGTCTATATGAAAATGTTAGTCTATTTTCATCATCATACTCCATACAATGAGTAGAGAAAATTCCCCAAACGATCATGTTTTCATTCCTGAAGTTGTAGAATATTTTGAAAGCAAAAACTATGTAAAGTAATTGTTGGGAGAATATCCTGATGGAGAAAAATAACCGAGTTTTTGAAAAAAGTACTTACTATGTTATTTTATATTAAGGAAATAATTGACCTCGAACAAAAATAAATAGATTTTTCATTGCAGAATTAAAGTTCGAAAAAACTATTTTTAAATTCAAAAATAAAAATCATACAAACCTATAAAATATTTATTATATATTATATAATATATATTCTCTCTGCTTCACTGTGCTGTGCAATGATGCTGATTTTGATGATGGCGAGTGCTTAAAAAAAGAAAGGCTTTTATTATATTGTTTGCTTGGTTACTTACTTACTTCATATCAAGGTCCTCTTTATGGCATTTTTTCCTTCAATGTTTACCATTTGCCAAAGGTAAATTATGTTTTACTTACTGGAACTCAAACACTTTCAACGCACATAGCGTCGCACACAATGGGGAGACATTATGCATTATACATTTCCATTTTTTTTTTTTATTTAATGCAATATGTACCCGATCAAAAAATTGTACATCTAGCATATAAAATCATATCTCATTCGATATAGATCGACATTTACGAAACTATTCCTAAGTAAAGGTCTGTCATTTTACATGCAGAGAAGAGATATGGTTGCAAGACCATCACAGCTACAAAAGTATGTTCCTTTCTGATCAAATTATTACATACACTGAAAAGTAAAAGTTTAACAGTGTTCAGATATTTTGCTTTAATTTTTTAACTATGAAAGCAAATCGAATAAACCTTTCTAGAATTATTTGTTTATTAACCTGTCCTTAATGAAAATCAAGAAAGAAAATTTTACTACTCTTTTTCGTTTGACTGGAAAAATAGGGCTTTCCATTTTTTTTTTACATCCGGTTAATTTTTCATAATTCCCTTAAGAAATTTTAAATATCCTGGTATGGCAAGCTATCTACTATCACTTGTGGTGAGAGGGACAGACTTTCGTGACTACAGGTAAAATAAACTCGTAAATTTATATCAAATAGTGTTTGGAAAAGTGACTGAAGCCTTTTGTTAGACACCATGGAGTGTGTACTTTCTTTTGGCCCGAGTGGTAGTTAAATAATAATGGGCTTTTAGTGCCTTCAAACTGTCCAGAACTCATTCCAATTGAAAGGTACTGGCCTTTGATCAAAAGAGCAAAACAATAAAGTCGCCAAACATGCCGAAGATGTCCGCGGAAAGTTAGAAAATATCTAATAATACCATAAAATAGTTGATTGAAGAGGTACCAGAAAAATAAAAAAAATTTGTAAAATAAAAAGTTTTAAATACAGTGACGGACAATACAATAGAATCAAGTAAAGTTTTTTTCTAATTTTATCACCGTTACTTTTATTTTTAAAGATCAAAATAATAATTAAATTGTCCCCGAGGAACTGGAAAATGGTCCACAAAGCAGACATTTTTAGTGTAGCGTTTGTTTTTTAATTTTTCTACCCACTCTAAGAAGGCGTGGCTTTTAATGAAAAATCAGCGATATCGACCTTTTTGCTAATTCTATAAAATTTCCTTAAATCTTCCATTAGTCTTTTTTCACAAATGATGGCCACATTTAACATGACAGCGCTTTAAATATGACCAAATTTTTCTTTGTTTTAAGCGATTTTTAAATAACGGTTAACAACACTGAAATTTTAAAAAAAATATCGGTATTGAAACATGTGTTCCTTACATCTAAGATGTAGGATATGTTCAGCAACTTTATAGAAAATATTAAGGCAAATTTTTTTGTGGAACATATTAACCCTCTATCTCCCCCACATAATGATAATTTTTGGCTCTATTCTAAAAAATCGTAAAAAGCAGCCCTAAAAATGGGGAGGGCGGCGATTAAATATTCTACAAAAATGTTGGCCATAAAATTTTACTGCATATATCAGAACACACCACAACAGAAAACTTAACACAAACAGCAAAATCCAGCCAAATTCAAGATTGACCATTAAGGGTTAATTTAGTTATTGTTCATCATCATCCCATCTCTGACGAGGAGGTTTGACAGTATTTTTCTCTCTTTTTAATTGTCCCACAAAGGAATTTGTAGGAATAAAAATGCCTGAGTGTTTGGAAAAACTTGACTGCTTTTGCTTTATCTGCGACAAGCATACCCCTAAGGAATTCAAGGTTTCATTTTACAATAGTAAAGTGGATGTTAATATATATATATAAACTTTATTTTGAACTGCAAGTTTTTCCAGATGAGCCATGGGTGCCAGAACAACATTTTTGACATAGGTTTCGTCTTAAACAAATTTACAAAAATAATTCACCAGAGACTGAAAATTTATGG